>JAOWBW010001088.1:142362-447153 GCA_026119855.1 Campanula takesimana
TCAAACACAAACTTGATCACAAAGGACCCAATTCTATCACTAAAGTGTACTACAATGTTCACTAAGGTCAACTAGGAGGACACCCAAGAATTGGATCACAACGCATTCTTTAGTCACACAATTTAACAAAATGTAAATTTTTCAGAGATCTGTGCGGCCGCCCACGCTGGGTTGTGCGGTCGCCAAAGTGCCTCAAAACAAGAACAAAAGCTCTCAGAAAGATGCGCGGTCGCCCATACAATTTTGGGCGGTCGGCCAATATGCCGGAATCGCCAGAAATCGGGAAGAACAACATGGGTTCTTCCATTTTCAACCCAAAACACATTTAACCAAAATCCCAACTTCCAACTCATGTACTAATGTACCAAAACCATTTATAACTAGGGTGGGGACTCCAATATACCATTCATCAACCCAAAACAAAGAATCAAACCCAACATTCCAAAATCACCATTTTTGACCAAAAACCCAAATAAATTCCAAATAAATTGCAAACTCATCCAAACTTCCAATACAACAACAAAAGCATTATATGAACATGATATGAACATTTTAGCATTGAAATGGGGGAAAAGTAACTTACTTGCAAATTCTCAAAGTTGATGGATTTCAAATCTTTTTGATTCTACGCGATCCTATCGACGATCTAAACAATGTTTACGTTTTAAGAAATGAATAATAACTAGAAGAAGATGAAGAAAAAGAAGAGAGAAGGAAAGGAAAGAAAACTTACCAAAAAGGGAGGAGAGAGAGAGAGTTTCTTGGGAGATGGGATGGAGAGAGTGAGGGAGGAGGTGAGGGAAGTAGGGAGGGAGTATGAAAAATGTTTAAAAGATTTACACTTAGGCCCCCTCTCTCACACTACACACAAACTACACTCCCAACTAACAATTAAGACCCAACACTTCTACACTAGCCCAAATAGCTCGAGTAAAATGCTAGGCATAATTATTATAACACATAAATTGCACCCAATAATATTTAAATAAATAATAATTTAAATAAATAAATAAGCAAATAATTAAATAAAAATCATTTAATTAATAATAAAATAGAGCCTATATTTCGGGTTGTGACATTCACTCCCCCTTAAAGAAAATTCGACCCGAATTTTAACGAGACTCACCTTAAGCAAAAAGCCACGGGAATCTCCTCTAGATCTCATCACGAAGCTCCCACGTCGACTCCTCGATATTATGATTCCTCCAAAGGACTCGAACCAAAGAAATGCTTTTGCTCCTCAACTCTTGAACTTTAGAATCTAAGATCCGAACCGGTCGTTCCTCATAAGTCATATCGGGCTCAATATCCTCCGGTATCCTCGGTAACACGTGAAAGACGTTATGCAACCGGTCTAAAGATGGCGGTAACGCAAATTGATACGCTAGAAGTCCAACCTTTCCCAAAATCTCAAACGGACCTATAAATCTCGGAGCCAACTTGCCTTTCTTCCCAAATCTACGAATACCCACCTTTGGAGACACTTTCAAGAATACCAAATCACCAACCTGAAAACTAAGATCTCGCCTTCGGTTATCTGCGTAGCTCTTATGTCGACTCTGGGCTGTTTTCAATCTATCCCGGATAACTCTAACTTTCTCAACCGAATTCCGAAGCAAATCAATACCCAAAACTTTCGCTTCACCGACCTCATCCCAACAAATAGGCGATCTACACTTTCTTCCATACAAAGCCTCAAACGGCGCCATCTCGATACTAGCCTGATAACTGTTGTTGTAAGAGAATTCCACTAACGGTAGGTGCGAATCCCAAGAATTAGAAAAGTCTATCGAACACGCTCGCAACATATCCTCAAGAATCTGAATAGTCCTCTCGGATTGACCGTCGGTCTGAGGATGAAAAGCCGTACTGAATCGCAAATCTGTACCCAAAGCTTCCTGAAACGCCTTCCAGAACCTAGAAGTAAACATCGGGTCTCGATCTGACACAATACTAACCGGAACTCCATGCAATCTAACAATCTCATCAATATAAAGGGTCGCAAGCTTCTCCATCGAATATCTGATGTCAATAGGCACGAAATGGGCACTCTTGGTCAATCTATCCACTATTACCCAAACACTGTCATACTTCCTACGGGTACGAGGCAGTCCCGTAACGAAATCCATAGTCACATGCTCCCATTTCCACTCGGGAATCTCTAACGGCTGAAGCAATCCCGCGGGTCTCTGATGCTCGGCTTTGACCTGCTGACACGTTAACACTTCGATACATACTCCGCTATTTCCCTTTTCATATTAATCCACCAAAATTGTTGCTTCAAGTCCTGATACATCTTCGTACTACCCGGATGAATAGTATACCTCGATTTATGACCCTCATCAAGAACTCTCTGTTTAATTCCATCAACATCCGGAACACACAAACGACCACGGAAAGTCAAAACTCCACTCGAACTCAATGAAAAATCCTCGAAATTCTTTTCTTTCAATTTACCCATTAACTTCAGCAACTCGGGATCTTCTTTCTGAGATTCCTTTATCCTTTGAATTAGGGTCGGAGACACCCTAATATTCGCAAAAATAGCCCCATGTCTCGATTCACGAGGAGACCAATCTCGAACATCCTCAAGCATTTTCCACTCTCGAACCATCATCGAAGCCACATAAGACTTTCTACTAATCGCATCGGCTACCACATTCGCCTTCCCCGGATGATAAGAAATCGTAATACCGGGCTAATTCTTGATGTAAAGAAAATATCACTCCTAAATATCTCTAAGGTTAGAACACTTACCTGGAATCCATGCGTGCGGTAAGTAAAAAAAAACTTTACCGTTTGTGCGGTCGATACACTATGCGGTCGATTACTAGCGGTCGACTGATATTGAGATAGTAGTTTTAAAATATTAACACATGGCGTTGATCTGTGCGGTCAACAATTCATGCGGTAGGCATAAGTGACGACCAAAATACATTTGAGGTTGCCACCAGGCGGTCGACTCAATGCGGTAGGTACTAGCGGTAACCTATAAACTTGTGGTCGACATTTAAATGATATTAGCTTGATTCGAGCGGTCGACGCAACGCGGTCGATTAAAGCAATGCGGTCGACAGAGTTGCTAGGTACCTACTTGTTTGAAGAAACTTGGAGAAACCAAAACATTAGTACAAAAATCATAAGGACAAGATATTTAGAGTTCTAGCATACCCATTTCTCCTCTGAGAAACCTAAACCTCTTGGAATCCAAAGCCTTGGTGAGAATGTCTGCAATTTGATTGTCAGTACTCACATACTCTAGATGAATGTTACCTTTCTCGACATGATCTTTGAGAAAATGGTATTTGATATCAATGTGTTTGGTCTTTGAATGCATCACAGGATTGTTGGACACAGCAATGGTAGATGTATTGTCACAATAAATTGGACAATTTTCTTCTTTGATTCCGTAGTCGACCAATTGTTGTTTCATCCAAAGCACTTGGCAGCAGCAGCTTCCAGCAGCTATATATTCAGCTTCTGTGGTAGATACGGAAACTGATGCTTGTTTCTTGCTAGCCCATGAAACGAGTCGATTTCCGAGGAATGACAAGTTCCACTTGTGCTTTTCCTGTCAATGGTACATGCTGCATAATCTGCATCTGAGTAACCTATAAGATCGAAATTCGAATCTTTGGAATACCAAAGTCCAAGGTTAATAGTCCCAGATAAATAACAAATAATACGTTTTACAGCAATAAGATGTGCTTCTCTAGGATCCGCTTGATAGCGAGCACAAACACAAACACTAAACATGATATCGGGCCTACTAGCAGTTAAGTAGAGAAGAGAGCCAATCATACCTCGATACAAGGTTTGATCAACCTTTTTACCTTTTAAGTCTTTGTCGAGCTTATTGCCGGTAGCCATAGGAGTGTCGTATGCTTTTGCATTTTCAAGTCCAAATTTCTTCATAAGATCTTTTGTGTACTTTGCTTGGTTGAGGAAGATGCCTTCAGCACATTGTTTAATTTGTAGCCCAAGGAAGAATGTCAATTCTCCCATCATGCTCATCTCAAATTTGCTTTTCATTAACTTTTCAAATCGCTTACACAACAATTCGTTAGTAGAACCAAAAATAATATCATCGACGTAAATTTGAACAAGTAAAGTATGATCATGATATTTTGCAATAAATAAAGTTGTGTCGATCTTACCACGCTTAAAACCTTTTTCTAGAAAAATTTTGATAGAGTATCATACCATGCTCGTGGAGCTTGTTTGAGTCCATACAAAGCCTTTTGATGTTTGTAGACATGATGAGGAAATTTGGGATCTTCAAATCCGGGCGGTTGAGCGACATAGACGGTTTCTTGAAGTTCGCCGTTGAGAAATGCACTCTTAACATCCATTTGATAAGCTTGAATCTTCTGAAAGAGGCATAAGCTAAAAATATCTTTATAAGTCGTGCAACGGGGGCAAAGGTTTCGTAATAGTCAATGCCTTCTTCTTGTCTGTATCCTTGTGAAACCAACCGAGCTTTATTTCTTGTGATGCTTCCATTCTCATCCATCTTATTTCTAAACACCCACTTTGTACCAATCACTCCTTGATCCTTAGGTTGAGGAACTAAGTTCCAAACTTTACATCTTTCAAATTGGTTGAGCTCTTCTTGTATGGCAACAACCCAACTTGAGTCTTGGAGTGCTTCATCAACTTTCTTGGGTTCAACTTGAGATATGAATGCGGTAAGAGCATCATAATTTGATCTTCTTGTTCGAACACCAGAATGTAGGTCACCAATGATATTTTGAATTGGGTGATCTCTGACCTCGCGCACTTCATGTGGTAGGTCTGGTTGAGTTGATGGTTATTGAAGATCTTCTATTGGTATATCATTTGTGCCATCCCAATCATAGGTAAGTTGAGGGATTGGTTCTTCAACATTGATGGGTGTTTCAACTTCAACTCCATTTAATGTAGCAGCAGATGTGGTAGCTTCTGGTGCTTCATATGAGGTAGGTGAAGGAGTAGTTGAGGTAGAAGGATTTCCTTGAGTTGACTGATTTTGTGGTCGACTTGAACCTGTCTCATTAAGCTCAACAAAATCATCAGCAACATTTGGAGCCATATGTGGCTCAAGGAGAGAATGTTCATCAAAAGTACATGGACGGATTCAACTATCTTAAGAGTGGTTTTTTAAATACACGAAAAGCTTTTGAGTGTTTAGCATACCCAACAAATATACCTTCGTCGGCCTTAGGAGCAAATTTACCTCGATGTTCTTTACCGTTGTAGAGAATATAACATTTGCAGCCGAATATCTTGAAGTAGGAAATGTTGGGGGTTCTTCCTCTCCAAAGTTCATAAGGAGTCTTGTTGTAGGTTTTGTTGATGAGGGATCGATTTTGAGTGAAGCAAGCTGTGTTGACGGCTTCAGCCCAAAAATATTGAGGTAGCTTTGATTCAGCAATCATCATTTTTCCTGCCTCTATCAACGTTCTATTCTTTCTTTCCACGACACCATTCTGTTGTGGAACTCCAGCAGCTGAAAAGTTGTGGTCAATACCATGGTCGTCACAGTATTGAGCGACGCCGTTGTTTTTGAATTCTGTTCCATTGTCGGATCGAACACTGACTAGGTCGTCTTCTTTTGAGTTTGGAGCTGTCTAAAGAGCGCGGTCAGAATGTCATAACAATCATCTTTGGAGATCATCATTTCGACCCACGTATATCTTGAATAATCGCCTACCACAACTAATGTATATCGGTTGCCTCCGATACTTGCGGTAGTGACAGGTCCAAATAAATCCATATGTAGTAGCTGCAAACATCTTGAAGTTGACGGAGTCGTCTTGCTGGAGAAAGACGATTTTGGTTGTTTGCCAAGTTGACAAGCTGAGCACTTTTCGTCGTGGTGGTCAGCAACTTTGGGTAAACCACGAACCAGATTTTCTCTACCAATGTCGAGACCCCGGACCCCGCGGGCCCGAGACCGCGATCTGGACGTCGACTCTAAAACTAAAACTGTGAAATACTGAAGTTAAAAATTTCATTTGATACCAAAAGGTGATGATCCAAAGTTTTACAAAACCAAGTTTGATAAAAACCGATTACAACTATCATAAACTTCCACAAGTTTATGCCAACAAATACAAATATACAATTCTTATGACGTCATTGATTGGTAAAACTATCCCCAAAAGGTTATACATTTAAATAATGCAAACCGATCAAACAACCTGCCCAAAACCTCAATCCTCTCGACGTCCTCCTCGATCCGGGAATCCTAATCCTTTCCTCCTGGGGGGGGGGGTTAAGGAAAACAATTTGAAACAAGAAACGGGGTGAGAATAAATCTCAGTAAGTTACTAATGCAACTACATGACATGCTAATATGCAATGACCAATAGCAATTAACATAAGACAGATAGCAGCGTAATAATAAGTGACATGCTGTCAAACAGTATATCCAATAATCAATCATATAAATAAACATATAACAACAAATGAGAGGCTCCCTATCGCCAACCGTCCCATACCGGTTGGAAATAACGACCAGCTCATCATGCAACACATAAAGCTGAAATAAACACTCATAAGTGGATACATAGCCAAGGTTTCACCCAACTGGAAGAACCAATAAAGGTCGCTGCGCAGCTTCAATAATCAACCATCAACATCTTCATAAAAGCATGAAAGCTGAAGAGAAATCCCCAGTCAGAACCGACCAATCAATCAATCAACCCATTAAACCATCTTCATAGTAGCATAAAAGCTGAAGAGAATACCCCCGGTACCGGAACCAATAACCAAATGAAGTGTCACAAAGGACGGGAGACATGCCACAAAGTCATGCTCCAGGTAAAGCTAAAATGCACACAAAGGAGCTAGCTCTTCTCACATCCAAGGTCAATCTGGAGGAGGGTAATAATGGGGCAAAACAATGGTCAACAATCACAATGGACTTGCTGTGCCATCATAATGTTTCGCATCGCCCAAACACACACAAAATAACAGCTGGACTTTCAAGTAAAGGCTAAGTAATAAAATACTAGCACAATAAACAACCATTGATTCCAAAGTAGGGAATCATACCAATTAATCACCACAAAAGATGCAAACGATTACTCAAGAAGAGTTCAACAACAATAGCACAAGGAGTTTCTCATAAAAGAGTCCAACAACATTGACCATTAAAACATAATGATTCCAAGATAAGGCACGTACCAAATACATCCTAAATATGATACTCACAAGTTACTCATAAAGAGCACAACCCAAACGGTCGCTCACAAATAGCACAATGACTATTACCAAAGTGATCATAAACATTTACTCAAAAGATATACTAGGACTATGAACTCAACCACCTCATCACACCTGAAATTCCAAATAATGAATCCGAATGAATACATCTTAAGGTTAATCAAACCGTAGGTATCCAATTGCCAATTCACGCTTTATCTCCGTTCATAACGAACCCATTCTAAACACCCCAAACGAATCCAAAAGGTTACACTTATTAGAACATGATCACGAACGCATCATAAGATGCCCAAACATATACCAAATGATCATCACAAAGATAATCACAACAACTCAACACGGTCACTCAAATGGATTTGCAAAACTTGATCACAAAGGATTGATACAACTTCTATTACCCTCAAACACCCAATAAAATCCCGAAGTATAAAACTTATAACTTAACTTAACAACCTATACCATCTTGTATTACTCGAATAGAGCTTCGAAACAATAGTTTACACGCCTAAAACGGAGTCCGAATGAGAAAGTTATGGCCTCCGGAAGATCGAACGAAAAACGGACAATCTGGAAAAAGAGGGATGCGCGCGCCTCCATAAAAAGTGATGCGCGCGCCTCCTAAGGTCAGAAGGTTGCGATTTCGAAGCAGAAAAGGGTGCGCGCGCCTCCCAAAACATGGTGCGCGCGCCTCCTTGCCCGGAGGGACGAAATCCGGCCAAAATCTGGGTTTCTACCAATTTTCTTACCCATTTCACATAACAATCCAAATCAAACATAATCAACCTTCCTCCAAGCATAAAGATGAACCCAAAACAACTTATAACTAGAACGGGGACTCAAATAATACCATTTATCAACCAAGATCAAGATTCAAACCCAACATTCCTAAAATCATCATTTTTGACCAAAACTCAAAATAAATTCCAAATTCAACCAAACTTCAAATATAACACATCAAGCATAATATAAACATGATATGAACACTTTAGCATAAAAATGGGGGAAAAGCAAATTACCCGGATTTTCTCAAAGTTGCCGGAACTCAAAATTTCTTGGCTTCCTACGATCCTATCGACGATCTAAACAAGATTCATGTTTTAAGAAATGAGAAATAATGAGAGGAAGAGGAAGGAAATGAAGAGAGAAGGAAGAGAGAAAACTTACCACAACATGGAGAGAGAGAGAGATTTCCTGGGAATGATGAGGGAGAAGAGGAAGAGTGAGGAAGAAGAGAAGGAGTAGGGAATTATTTCCAAAAACTTACACTCAGGCCCCTCCTCTACACTATACACAAATACTTACACTCCCTACTAACTATTAAGACCCCAAAACTCTACACTAGCACAAAGACCAATTAAAATGCTAGACATAATTTATTATGACACATAAAGTGCACACACAAATTATTAATTAAATAATAATTTAAATAAATAAATAAGCAATTATATAAATAATAATTATTTATTACTTAATAAAATAGAGCTTAGTTTTTGGGTCGTGACATTCACTCCCCCTTAAAGAAAATTCGACCCGAATTTTAACGAGACTTACCCGAAAGACCAAATAGCTACGGATACGATAGTTCGCCATTTCTCAAATTCCTCAATTGTCCAATCTACCCCACTACAAGGTAACCTTAAATAATGCTTACGATAACGCTACCTCTCGAACCGAATCGTTCCTCATTATCTTCATTACAAATCAAAATCCGCAATCAAAATTGGAGAATCTCAATTGCTCCCAACATAACTCTCGAGATATCCCAAGCTCACCTTATTCATAACCTTAATTACACTGCAAAGGTGTTTCCTTTTGTAAATCGCATACTTAGTAGTATTCCCCAGAAATTCAAAACATCACCATCCCGAGCCTAATTAGCTTTTAAAATATAAAAAGGCTAAAGAAATTTCTATTTCCACAATATTCATCGAAATGGCTATATCTCTATGGATTACCATTATAGTGCTCTCGATCTAGATAGCACCTTAAACTAGGGGTGTAATATAAATACAAAATGCTCACTTAAATCTACACCATAATATCATCGTCATAACACTCCAAATCCTTGAAAGCCTAAAATCATTACGAATACTCAATAGTCCGAAAATGGTCCAAATTTTATCTTCAAAGGATTTCCTCTAGCTCCCTTTTTAGTTATAATCCGTGCTCATATACCCAAAGGAAATCAATGAACTCTAAATTCAATAGCTAACCCCAGTTAGTCTCTCACGCATACCTTTATTAACTTAATGATACTTAAGCTCAATGGTACTATCAAGATCATAACCGATTAGCTAGCCTAATTCCAATAGCTCCATTACCAAATCACAATATTCTTTAATTATGCCCAAGTATTGATACTCAACTTTCTTCACACACCCTTGATCCAATTCGGTAACGCCACCAAGAAGGGATCTAGAACCATAGAACCACTATCTAACCAAAATTTCAAAATGCCTTTAACATAGATTGAGAAATTATTACTCTCCCAAAATGTACTTAGTCCTTTCTAACTTAACACGCTTACCACCATTAATGATCGGAACTCCTACAACAAACTCATCATCCATAACAAATCGTATACCTCACCATACTAATTCATTCCGATGCATTCACGGAGATGTACTAAAAGTGACCAAAATTTTCCTCAAGAGATCCTCATTGAATCCTCAACTCCTATAACCCAACCGATGTCATAAGGACATTGATCTAAATATTAGCACTACAACCTTGTACTATAACAACTCAATTTAACCCAGGTTCTCCCCAATTACTAGGTACTATTCAGAAATAAAATAGAAATTTTCACAAACGATAAATACGCCCAACAATTCACCGAAACTAAATACTCGGATTTCAATTAAGGAAAGATAGGTATAACTCTACCCAAATGAACAGTCTCAAACAGTTTTAAGAAATTAGGAATGGAGAATATAACAATCCCCCTACAACAATAGACTAAAGCAATAGTAACATCAAAATCTTGTAATAGCAACATGGCTAATTTAGCAGGTAAGTTATATCTACCTTTAAGCACAACATGAGCACATAAGACTCCATCAGACATCCTACACTCCTCCATAGGAGTAGACACTGACAACACATAAGTCAAAGACTCAGAAGAAATAAATGCAACTAAATGCACAGAAACACATAAATGCGATAATCCTAAAATGCACGCGCTCGCTCTCACGACGCAAAATAATACCTCCTGAAACTGATGAGTCACCCGCTGAGTGCTGATTTATTGCAAATACTCTACCCGAATTCTTGGGCTTCCCGAAGCATCTTTCTTCTGACCCTGTGATATTCCAGTTCCTGTCCCCAATGACTGAACTCTAAACCTCGGACAATCTTTAACGAAGTGTCCCAACTGTCCACACTTCACACATTTTCCTTGTTTCTTCCAACACTTGTCTTCTGAGTGTCCTTTCCTCCGACAGTAACTGCAGAATTTCCCATTTGTGTACCCTTATTAGAGCCTTGATTTCCTACTGTTGGTTTCCCTTGAAGTTGCCTTCTGAATCGAGTTTTCACTCCAGAATTACCTCTGTTATCCGAATGTTGCTGTTGTGACTTACTCTGCCCTCCTTGCTTACCCGGGTTAACCATCTCAGTCTTCCTTTTATGTTCCCCAATATCCTGTTCAATCAAGTAGGCTCGATCCACCGTATCTTGATAAGGTTGAATCCGCTGTGCTATAAGCTGAGTCCGGATGGATGTCTTCAAACCCCTGATCAATCTCATCGCTTTCTGCTCCTCGGTCCGCACAAGGTAGTCACAACACCTGGCTGATTCTGTGAACTTAACTGAATACTGTGCTACTAACATCATGCCTTGCTCCAAGCTGAGGAACTCGATCTCTTTCCGGTTTTGATCCACTAGAGAGATAAAATGATCCTTGAATTTCCTCACGAACAACTCCCAAGGATATGGTACAGGAGTCACATCCCAACTGGTCTTCAGTGCCTTCCACCAATGTCCCGCAGCCCCCACGAGCTTATAAGCTGAAAACAGAACCCTATCCTCATCAGTGCAACCAAAGACCTCGTAGATTTTCTCCATCGATTCCAACCATAGCTCGTCCTTCTTCACATCCGGCTCACCGTCGTACTCACTTGGTTTCAACTTCAAGAACTGCTCCAACCCAAATCGCGGAGGTGCTACATGTTCCTCTCTCGGCCCTTGGTCATGAATTGCTTTCACGGCCGCTTCAAACCTGTCCTCAAACACTGCACGGTTTTCTTCCCGTAGACCATTAAGATTCTGAGTCCCACTAGAAGCTTCACCAATTCTTCTTCTAGACATCACAAACAAATACCTGCATAAAATACTCATCGTTACTCACTCCGAACCCATCTACCCTCCTAGGTCATTCTAGTCCACCTATACTTATACATAGAGCTAACCCATAGCTCTGATACCAACTGTCGAGACCCCGGACCCCGCGGGCTCGAGACCGCGATCTGGACGTCGACTCTAAAACCAAAACTATGAAATACTGAAGTTAAAAATTTCATTTGATACCAAAAGGTGATGATCCAAAGTTTTACAAAACCAAGTTTGATAAAAACCGATTACAACTATCATAAACTTCCACAAGTTTATGCCCAACAAAATACAAATATACAATTCTTAATGACGTCATTGATTGGTAAAACTATCCCCAAAAGGTTATACATTTAAATAATGCAAACCGATCAAACAACCTGCCCAAAATCTCAATCCTCTCGACGTCCTCCTCGATCCGCGAATCCTAATCCTTTTCCTCCTGGGGGGGGGGTTAAGGAAAACAATTTGAAACAAGAAACGGGGTGAGAATAAATCTCAGTAAGTTACTAATGCAACTACATGACATGCTAATATGCAATGACCAATAGCAATTAACATAAGACAGATAGCAGCGTAATAATAAGTGACATGCTGTCAAACAGTAATATCCAATAATCAATCATATAAATAAACATATAACAACAAATGAGAGGCTCCCTATCGCCAACCGTCCCATACCGGTTGGAAATAACGACCAGCTCATCATGCAACACATAAAGCTGAAATAAACACTCATAAGTGGATACATAGCCAAGGTTTCACCCAACTGGAAGAACCAAATAAAGGTCGCTGCGCAGCTTCAATAATCAACCATCAACATCTTCATAAAAGCATGAAAGCTGAAGAGAAATCCCCAGTCAGAACCGACCAATCAATCAATCAACCCATTAAACCATCTTCATAGTAGCATAAAAGCTGAAGAGAATACCCCCGGTACCGGAACCAATAACCAAATGAAGTGTCACAAAGGACGGGAGACATGCCACAAAGTCATGCTCCAGGTAAAGCTAAAATGCACACAAAGGAGCTAGCTCTTCTCACATCCAAGGTCAATCTGGAGGAGGGTAATAATGGGGCAAAACAATGGTCAACAATCACAATGGACTTGGCTGTGCCATCATAATGTTTCGCATCGCCCAAACACACACAAAATAACAGCTGGACTTTCAAGTAAAGGCTAAGTAATAAAATACTAGCACAATAAACAACCATTGATTCCAAAGTAGGGAATCATACCAATTAATCACCACAAAAGATGCAAACGATTACTCAAGAAGAGTTCAACAACAATAGCACAAGGAGTTTCTCATAAAAGAGTCCAACAACATTGACCATTAAAACATAATGATTCCAAGATAAGGCACGTACCAAATACATCCTAAATATGATACTCACAAGTTACTCATAAAGAGCACAACCCAAACGGTCGCTCACAAATAGCACAATGACTATTACCAAAGTGATCATAAACATTTACTCAAAAGATATACTAGGACTATGAACTCAACCACCTCATCACACCTGAAATTCCAAATAATGAATCCGAATGAATACATCTTAAGGTTAATCAAACCGTAGGTATCCAATTGCCAATTCACGCTTTATCTCCGTTCATAACGAACCCATTCTAAACACCCCAAACGAATCCAAAAGGTTACACTTATTAGAACATGATCACGAACGCTTCATAAGATGCCCAAACATATACCAAATGATCATCACAAAGATAATCACAACAACTCAACACGGTCACTCAAATGGATTTGCAAAACTTGATCACAAAGGATTGATACAACTCCTCTTACCCTCAAACACCCAATAAAATCCCGAAGTATAAAACTTATAACTTAACTTAACAACCTATGCCATCTTGTATTACTCGAATAGAGCTTCGAAACAATAGTTTACACGCCTAAAACGGAGTCCGGATGAGAAAGTTATGGCGTCCGGAAGATCGAACGAAAAACGGACAATCTGGAAAAAGAGGGATGCGCGCGCCTCCATAAAAAGTGATGCGCGCGCCTCCTAAGGTCAGAAGGTTGCGATTTCGAAGCAGAAAAGGGTGCGCGCGCCTCCCAAAACATGGTGCGCACGCCTCCTTGCCCGGAGGGATGAAATCCGGCCAAAATCTGGGTTTCTACCAATTTTCTTACCCATTTCACATAACAATCCAAATCAAACATAATCAACATTCCTCCAAGCATAAAGATGAACCCAAAACAACTTATAACTAGAATGGGGACTCAAATAATACCATTTATCAACCAAGATCAAGATTCAAACCCAACATTCCTAAAATCATCATTTTTGACCAAAACTCGAAATAAATTCCAAATTCAACCAAACTTCAAATATAACACATCAAGCATAATATAAACATGATATGAACACTTTAGCATAAAAATGGGGGAAAAGCAACTTACCCGGATTTTCTCAAAGTTGCCGGAACTCGAAATTTCTTGGCTTCCTACGATCCTATCGACGATCTAAACAAGATTCATGTTTTAAGAAATGAGAAATAATGAGAGGAAGAGGAAGGAAATGAAGAGAGAAGGAAGAGAGAAAACTTACCACAACATGGAGAGAGAGAGAGATTTGCTGGGAATGATGAGGGAGAAGAGGAAGAGTGAGGGAGAAGAGAAGGAGTAGGGAATTATTTCCAAAAACTTACACTCAGGCCCCTCCTCTACACTATACACAAATACTTACACTCCCTACTAACTATTAAGACCCCAAAACTCTACACTAGCACAAAAGACCAATTAAAATGCTAGACATAATTTATTATGACACATAAAGTGCACACACAAATTATTAATTAAATAATAATTTAAATAAATAAATAAGCAATTAAATAAATAATAATTATTTATTACTTAATAAAATAGAGCTTAGTTTTTGGGTCGTGACATTCACTCCCCCTTAAAGAAAATTCGACCCGAATTTTAACGAGACTTACCCGAAAGACCAAATAGCTACGGATACGATAGTTCCGCCATTTCTCAAATTCCTCAATTGTCCAATCTACCCCACTACAAGGTAACCTTAAATAATGCTTACGATAACGCTACCTCTCGAACCGAATCGTTCCCTCATTATCTTCATTACAAATCAAAATCCGCAATCAAAATTGGAGAATCTCAATTGCTCCCAAACATAACTCTCGAGATATCCCAAGCTCACCTTATTCATAACCTTAATTACACTGCAAAGGTGTTTCCTTTTGTAAATCGCATACTTAGTAGTATTCCCCAGAAATTCAAAACATCACCATCCCGAGCCTAATTAGCTTTTAAAATATAAAAAGGCTAAAGAAATTTCTATTTCCACAATATTCATCGAAATGGCTATATCTCTATGGATTACCATTATAGTGCTCTCGATCTAGATAGCACCTTAAACTAGGGGTGTAATATAAATACAAAATGCTCACTTAAATCTACACCATAATATCATCGTCATAACACTCCAAATCCTTGAAAGCCTAAAATCATTACGAATACTCAATAGTCCGAAAATGGTCCAAATTTTATCTTCAAAGGATTTCCTCTAGCTCCCTTTTTAGTTATAATCCGTGCTCATATACCCAAAGGAAATCAATGAACTCTAAATTCAATAGCTAACCCCAGTTAGTCTCTCACGCATACCTTTATTAACTTAATGATACTTAAGCTCAATGGTACTATCAAGATCATAACCCGATTAGCTAGCCTAATTCCAATAGCTCCATTACCAAATCACAATATTCTTTAATTATGCCCAAGTATTGATACTCAACTTTCTTCACACACCCTTGATCCAATTCGGTAACGCCACCAAGAAGGGATCTAGAACCATAGAACCACTATCTAACCAAAATTTCAAAATGCCTTTAACATAGATTGAGAAATTATTACTCTCCCAAAATGTACTTAGTCCTTTCTAACTTAACACGCTTACCACCATTAATGATCGGAACTCCTACAACAAACTCATCATCCATAACAAATCGTATACCTCACCATACTAATTCATTCCGATGCATTCACGGAGATGTACTAAAAGTGACCAAAATTTTCCTCAAGAGATCCTCATTGAATCCTCAACTCCTATAACCCAACCGATGTCATAAGGACATTGATCTAAATATTAGCACTACAACCTTGTACTATAACAACTCAATTTAACCCAAGGTTCTCCCCAATTACTAGGTACTATTCAGAAATAAAATAGAAATTTTCACAAACGATAAATACGCCCAACAATTCACCGAAACTAAATACTCGGATTTCAATTAAGGAAAGATAGGTATAACTCTACCCAAATGAACAGTCTCAAACAGTTTTAAGAAATTAGGAATGGAGAATATAACAATCCCCCTACAACAATAGACTAAAGCAATAGTAACATCAAAATCTTGTAATAGCAACATGGCTAATTTAGCAGGTAAGTTATATCTACCTTTAAGCACAACATGAGCACATAAGACTCCATCAGACATCCTACACTCCTCCATAGGAGTAGACACTGACAACACATAAGTCAAAGACTCAGAAGAAATAAATGCAACTAAATGCACAGAAACACATAAATGCGATAATCCTAAAATGCACGCGCTCGCTCTCACGACGCAAAATAATACCTCCTGAAACTGATGAGTCACCCGCTGAGTGCTGATTTATTGCAAATACTCTACCCGAATTCTTGGGCTTCCCCGAAGCATCTTTCTTCTGACCCTGTGATATTCCAGTTCCTGTCCCCAATGACTGAACTCTAAACCTCGGACAATCATTAACGAAGTGTCCCAACTGTCCACACTTCACACATTTTCCTTGTTTCTTCCAACACTTGTCTTCTGAGTGTCCTTTCCTCCGACAGTAACTGCAGAATTTCCCATTTTGTGTACCCTTATTAGAGCCTTGATTTCCTACTGTTGGTTTCCCTTGAAGTTGCCTTCTGAATCGAGTTTGCACTCCAGAATTACCTCTGTTATCCGAATGTTGCTGTTGTGACTTACTCTGCCCTCCTTGCTTACCCGGGTTAACCATCTCAGTCTTCCTTTTATGTTCCCCAATATCCTGTTCAATCAAGTAGGCTCGATCCACCGTATCTTGATAAGGTTGAATCCGCTGTGCTATAAGCTGAGTCCGGATGGATGTCTTCAAACCCCTGATCAATCTCATCGCTTTCTGCTCCTCGGTCCGCACAAGGTAGTCACAACACCTGGCTGATTCTGTGAACTTAACTGAATACTGTGCTACTAACATCATGCCTTGCTCCAAGCTGAGGAACTCGATCTCTTTCCGGTTTTGATCCACTAGAGAGATAAAATGATCCTTGAATTTCCTCACGAACAACTCCCAAGGATATGGTACAGGAGTCACATCCCAACTGGTCTTCAGTGCCTTCCACCAATGTCCCGCAGCCCCCACGAGCTTATAAGCTGAAAACAGAACCCTATCCTCATCAGTGCAACCAAAGACCTCGTAGATTTTCTCCATCGATTCCAACCATAGCTCGTCCTTCTTCACATCCGGCTCACCGTCGTACTCACTTGGTTTCAACTTCAAGAACTGCTCCAACCCAAATCGCGGAGGTGCTACATGTTCCTCTCTCGGCCCTTGGTCATGAATTGCTTTCACGGCCGCTTCAAACCTGTCCTCAAACACTGCACGGTTTTCTTCCCGTAGACCATTAAGATTCTGAGTCCCACTAGAAGCTTCACCAATTCTTCTTCTAGACATCACAAACAAATACCTGCATAAAATACTCATCGTTACTCACTCCGAACCCATCTACCCTCCTAGGTCATTCTAGTCCACCTATACTTATACATAGAGCTAACCCATAGCTCTGATACCAACTGTCGAGACCCCGGACCCCGCGGGCTCGAGACCGCGATCTGGACGTCGACTCTAAAACCAAAACTATGAAATACTGAAGTTAAAAATTTCATTTGATACCAAAAGGTGATGATCCAAAGTTTTACAAAACCAAGTTTGATAAAAACCGATTACAACTATCATAAACTTCCACAAGTTTATGCCCAACAAAATACAAATATACAATTCTTAATGACGTCATTGATTGGTAAAACTATCCCCAAAAGGTTATACATTTAAATAATGCAAACCGATCAAACAACCTGCCCAAAATCTCAATCCTCTCGACGTCCTCCTCGATCCGCGAATCCTAATCCTTTTCCTCCTGGGGGGGGGGGTTAAGGAAAACAATTTGAAACAAGAAACGGGGTGAGAATAAATCTCAGTAAGTTACTAATGCAACTACATGACATGCTAATATGCAATGACCAATAGCAATTAACATAAGACAGATAGCAGCGGAATAATAAGTGACATGCTGTCAAACAGTAATATCCAATAATCAATCATATAAATAAACATATAACAACAAATGAGAGGCTCCCTATCGCCAACCGTCCCATACCGGTTGGAAATAACGACCAGCTCATCATGCAACACATAAAGCTGAAATAAACACTCATAAGTGGATACATAGCCAAGGTTTCACCCAACTGGAAGAACCAAATAAAAGTCGCTGCGCAGCTTCAATAATCAACCATCAACATCTTCATAAAAGCATGAAAGCTGAATAGAAATCCCCAGTCAGAACCGACCAATCAATCAATCAACCCATTAAACCATCTTCATAGTAGCATAAAAGCTGAAGAGAATACCCCCGGTACCGGAACCAATAACCAAATGAAGTGTCACAAAGGACGGGAGACATGACACAAAGTCATGCTCCAGGTAAAGCTAAAATGCACACAAAGGAGCTAGCTCTTCTCACATCCAAGGCCAATCTGGAGGAGGGTAATAATGGGGCAAAACAATGGTCAACAATCACAATGGACTTGGCTGTGCCATCATAATGTTTCGCATCGCCCAAACACACACAAAATACCACCTGGACTTTCAAGTAAAGGCTAAGTAATAAAATACTAGCACAATAAACAACCATTGATTCCAAAGTAGGGAATCATACCAATTAATCACCACAAAAGATGAAAACGATTACTCAAAAAGAGTTCAACAACAATAGCACAAGGAGTTTCTCATAAAAGAGTCCAACAACATTGACCATTAAAACATAATGATTCCAAGATAAGGCACGTACCAAATACATCCTAAATATGATACTCACAAGTTACTCATAAAGAGCACAACCCAAACGGTCGCTCACAAATAGCACAATGACTATTACCAAAGTGATCATAAACATTTACTCAAAAGATATACTAGGACTATGAACTCAACCACCTCATCACACCTGAAATTCCAAATAATGAATCCGAATGAATAGATCTTAAGGTTAATCAAACCGTAGGTATCCAATTGCCAATTCACGCTTTATCTCCGTTCATAACGAACCCATTCTAAACACCCCAAACGAATCCAAAAGGTTACACTTATTAGAACATGATCACGAACGCATCATAAGATGCCCAAACATATACCAAATGATCATCACAAAGATAATCACAACAACTCAACACGGTCACTCAAATGGATTTGCAAAACTTGATCACAAAGGATTGATACAACTCTTCTTACCCTCAAACACCCAATAAAATCCCGAAGTATAAAACTTATAACTTAACTTAACAACCTATACCATCTTGTATTACTCGAAGAGAGCTTCGAAACGATAGTTTACACGCCTAAAACGGAGTCCGGATGAGAAAGTTATGGCCTCCGGAAGATCGAACGAAAAACGGACAATCTGGAAAAAGAGGGATGCGCGCGCCTCCATAAAAAGTGATGCGCGCGCTTCCTAAGGTCAGAAGGTTGCGATTTCGAAGCAGAAAAGGGTGCGCGCGCCTCCCAAAACATGTTGCGCGCGCCTCCTTGCCTGGAGGGACAAAATCCGGCCAAAATCTGGGTTTCTACCAATTTTCTTACCCATTTCACATAACAATCCAAATCAAACATAATCAACCTTCCTCCAAGCATAAAGATGAACCCAAAACAACTTATAACTAGAATGGGGACTAAAATAATACCATTTATCAACCAAGATCAAGATTCAAACCCAACATTTCTAAAATCACCATTTTTGACCAAAACTCAAAATAAATTCCAAATTCAGCCAAACTTCAAATATAACACATCAAGCATAATATAAACATGATATGAACACTTTAGCATAAAAATGGGGGAAAAGCAACTTACCCGGATTTTCTCAAAGTTGCCGGAACTCGAAATTTCTTGGCTTCCTACGATCCTATCGACGATCTAAACAAGATTCATGTTTTAAGAAATGAGAAATAATGAGAGGAAGAGGAAGGAAATGAAGAGAGAAGGAAGAGAGAAAACTTACCATAACATGGAGAGAGAGAGAGATTTGCTGGGAATGATGAGGGAGAAGAGGAAGAGTGAGGGAGAAGAGAAGGAGTAGGGAATTATTTCAAAAAACTTACACTCAGGCCCCTCCTCTACACTATACACAAATACTTACACTCCCTACTAACTATTAAGACCCCAAAACTCTACACTAGCACAAAAGACCAATTAAAATGCTAGACATAATTTATTATGACACATAAAGTGCACACATAAATTATTAATTAAATAATAATTTAAATAAATAAATAAGCAATTAAATAAATAATAATTATTTATTACTTAATAAAATAGAGCCTAGTTTTCGGGTCGTGACAACCAATCTTGGAGAGATACTTGAAGTTCAAGTGACTAAGTCGTTTATGCCAAAGCCAACTATTTTCGCTAACATTCTTTGCTACAAAACAGAGATTAGAAGAAATACAAGTAGAATTGAAATCAACAATGTAAACATTTTTCTTACGAATCCCTTTGAGTAAAGTGACGCCGGAGTTGCCATCCTTGATAAGACAATGAGTTGAAGTAAAGTGGCATTGCAATCCTTTGTCGCAAAATTGTGAGATTGAGAGAAGATTGTGTTTTAGACCGGTAACTAGAGAAACATCTTGGATTGTTATTTTTCCTTTTCTGATGACTCCATAACCGATGGTCTTTCCTTTGCTGTTGTCGCCAAAAGTAACTGCTGGACCTTTTTCATTACGGACACTTTTCAAAAGGTTGATATCTCCAGTCATATGCCTTGAGCATCCACTGTCGAGATACCATAAACTTGTAGTTTCATTGGAGTGGCCGGCCATTAGGCAGATCTTAGTAGAGTTTTCTCCGTCTTAAGCTGGGAAATCTCTTCAGTTGAAAGTGCTAAAGCTTCCTTCATGCCAGCAAACTTACTAATTACCTGTTCAGCTTTCATAAACATCTTTTCTTGTTCGTCGGGAGAAATATCAAACTTGACTTGTGGAGTGGTAAGCAGAACTTCCTTCACCTTGGGATTGTATTGAGCCTTCTTTGCTGCACTTACATCACATCTAGAAAATAGAAGATCGCCATTCCTTTGAACTGGAGTTAGGAATCCTTTTTCAGCAAGTTCATCAGCTGTATAGCTTATCCGTTTAGGTTTTGCATTTGGTGAGCGACGGATTTTATTATCATCCTCATCATCGGACTGAACGACCAAACAAATGTGACCTTCTTCAGAATCCTCATCGCTTTCATCAGAGTCTGACTCTATCCAAGTAGCTAACTCTTTTGAGGTAGAGTCTTCTTCAGCCATCATTCCCTTTTGCTTTGAATACCTTGGAGTAAAGTTAGAGTACTCTTTCTTACTTGTTGAGCTGCTCCTTGAAAACCTTGCAGGAGCTTTGCTTGATGATCTGGGCCTTGCTGACTTTCTGAATTTTTGAAATATTTTCACGAACATAGCAAAGTCGTCGTCGTCCATATCCTAGTAACTCAAATGTGGAGATTTTTGGATCTTCTTCTTCGATCACTTCTTCCTTTTTAGCGACCAACGACAAACTCTTAGTTTTTCCTTCCATCTCTTCAATGTTGTGGAGCTTGATGTCAAAAACTTTGAGATTGGCGTAGAGGCTTCTGAGAGACATATCATCTAGAAGCTTGGTATCTTCAAGAGTATTTCATTTGTGAAGATATTGAGAACCAAGAGCAGCAAGAAAATTGACATTGATTTCTTTCTTGGTAAGCTTCTTTCCAAGTGCTGTATATGTACTTACAATCTCACAATAACGATCGTAAGTGGCTCTTAGTGATTCACCGGGGATCTTAGCGAAGTTGTTGAAACGTCTTTGAATTGCAAATCTTTTGCTTTCCTTGCACGCTTGATCTCCTTCGATGTAATCTTCAATTGCATCCCAAAGAACTTTTGCTGTAGCACATTCCATGATTTGTCGACGCTGAGACGTATTTAATGTACTCATGAGTTTACTTTTTGCTTTCACATCCATTCCAACTAGTCTTTTCTCTTCATCGGTCCATTCAGCTTTTGGTTTCTTGATTGTCGGTATGGTATCATTGGTTTCTGGATCTGGATTAGCTTTCATTGGGAAATATGGTCCAATGGTAAGACAATCACCAAGTTTCTCATCCATGGAGTAGAATTGAGTTAGAATGCTGTGCTTCCATACGTCAAAGTTGTCTTCGTCGAACGCTGGAACGTGAGTGAAGTTAACCGTTGCCATAGTTTTCTGACTTGCCATTTTGAATCGGCACCCAAGCTGTTAAGCTTGAAAAACAGAAGTTTTATAAAGGTGTTAGCTCTGATACCACTTGTTGGTCCCAAAGACACAACAAGGGTATGAAAAGAGGCTAGAGGGGAGGGTGAATAGCCTATTTAAAATTAAAATTATCAACCCTTTTTCAAAATTCAACCTTATGCTTACTATTTGAATTTTATGGTCAAATGAAAAACCACAAACTCAGTAACAAAATGCACAGCGGAAGTTTTCGATAAAAACGAAGTAGAGTTGTTTTTTAAGTTAAAAACTGCTAGATAAGCGAATAGCGCGGCAAGCAATATTGCGGTCGGCAATATTGCGGTCGGCAAGGCGGTAAGCAGAGCGGTAACCCTTGCGGTCGGCGATTTGCAGCAAGCAAGGTTACAGACTAGAAAGGTTGAAAATGGAAGTTTGTGTCTATGAGTTTTGGCAAAATGATAAGTAGTCAGAAGTAATAACTTAGGCAAAAGGCAAGCAACAAACACAATTCACAATCGTTTGAGTATCTGGAAAGATCAAAACACTAAATGACAAACAAAGTCAATAAGAACAATAAGAACAATAAAAACATTTGCAGAAAGTAAATTTGCAGAATGTAAATGACTCAATGATTTGGAAAGGTTCGATCTGTTAAAAGATCTACGTCCTTTACCAAGATGGTCAGTCTTGGATTTTGAATGGAGGATATATTAATTCTCTTGAGTACAAATTACAAAGATGAAGATTTGAATTAATTCCTACTTTCTATGAAGAACAAATCCTAGACTTAGACCGGTGTATCCCTAATGATGCGATCTATGTGATTGATCAATCGGGTGTGTGTGTAAAGAATCAAGAGCTCTATATAATCAAAATGATTGAGAGCCTAATGAATCTTTAAGTGTTGCTGGGCTTAAGATTTGATGTTCTTGAAGGCTTGCTGGGGATCTTTGAAGATTTGAATGCGAATGCTTGAAGATTCAAATGATTCTGGAAATCTTGAGTATGATCTTCAATCACCAAGTATTTCGACAGCAATTTCTCTCTTTGAATCTCAGCACTCTTCAATAAAGAGTTCAAGGTCTATTTATAGCCTTGGGTTGAGAAATAGCTGTTGGAAGATGATGAGCTGGAGCATTCTGATTGGAGCTCAGATCTTTGTCTTGTAGTTGCAGAAGTTAGTGGTCCAGATGTACTATCTTGTATGACCAAATTCAAATTTGAATTTGCAACGTTCAAATCAAGTTTGTCTTTTCTTGGATTTGCGGTCGCCAAGGTTTGCGGTCACTAATGCGGTCAGTAGTGCGGTCGCCTAAGTGCGGTCGCCTAGGTAAGGTTGGCAGACTTGGCCAATTTTGCAGAAGTCTTTCAGCAGCAGCATTTCTTCAAAATTTGAGGGGCTGATCTTCTAAGCCTAGCTAAACTAAAAATGGACTTAACTAATGAAGTGATAAAACTTCTTACAATAGAACCTAAAGTCCATAAAAAGTAAAATAAGGTTATGGGATCAATCAAATCTAGGTAATAGGAGTGGTTTATAATATGCATACCCAACAGTCCTCCAGGTCCCGCTTCCAGCAAACGGATCTCGCTATCAGCAAACAGGTCCCGCTTCCAGCAAACGGATCTCGCTATCAGCAAACAGGTCTCACTTCTAGCAAATAGATCCCGCCTTCAGCAAACGGATCCCGCTATTGGCAAAGCCGCTCACACAGGGAGCGCACCTTTATCTCTCAAAGCCGCTCACACAGGGAGCGCACCTCTATCCCCTGCAATTTCAAATTCCTTCTTTTATCGAGTTTTTTCTTTTCTTGGTGATGTCCTAGGCGGATGTCTGTCTTTTGTCGGCGTGTTTGCTTCGCAATCCACGCCGCCGAGGGGCTCTGTAGACACCCCGCTTTAGACCGCTCACCCCGATTGCACAGTCGATTTTGTGTTTCTCCCTCTTTTAAGTGTTTTCTGTTAGTTTCTGTTACTTTGGTTAAGTTCCAGACGGACTCCGTTAAGTCCCAGGACTAAACTGAATAACAGTTCTAACTTTCTAGTCCATTCTGTCAAAAATGGCTTTTCAGAGTCGCGCGCCTCCAGTTCTTGAGGCCAGACGCGCGCGCCTTCCGCCGCCTAGGTTGGATGCGCGCGCTTCTGGGGTGTGTCAGTTACAAATTCTGCCCAAGAATCTCTCCCTTGCTCATTATACATGATTTTCCCCGGGAAAGATTTCTTGGAGACTTCGTTTGGCTCCAAAAACTCCCCTCTTTCAACTATAAAAACCCCTCCAATCCATCATTGGAAGGGACCTTTTTCTCACTTCTTCTGTAGACTTTTCCTTGAGACTTCTTTTAGACCTTTGTCAACTAAGCATTCAACCTCTTCTTCAAGGCTTTTCAAGAGGTTCTCTTCGAAGGATACTATAGGTAAATGTCTTAAACATTTTTCTTCTTCTTCTTCTTCTTCTTCTTCTTCTTCTTCTTCTTCTTCTTCTTCTTCTTCTTCTTCTCTTCAATCAAATGTGCAATCACCCCAAAACCACTTGGGACATGACACCAATGGTCCTTTCATTACATTGAATTGGCCTAGGAGTCATCTCCCTACATTTTAAACTTTTAAAACCCCTTCGTAACCTAACCCCCGAACCCCTCATCCCAAAGAATCTCTATTTTCGTAAATCAAACTTAGGCTCATAAACATTAGGTTTTCTTACGTTCCTAAAAAATGTGGGTGGCGACTCTAAAACACAATTAGACATCCTAGGATGAGCTCGCGCGCTCTGGCCTAAAGCCGCGGCCTCCGCCCCCGGGGTATCTACAGAAAGATCTAAGTAATCAAACTTAAAGAGGTGCGTGTGTGATTTTAGATTCAAGGCTCTTTAGATCTTTGAGATTGAGAGCACAAGAAAACTAAAGTATTTTTGCTTGAGGATCTGGGCTAAGGATGAAGGTATGAAGATGTTCTTGAGAATTCTGGAAAATCAAAGGCAATCTTCAAATCTTCAACAAATGCTTGAGAGAGAAATTCCGAGATTCTTAGCAACTTCAAAACGTTTGAAGTTATGGGGTATTTATAGTAGAGCTCCAAAAACTAGCCATTGGAAATCCCTTGTGGATAAGGTTAAAGGACAGATGTGCTGTTGCTCATTGAGTGGAGCACGTGTCCCTTTATAGCCATTAGACACATAACACAAATATGACCGTTATGGACAGGTGTCCTTAGATGCGGGTGCATACGTGTTATTTAACCATCGTTTGATCATTGGCATAGTTTGAATTTCTTCAAGTCTTCATGTCTTCAATAAATCACCAAGTGTTGATTTAATATCAAAGAGACGCGTAGGCGCGTTGACTCTTTAGGGCGCGTAGCATAACTAGGCGCATCACCTTATGCGCTCGCTGGATAGGCGCATGGCGCAAAGGTGAAGGTGGCGCATGGTGCGTAGCTCAAATCAACTTGTGATATTTCTTCAAAATTGACATTCTCGCCCTATTCCTAAGCCTATTCTATTACAATGGACTACCTAAAAATGAAGTATAAATACTTTTACATGTGGGTCTAAAGTCCATGAAATAAAACTTAGGTGATGGATCAATCAAATCTAATAAATCCTATTACATTGAAACTGAGATATATGTGGGCATACCCAACAGTCTTCCATTCCACATAACAGAATCCTCCATTTGCACCAAAATTTTCCATAACGAGCACCAAAAATTTCCCCAAAAGACAACCATACTTTCCCTACGAGCAAGCAATCGAATTTGCCACTACAGACATACAAATCGCACCAACAGGAAATCCTCAAACTGTAAGTTTTAGAAGGCTCAAACACCGTTGACCCTTCCTATACTTACTCCTCAGATTCATACCTCGACAATGCTCCTTGCTAGATTCTCCCACAGACTTACAAGCAACACTAATAGCATATGCCAGACAAGAATTAGTTCAACCTATACTAGCATAGGGTACTCAAGACTTGCACTATTTTTCCTCAATAGATTTAGGTATAACAACAATCGACAATTTTACAACACTCCTATTTGCACCCAAACCCCTCAGCTTTTGAACTCAGATAGTGAATGTTGCTCTTCCAGCACTGGTTCACGCTCCATCAGTGTTCTTTGCTCCACCTATTTCCCAACGACCCCACTTTTAGATAGCAATAGAGAACATAAAACGCTCTCTCTCTCTCTCTCTCTCTCTCTCTAGATGTGTCTCATTCATACATTCTGTTATACCACATTTTTATGGCGTACCCCAGATAGCATGATGCCCCACACTCGAGGTAGAAAAGGTAAAATGAGGACATATAAGGAATCTTGCTTTACCCCTTTCAAAACCATGTTCGAACCCTTAGGGGAATTTAACACTCTATCTTCACCTTTGAAACTATATCCCATTTTTTCTAACCGACTTAGTGATATCCGATTTTTTGTTACTTGTGTAACCTGCCTAACCCCGTTCAACATGCAGAAACTACCATTATATGTTTGTACAATAGAGCCACTATCCATATAAATATCTACCACACCTTCTCGCAAGTTACAAACCTCTCCCGGTGTGGGTATATAAGTTAAATATCCTTGTGTTCAGAATTCACACATTCCTACTCAATCTTTATGCCCATAACAGAAGTTGTCTCTTATTCAAGCTAGGAGCTCTGATGCTAGTTTGTTATAATTGGACTGAAAAATATGTACAGAAACGGTAAAGCAGCAACACATAAATAGTGTGCACCATATTCATTGATATGGTGGATCAAGTTCATATTATAGACCCAGATTTGTGTACAAAATTTCAATATCACTAGAACAAAATAAAATAATACTCCCTCTGTCCCAAAACGAGTGAGACTTTTTCCCCTTTTAGGACATCCCACTAAAAGTGAGATTCCAAAAATGGAATGTTTCAACCCCACTCATTCTCTCTCTTAATTTTCCACCACTCAATTTATTCAACCAACACTACTATTTATCCCACTCATTCTCTCCCTTCATTTTCCACCACTCAATTTATCCAACTAACACTACTATTTACTCCACTCATTCTCTCTCTTCATTTCTTCCACACATTTACTAGTTTTTCTTAATTAGTGTGCAAACTCCTTTAGTGCTACTTGTGCTGGGACAAAAAGAGTACACAATACTAACTAGATTCAAATTCAGATGTGTTCTTGACCTTCGTCTAGAAGACCAGATTCAGATACAAGATTACACCATATTTCGATTGACAGACTTGTCTAAGACATCAAAGCACTTCAGAATGTTCTTGGATCACTATCATTAGTGAACACAGATCAAACACTATGAATGGATTAGACAAAACTAGTCTCTTAAAATTTGAATATCTCAGTATTTTCCTAACCTATCAGAGATTGTTATTGGTTTTCATTAACAAAACAATTAAAGAAAAGGAAACATCACACCTAATCGCCCGTCCCAAACACAAAACTCTTGTCGGGCCAATGCGAAGAGAATGATGTTGCTTCATAGCATCTTTGATTCCTAGGCGATCACATCTGGCTTGACTTCTTCGGATGACAAGTTTGCTGAAAATACTAAAAACTGATGAAACTTATGTGACTGCAACATGCATTCTTATAGCCCTGACTTTGACTATTTTGTAATTTATTCATGATTCAAGTCACATTGTAACAAGTTTGGGTAAATTAATATAAAGAATTATTAGTAAACAGTTGGGAAAAAAACTTGAGACTGAATATTTGGGGAAATTTTTGAGTTAAATATAACTAGAATAAAACCTAACTGCAATGGTACAACTTAATTTAATTTAATTTAAACTACATGGCTCATGGTTAGAGTGCGGATCGTTTTGAGCATTTCAATTTAATTATGTTTATATAAAATGTATATTCTTCAATTATTAAAAGTTTTAAGAATAAACCTAAACATAGTGGTTATTTTGTTCATTCTCAATTCATGCTTAATATTACTGGATTTTTAACCCAAGCGGCATTTTGAGCATGTTTAAGTCTCTCCGTCATAGAGGTTTTGAGTTCGATACCCCTACTGGCTAGAATTGAATTAGGTGGTTTAGAATTTCAAAAAAAAAAAAAAACATGAAGGTTGCGATCTTTGAAAAAAATATTATTTAGGTAGCGAAGTTTTGTTCGTTGGAACAATTCTATTCCATTAAAGCATAAACACTCAAGTCCAGAAGAAGTTAGAGAAGGATAGAGGATCCATTTTGATGTTCCTTAGGGAGGATGTAGGGGACGGAGTTCTTTTAAATGATAGTGCCCCCCTCTCTAGTTCTTCTAGTACTTGATTAAGAGAATATAATAAGATAATAATGAATGTTTTGTGTGTCGTAAGGGTTGATGGAAGACCCATTATATACAAGACTAAGAGGCACTTCATTTAGGGACTACACCCTTGTTGGGTTTCGTAGTAACATGCGCAGCGGAATATAGCATTTAAAATTTTATGAAACCCAAAGCCTATAGATCCATTCATATGACAATGACATATACATCTACAATAAATACAAGAATACTAACCCTTGAAACGTTTATTCTTTTCTTGATCTTGAGTCTTTGGGTTCTTCGTGCTTCTTCGAATCACGAACACAGGAACACGAACAAAAAGATGATAACGGAATCACCCTCTATAGATATCCACACGTGAACGAATATTAAGAACTCTATGATTTTATGTATTATTGATCTTTGATTCTCAATCTCAATCAATAATAATGTTTCTCCAAACAAGTGAATCAATCATATACAATGGCTGGTAAAGAGATATTTATATGGGTATAAGTCCTTAACCATTAAGGACATAGGAAACCCAAATCCCGTCACTTAATTACTGCGCAAATTATTCTGGCCGACATCACTGACACGGTCGTGCCCTAAAACCGGCACGGTCATGCCAATCAGTCCGACTCAGACATCCCAGCGACCATTATTTGCACGGTCGTGCTTTGTATCTGGAACGGTCGTGCCGAGCTTAGCACAGTCGTGCTTTGTACTTTGGTACAGTCGTGCCAATCAAGCCGCCTTGCACAACCTTGGTGAATTATGGAACGGTCGTGCCCTATAAACAGCACAGTCTTGCCAGACAAATTTCTGCCATTTTTCCTTTTAACAATTCGTTCTCTTGTGTGTGACCCCATTGGATTATATCAAGTTAGTAAGAGCCCAAACACACTTTGTCTCATAAATCATGAGCGGACCTTAGCAGGCCATCATGATTACCTAAATGATATAACTTGTCAAAGTCGTTAATCCATTATAGAACATATTACAATCTCTTTGTTTCACGATGTCTATTGAACGTAAATCATGGTCAATGGTCAACATACATAGTCCAATGCTTTCTCGATCCCGAATGTATTGATAAGACAATCTTATTTGAGCACGGCCATGCATTTCATCAATACCATTCATCGAGTGGCCAAAGCTTGACATCTCTCTTGACGAGGAACAAATACCTTTTTGGCTTATTACTCTTTCCTACATGATTCCAATTATGCCAATCATATTCTTTATAACTACCCGGTTAGGGGTAACGTTTGAATATGTCAACATAATGTTCATCAAGTGGAAGACTGTAATAACCTCAAGTCTAAAGATTTCAGTAATATAACTATATGAGACTTAATTATGACATTGTGACCATGACATAAATCTCATACGGGTCGGTCCAGTATTTGTTCTCCAACAAATACCCATAAGTTTAATTGTATCCCATACACCATACTAATCATATGATTATCTATTAAAATTATACTAACAATTAATCATAATTATCAAGGACGGGGATTATTATATATAATATGCAAAGGATATAATAATCAAACATTCAATATATTTATTAAAACATAATCAATAGATAACATTAATCGTTCTCATAACGTGGCTAGAGCATACAACACCAATAATCTCCCACCTGCACTAGGCCTAATTAATGCATCGAAAACCCATATACCTAACATGACCTTCATGTTTTGCTTGCGGAAGACCCTTTGTTAATGGGTTGGCAATGTTATCATCAGTCGGCACTCTGCATATATTTACGTCTCCTCTATCAACGATCTCTCGAATGATATGAAAATGCCTAAGTATGTGTTTGGATTTATGATGTGATCTTGGTTCCTTTTCTTGAGCAATAGCACCATTATTATCACAATAAAGGTTTATTGGGTTAGCAATGCTAGGAACCACCTCTAGTTCGACAATGAACTTCTTGATCCAAACAGCCTCTTTTGCAGCATCGGATGCAGCAATATACTCAGCTTCCGTTGTAAAATGTGCTACGGTACTTTGCTTAGAACTCTTCTAACTAACAACACCTTCATTTAGCACAAATACAAATCCAGATTGCGATCTTGAATTATCCTTGTCGGTTTGAAAGCTTGCATCTGTGTAACCACTTACAACAAGATCATCTTCCATACCTCCATACACCAAGAACGAATCTTTAGTCTTTCTCAAGTACTTAAGAATCGTCTTGACATCAATCCAGTGACTCTCACCAGGATTTTGATTGGTATCTGCTCATCATGCTCAAAGCATACGAGACATCGGTGTTGGGTTTCGTAGTAACATGCGCAGCGGAATTTAGCATTTAAAATTTTGAAACCCAAAGCCCATAGATCCGTTCATATGATTAAATCAAATACAATAACATGAATATAGGATAAAACTAACCCTTGATGAACGCAGATTAGCCATCCAAACCTTGAACCAATCTTAGAATCACAAGACTAAAACAAATAGGAAAATCAAACCCCAAAATCCACACACAAACCAACTACCCAAAACCCATTCCAGATCAGCAAGTCTGGACTGGTTCTGTTACTGGTTTTGTTGAATTTTTCGAAAAATTCCAGATTCTGTTATTGACCAAAATCAGACCTTCTGATCCCTTTGTGCGGCCGCCCAAAAAGATCTGTGCGGTCGCCAAAAAAAATGTGCGGCCGCCCAGAATCTTCTGTGCGGTCGCCCATGGCCATCAGAAGGTGCAGAATTTTCAAGTTCGAAAATTTTGTCTCAAAATCGTTTTTCCCCGATTATTAAAACTTTGATCCAATCAAAAATTAATAATCAACAATTCTGAATCCATCAAAATTTATTTATTGCGATTGAATCGTGCGATTAAAGTTGCAAAACAATAAACCACATAAATCACAAAACACATAAGCATCATATATTCCAATATTCATATCATGCTAGGCACATAAACAATTTATATACACATAACATGATCTAGGTATTGAAATAATCAACATGAACGGGGCTCTGATACCACTGTTGGGTTTCGTAGACACATGCGCAGCGGAATATAGCAATTAAAATTTTGAAACCCAAATCCATGGATCCGTTCATATGATTAAATCAAATACAACAACATGAATATATGATAAAACTAACCCTTGATGACTATCAAAGTTTTCTTTGGTCTTGGTGGAGAAACTTGAAGCTTTATCACGGACAAAATCATGAAGTTTGCAGATGATAAAATTCACCCTCTAGCGGTATCCACACTTCGAACGAATATCAAGAGACTCCTTGATCTTGGTTGCTAGACCAATATTATGAAACACACTTTTCACAATTGATATGACTATATGGAATTTTTCTTTGTGTATTATTTTGTTCTTCAACCAAGGATGTCTTAGAACAAAATAAAACCTCTCTCAAACTCTTTGGAGACTCACAAAAGGCTATTACTGAAGTTCTGGCCAAAATCATCCTTTTATACACAAGCAAGACCTATTCCAAATAGGAAACTTGTGTCAAAAGACATTCCAAATCGAATTAGGAAAGTGCCAGCCGACAGTACTGTGCGGCCCGCCCAGAATACACTGTGCGGTCGCACATCTATCTGAAACAAACTGGTACAAAATGAGCCAAGTATGCGGCCGCCCAGTCCACACTGTGCGGTCGCCCACTTCCCCAAAATGTCCAGAATTTCCAAAATTCCAATTTAGTCCTTTTAAAGATTCGTTCTATTGTGTGTGACCCTCTAGGATTATACCAAGTTGGCAATGGGTTCAAACATGAAACCATAAGATATGATTAGGTTCTAGCAAACCGTCATACCTACCCAAATAGTATAACTAGATACAAGTTCGCATTCCTTTTAGAACATGTCATAATCCCTTTGTCCACAATGTCATTGAACACAAGTCATGGTCAAACAGTCAACTTGTTTTTGTTCAATACTTTCTCGATTCCGAATATGTTGATAATCCAAATGACATTGATCCAATCAATTCATTTGAGTCCGGCCGAATATTTCATCAACATCATTCCTACGAGAGGCCCAAGCTTGACATCTCTCCGTAGAGGGACAAATCTATTTAGCTTATTATTCTTCCCTACGTGAATCCGACCATGCCAATCATACCCTTTATAACTACCCGGTTAAAGTAGCGTTTGAATATGTCAAACATAATCTTCATCAAGTGGAAGACTATAATAACTTCATGTCTAAGGATTCGAATGACATAACTAATATGAGATATATGTTCGACATAGACCATGACATAAATCTCATACATCGGGTCATGTCCAGTACCTTGTTCCAAACAAGTACCCATAAATCTAACATGATCATCCCATGATCATTAGCCTTTATACTAGTGCTTAACGAGTACTAGGGACGGAGATTATTATAATTAAACATGAACAATAATAATAATCAAAACATCTCTTTATTGATATGAAATAAATGATAACAATTACAACGTTTATTAAACGTGCCTAGGGCACCACTACCAACAATCTCCCACTTGCCCTAGGCCCAATCTCCCATGTATCTAATACCCATGGACCTAACATGACCATCATGTTTAGCTTATGGAAGTCCCTTTATTAGCGGGTCCGCAACATTGTCATCAGTAGGTACTCTGCATATATTTACGTCTCCCCTATCAACGATCTCTCGAATGATATGAAAACGCCAAAGTATGTGTTTGATTTCTGATGTGCTCTTGGTTCCTTTGCTTGAACAATAGCACCACTATTATCGCAATAAAGGTCTATTGGATTAGCAATACTAGGAACCACTTCAAGTTCAGTTATGAACTTCTTAATCCAAACAGCTTCCTTTGCAGCATCCGATGCAGCAATATACTCAGCTTCTGTTGTAGAATCAGCGGTTGTACTTTGCTTGGAACTCTTCCAGCTTACAGCTCCACCATTTAACATAAACACAAAACCCGATTGTGATCGGCTATCATCTTTGTCGGTTTGGAAGCTTGCATCCGTGTAAGCATTTACAACAAGATCATCTTCCATTCCTCCATAGACCAAAAACGAGTCTTTAGTTCTTCTCAAGTACTTAAGAATCGCTTTTACAGCTATCCAGTGATTTTCGCCAGGGTCGGATTGGTATCTACTTGTCATGCTCAAAGCATAAGATACATCCGGCCTAGTACAAATCATGGCATACATGATGGATCCAATTTCCGAAGCATATGGAACACCATTCATTTTCTCACCCTCATCGTTTGTCTTAGGACATTGAGTCTTGCTTAGAGAAACTCCATGTAACACGGGCAAGGTGCCTCTCTTAGAATTTTCCATACGGAATCTTATAATGACCTTGTCAATGTATGTACTTTGGCTTAAACCAAGTAGCCTCCTTGATCTATCTCTATAGATCTTAATGCCAAGAATATATGCGGCTTCACCCATATCTTTCATTGCAAAACACTTTCCTAACCAAGTCTTCACAGACTGAAGTGTAGGAATGTCGTTTCCAATGAGCAATATGTCATCCACGTACAAAACAAGGAAAAGCACTATGCTCCCACTAATCTTCTTGTATACACAAGGCTCATCTTCGTTCTTGATGAAACCAAACTCTTTGACCGATTCATCAAAACGGAGATTCCAACTCCTTGAAGCTTGCTTCAATCCATAGATGGATCTCTGCAATTTTCATACTTTAGAATTCTGTTCAAAGCCTTCTGGTTGTGTCATATACACATCCTCTTGGAGTTTTCCATTCAGGAAAGCGGTTTTGACGTCCATCTGCCATATTTCATAGTCATGATATGCGGCAATGGCAAGCAAAATTCTTATAGACTTGATCATTGCTACGGGTGAAAAAGGTCTCATCATAGTCAATACCATGAACTTGCCTATAACCCTTCGCTACAAGCCTAGCTTTATAAGTATGCACCTTCCCATCCATGTCAGTCTTCTTCTTGAAGACCCATTTGCATCCTATGGTTTTTTACACCTTCGGGCGCATCAATCAAATTCCAAACTTGATTGTCTTGCATGGATTGCAATTCGGATTCCAAGGCTCCAAGCCACTTGTCCGTATCAGGAGAAGACATCGCCTCTTGGTAGGTTGATGGTTCATCATTCTCAATGATTTCTACCTCATTACTATCCGTTACGAGAAATCCATATCTCTCGGGCTCGGATCGTAACCTACTAGATCTGCGAGTTGCTTGTGTATTTTGAACAGGTTCCACAACTCCTTGTGGTTCTTGTTCTTGTTCAACTATTGGTTCAATGTTATTTTCTGGGTCTCGAATTTCTTCAAGATTTATTTTACTCTCACTGATTTCTTTGGAGAGAAACTCTTTCTCTAGAATGACACCAGTTCGGGCAATAAACACTTTGTTGTCCTCACGGTTGTAAAAGTAATATCCTCTAGTTTCCTTAGGATATCCCACGAAAATACATTTATCAGATTTGTGTGCAAGTTTGTCTGAGACAAGTCTTTTGACAAAAGCTTCACAACCCCAAATCTTCATGAAAGATAAACAAGTTTTCTTTCCGCTCCACATCTCATATGGAGTCTTTTGAACCGATTTAGTTGGAACACGATTTAGCGTGAAAGCAGCGGTTTCTAGGGCGTAACCCCAAAAGGATATTGGAAGATCAACTTGACTCATCATTGATCGAACCATGTCTAACAAAGTCCGATTCCTCCTCTCGGACACACCATTCCATTGTGGTGTTCCAGGTGGAGTCAATTGTGAAACTATTCCACAATTCTTTAGATGATCATCAAATTCTTGACTCAAGTATTCTCCACCTCGATCTGATCGAAGTGCCTTTATACTTTTGCCAAGTTGTTTTTCTACTTCATTTTGAAATATTCTAAATATCTCAAATGCTTCACTTTTATGTTTCATTAGGTAAACATACACAAATCTACTATAATCATCAGTGAAGGTTATGAAGTATTGAAATCCTCCCCTAGCATTGCTACTTAATGGTCCGTATACATCGGAATGTATCAACCCCAATAAGTCGCTTGCCCTTTCACCCAACTTGGTAAAAGGTGTCTTAGTCATTTTTCCAAGAAGACACGACTCACAAGTATCATATGACTCGAGGTCACATGAACCTAAAAGTCCGTCCCCATGGAGTTTTGAGATACGCTTCTCATTAATATGACCGAGACGGCAATGCCATAAATAAGTATGATTTACATCATTAGGTTTAGATTTCTTGTTTACATGATAGACATTGTCATTATTTTCATTCTTGACATCCAAGATATAAAGGCCATTAAATGAATTAGCAATACCATAAAGCACATCATTTAAATAAATAGAAAATTTCTTATTCTCAATAAGAAACTTAAAACCTTCATTATCCAAACAAGAAATTGAAATAATATTTCTGCTTAAATCCGGAACATAATAACAATTGTTCAAAACAAGAATTAATCCGGAAGGTAAAGTGACTTCATAAGTCCCTACGGCTAATGCAGCAACTCTTGCTCCATTCCCCACGCGTAGATCTACTTCACCTTCTTTAAGCAGTCTCCTATTCTTTAGTCCCTACACATTTAGACAAATGTGAGAACCACATCCGGTATCCAATACCCAAGAATCAGTGGTAAAAAGGAGAATATCTATCATATAGATACCTGAAGTCGACGCAGCCTTGCTGCCCTTCTTCTTGTTTTGCTCTTCCAAGAAAGCCTTGCAATTACGTTTCCAATGACCAATTTCTTGACAATGGAAACAGATTGCATCCTTTTGTGAATCAGGTTTTGCCTCAGAAGCCTTGGCAACCTTTGCCTTGCTTATTTGGGTTTGACAACTTTCTTACCCTTTCCTTTGGCACTAGCCTTCTTCCCATCATGAACCAAGAGCACGGGAGAACCTTTCTCCACAATTTTCATCTCTACAGTTTTGAGCATCCCATGCAACTCAGAGAGATTCTTATCCATTCCATGCATGTTATAATTCATCACAAACTGATTATAACTTTTAGGCAATGAATTAAGAATGAGATCCGTGGCTAGCTCCAATGGGATTGGATAGCCAAGTTTCTCAAGGTGCTCTACATAACCTTTCATTTTAAGAAAGTGAGGACTCACTTGTTGCCCTTCATTCATCTTACAAGTAGTGAATGCAACAATGGTCTTGTACCTCTCTTGCCTAGCTTGCTCTTGAAACATGGTCCTCAACTCCACACCTATGTCATAGGCTTCCAAATGTTCCAAACTTTGTTAGAGTTTTGAACACATAGCAGCAAGCATGAGACAACTTACATCTCTAGAATCATTACGATGTTTCTTGTAATTGTCTCTTTCTGCCCTAGGGGCAGTAGGCGGTGGTTCTGCAGGGAGAGGCCCATCGAGAATGTACAACTTATCTTCTTGCCTAAGAACGATTCTTATGCTACGGATCCAATCCATAAAGTTAGTACCATTCTCTTCGAGCTTATCCTTCTCAAGGATCGATCGCAATGACATTGATTGAGTGTTATTAGTCATTATCTGCAAATATGCAAAATTTCCAAAATTTAATAAGTACCGGTTTTTCATTAAAGAAATAATTAATGTATTTTTCAAACAAAATACTCCCACTAAATTATATAACCTTCATATACATCCAATGTATAATATAATTTAATTGGGCTAAGATCCAACTTCAATTTAACTTTTGAGTCCACGGAGGCAGACCGCTCAAAACTAAATTAATTAGGTAGACAATCATGTCAATCATATCCTATATGATTCTTAGATCCTTTTATGAGATTCTTTGAGAAATCCAATTTCAAAAAGCATGTTTAATCTCATCTTTTGCCTAAGCCCAAAACTGTTTTGACGCCTAATTAAGTCCAACCATTTTAAACGCATAGGAACCATTCAATTTAATGCACCTTGCGGAGGCAAGCCCACATTAAATTAATGAACCTCATCTTGCTCATACATGAATAAAATCAATGCACTTCACGGAGGCGAACCCACATCAAAATCACCCATATATAAACAAGTGTTTTAATCATGGCATGGCAAAGAATGACTTAAAATTTTCTTTGAAGGTTCATCACATATAGCATATAACACATTTATGAGCACATAATATAAACATGTTACACATCAAGTTTAGCCACTAAATTAATCCCATTAATTTAAGCATGATATTTATGTGTCATTAGTTTCTCTATAATTATGAGGATGAGACTATTTCAACTTTGGTTATTATCTCCAAATCAAGACAACAAGACGTGCGGTCGAACTAAGCCATTAGGCAACCACAATCCCGCACTAATTCAAGAAACCAAGAAAGTAGTCCATGTGGCCGAAACTAAGCAATAGATGGTCTCGATGAACGTAGGCCAATTGCATTCACAATTCCACATGGATCTCCAATCATTGAATCAAGAACTTTTGTTTCTCAATTTTAGCAATTATGAACTCTTCATAATTCTAACTTCGTTTTATCTTTGAAACTTTGATTGCGATCAATTTTGGGAAACACAATCTCGATGAACGCAGATTAGCCATCCAAAACTTGAACCAATCTAGGAATCACAAGACTAAAACAAATAGGAAAATCAAACCCAAAATCCACACACAAACCAACTACCCAAAACCCATTCCAGATCAGCAAGTCTGGATTGGTTCTGTTACTGATTTTGTTGAATTTTTCGAAAAATTCCAGATTTCTGACCAAAATCAGACCTTCTGATCCCTTTGTGCGGCCGCCCAAAAAGATCTGTGCGGTCGCCCAAAAGTGTGCGGCCGCCCAGAATCTTCTGTGCGGTCGCCCATGGCCATCAGAAGGTGCAGAATTTTCAAGATCGAAAATTCTGTCTCAAAATTGTTTTTCCCCGATTATTAAAACTTTGATCCAATCAAAAATTAATAATCAACAATTCTGAATCCACCATAATTTATTTATTGCGATTGAGTTGTGCGATTAAAGTTGCAAAACAATAAACCACATAAAATCACAAAACACATAAGCATCATATATTCCAATATTTATATCATGCTAGGCACATAAACAATTTATATACACATAACATAATCTAGGTATTGAAATAATCAACATGAACGGGGCTCTGATACCACTGTTGGGTTTCGTAGACACATGCGCAGCGGAATATAGCAATTAAAATTTTAAGAAACCCAAAGCCATGGATCCGTTCATATGATTAAATCAAATACAACATCATGAATATATGATAAAACTAACCCTTGATGACTATCAAAGTTTTCTTTGGTCTTGGTGGAGAAACTTGAAGCTTTATCACGGACAAAATCACGAAGTTTGCAGATGATAAAATTCACCCTCTAGCGGTATCCACACTTCGAACGAATATCAAGAGACTCCTTGATCTTGGTTGCTAGACAATAATTATGAAACACACTTTCACAATTGATATGACTATATGGAATTTTTCTTTTGTGTATTATTTTGTTCTTCAACCAAGGATGTCTTAGAACAAAATAAAACCTCTCTCAAACTCTTTGAAGACTCACAAAAGGCTATTACTGAAGTTCTGGCCGAAATCATCCTTTTATACACAAGCAAGACCTATTCCAAATAGGAAACTTGTGTCAAAAGACATTCCAAATCGAATTAGGAAAGTGCCAGCCGACAGTACTGTGCGGCCGCCCAGAATACACTGTGCGGTCGCACATCTATCTGAAACAAACTGGTACAAAAATGAGCCAAGTGTGCGGCCGCCCAGTCCACACTGTGCGGTCGCCCACTTCCCCAGAATGTCCAAAATTTCCAAAATTCCAATTTAGTCATTTTAAAGATTCGTTCTATTGTGTGTGACCCTCTAGGATTATACTAAGTTGGCAATGGGTTCAAACATGAAACCATAAGATATGATTAGGTTCTAGCAAACCGTCATACCTACCCAAATAGTATAACTAGATATAAGTTCGCATTCCTTTTAGAACATGTCATAATCCCTTTGTCCACGATGTCATTGAACACAAGTCATGGTCAAACAGTCAACTTGTTTTTGTTCAATACTTTCTCGATTCCGAATATGTTGATAATCTAAATGACATTGATCCAATCAATTCATTTGAGTCCGGCCGAACATTTCATCAACATCATTCCTACGAGAGGCCCAAGCTTGACATCTCTCCGTAGAGGGACAAATCCATTTAGCTTATTATTCTTCCCTACGTGAATCCGACCATGCCAATCATACCCTTTATAACTACCCGGTTAAAGTAGCGTTTGAATATGTCAAACATAATCTTCATCAAGTGGAAGACTATAATAACTTCATGTCTAAGGATTCGAATGACATAACTAATATGAGATATATGTTCGACATAGACCATGACATAAATCTCATACAGCGGGTCATGTCCAGTACCTTGTTCCAAACAAGTACCCATAAATCTAACATGATCATCCCATGATCATTTAGCCTTTATACTAGTGCTTAACGAGTACTAGGGACGGAGATTATTATAAGTAAACATGAAATATAATAATAATCAAAACATCTCTTTATTGATATGAAATAAATGATAACAATTACAACGTTTATTAAACGTGCCTAGGGCACCACTACCAACACCATGCCCATCACAAGTATTGTGGCTATCATCAACACAGTGGCCATCTTACCGAGGAATGCTTTGTTCTCCGAAACATCATCCAAGATTTGATCGACAATGGTGAATTTATGGTGGGTGAAGAGCAACTCATCAAAGAAGAGGCTTGGTTTTGAAATGGGCCTTCAACAAGAGATCATGCCACAAAGAGAACCACAACGACAAGGACAACGACAGCAATCTCCGTTTCTCTTTCTCTACCTAGAAATAGGATTTAAAAAAAAAGAGTCAAAAGTCCTCTTTTGTGTGCATTAAGTTTTCTTCCTTCTCGCTTATGTCAAAGTTTGAGTCGGTCTTAATAAAAGTCGTTCTTGTCCTCATACACTCTTCCAAGTTGTTCAATTTAATTCTTGGCAAAATGATGAAAAGATGTCTAAACGAGTTTTGGAACGAAGGCCATCACTTGAACGCCTAGGGGCTAAACATCGTGATGAAGGCGACAACATCAACGACAAATCCAAGACATCAAGTGCCAAAGCAAGATGGACCAATAACCATAAAGAAATATCAAGCAATGTTTCAAAGGGGGATTAAAAAAAAATGCTCGCTAGGTTGACTCTTCAAAACAACCTAGGCAAAAGTTAAAGCACAAAAAAAAAAAATCCCCCTCATTCAGAGAAGTTCACATCAAGATCATCATCATCAATCCACCAACAAAGGACGAAGCTACATCGACAACCATCACGATGAAGCAACAATTCCATCACGAAGAATGGAGTATTCACAAGAACTACGGTGACCTGAGCCTCTACACTGGAGGAACGTAGGCAACCTGTGGGTCTGGTCTCATGCAAGAAAGAAGATATGTTTAGCCCTAGTGCGTTATGGTGATCGGCCTTCCTCTCGAACTTGTCAAGACATCTTTGTACGAGTCATTTGCCAATGAATTAATCACCAAAAAGATTGAATAACTTTCTTAGATTTGGAATCGCTTTGCGTTCTTTATCGAGTCTAGGAGCTTCTTATCTTTCAGCGACACTCCCAGTTTCTTGCAATCAAATTGGGGCTTTCCTTCTCTTATCTCATAATGACTTACTTGCCTTCGTGAGTCATCCAATAAATAAAAATACATGTCAATACTAGGGACCACTTCCCTAGTCAAGTCAATGTCGCTCATCATTAGTGACAAAAGGTCTCCGCCGCAAAATCACATGTCTCTCATCCTCAGCTAGAGTCAATGCACACTTCCTCATTAATCGAGTAAAAAATGAAGACGCAAAAGAGATGCCCGCTAGATTGAAAACCAGAAAGGGCGGTCTAGGCAAAAAATAGGGTGTGTCATAAAAAAAATGAGAGTGGGAGAGAGAAGGGGAAGAGAAATGGAGATCCCCGGCCTCTAAAGAAGACATGTTCTACATTGAATCTCCTCAGCAAATCAATTCCCTCGACAAGATCATCTTGGGTTGTTGGCATAAGAGAGATTGTTCTTGCAATGTGCATTTTTTGGGCTCATGTGAAAGTAGGCCCGTCCGAGAATGAGCTCATGATTGATATGGGGTATGAGGTTACACAAATAGTCCCCAGTAAGTCAATTGGTTTGGGCAACAAATGGCAACAACGTGTGACTTAGTTTTCAAACTTCTCCAATCATGTGCCCCTATAGTATGTCAAAATGATTCACGAGAAATGGAGTAGCTCTTGCCATGTCCTCTTATGTTTTCTCCCTCGCACGAGGACGAGTCTCTTGCTTTTCTCAACAAATGATGACGCCCTAGGGGCTATGTGACTCAAGAACGATAGCTTCTTTTACTTCATTTGACAGTTAATGAGCCCTAGGGGCTACGCTTGAGAAAGATGTGTGAGACTACCCTCAAAGTCTCTCAAGGGGAAAGTCGAAAAGCCTTCATGTCATGTGTGCTCGTGCCTGTTTCCCAATCAAGGATAGGCCTTTCTTGCACCACTTATAATCAATGGTGGCACTCTAGGGGCTAGACTCAAGTTTGAAAGGCTCCTTCAGTAAGAAACAATTCACGTCGCCTCCCGACAATGGCCCTAGCAAAGCCATATGCAACATTGGAAGCTTCCTCAATTAGTTTGGCACCAAAGGTCTCAAGGGGCTTCGCAATCTACAATCTTTTGGGCTACGGCATTACAGTAATTCGAGCAAAGGGAAATATTGGGGCTTCGTAATTGACAATCTTTTTGGGGGATGATACCCGAGCAATTCAATATGGGGAATAGTCTTCATGAAACCAAGCAAGCTTCAAAGGGTCTCTTAGTACTTCATGTCAACGGTCTTCTGGTTTGAAAGGAGGGCTCCGATGTTATGAATGAATTTGATGATTCTTATGTTGTGACTTACGATGATATTATGAAGAAAGTCTTAGAGAAAAGGTAAAAGATTCAATATGCTAAACTCTATCAAAACAGGGTTATAGCGGGAAATGCCATGGCCAATCCTAATGTTTCTGCAATTCAGCACCCCCTTCTCCAAGATCAAAAGCAAAAAGTGTAGCTCTTGCGCCTCAAGAACTCGTTGCATCTGAAGATCCGTTATTAGTTCAACACAAGAAGTCTCAAGCAAGCATATCCATTTGGGACCTTATCATACAAAGACCTTACCGTCCGCGATCTCGCATTACTGTATCTTTTGACATAAGCCCTTCGCCATTTGGGTACCGACCACAACGAGGAGCCATTCATCTCCCCAGTAAGAGTAAGAAGGAGATCTCTATCAAGAATTCTACCCAACGGTGCATCCGCTCTCAATGCCGAGTCGATTCTAAGATAATTTGGGGCTTTACATCGAAAGGTCTTCACAGCCCACCATCTCCAAGCCCGCAAGCAACAAGTCCATGACATTTGGGGCTTAGCAATCTCTTGAAGCTTGGGGCTTGCTCACGTCAACAACAAAAGGCGATTCATTTGAGTGGACTAAGAGCTGATTTATCTTGGGGCTATGCAAGTTACTCCAAATATGGCATCAAAGGTGCCCTAGGGGCTTCACAATCAGCAACCCCTTGGTATCTCGGCATCAAAAGTCTATTGGAGCCCCACAATCAAAAAATCTCTTGGGGCTAGACATCAATCTTCGTTGGGCACGACGGCGACAGCATTAGAATTCAAAGCGAGGCAATCCGGACTTCGACCGAACATGACTTGATCTTGGGTTGGCTTCACAAACACACAATGGTTAAAATGGTTCACCCACGAACTAAAAAAAAAAAAAAAAAAAAAAAAAACGACAAAAAGATTTTTTTTTCTTTTTTCTTTTTCTTGCTTGTGTAAAAAGTATGTGCTTTATTTTGCTCCTAAGCTTCTTCCCCAGCGTTCTCCATCATCCTTGAACTACGTTGGTCTGATTCTCATTAAGGGATACGTAGGCAGCCTTTTGGCACGACCAACCCGTCATCCAGAATGTCATCTCACCGACACTCCATCAAAGTACAAGCGACTCATCTTCATCAAAAGTGTCGACATCCTTCATCAAAGCCACGGCATCAGGAATCCATCCCAAATCAAGCAGCCATGGTAAGTGAAGGTATGAACATCATTCATCAAAAGATCCTTTCAAATCACACACAAAAGCAATTTCTCCATCTTTTCAAAATCTCTCTCATGCAAATCTGCTTTTCAAATCACAAAGCACCACAAGCACAATTTTCTCTCATATCACACAAGCACGTATACCTGCCAAGCACACACATAACAGGTACCAACACAAAGTCAACAGCATGGGCAATTCATGGCATTTCATCCCCAGCAGAAAGTGGTCCGCAGTCAACTGTGCCCGCACCCCACGAAAGTCAACTGCAACTCCAAGCAGCATGCAGCTTCAAAACAACAATTTGGTCCATGGTGAACCACCAAAATCGCTAACTCTTCATCAATCCGGTCCTCTATACGGACTTTAACTCGGCAGATGGGTCCTCTAACGGATTCAGCCTAGTCCCCTAACGGACTTCAACTCGGCAGATGGGTCCCCTAACGGATTCAGCCAAGTCCCCTAACAGACTTCAACTCAGCAGATGGGTCCCGTAACGGATTCAGCCAAGTCCCCTAACGGACTTCAACTCGGCGGAAGGGTCCCGTAACGGATTCAGCCAAGTCCCTAAACGGACTTCAACTCAGCAGATGGGTCCCCTAACGGATTCAGTCAAGTCCCCTAACGGACTTCAACTCGGCTGATGGGTCCCCTAACGGATTTAGCCAAGTCCCCTAACGGACTTCAACTCGGCAGATGGGTCCCCTAACGGATTTAGCCAAGTCCCCTAATGGATTCAACTCGGCAGATGGGTCCCCTAACGGATTCAGCCAAGTCCCCTAACGGACTTCAATGCGGTATATGTGTCCCCTAACGAATTCAGCCAAGTCACCTAACGGACTTCAACTCGGCAGATAAGTCCCCTAACGGATTCAGCCAAGTCCCCTAACGGACTTCAACTTGGCAAATGGGTCATCGATACGGAGTCAGCCAGTCCTCTATACTGTTGGATATTATGCCCTAGGCCCTTGAGAAAGGCCTATGCGTTATATCATAGCTTCATTGGTATAGAGATAACAAACCTGATTATTATATCTTTTGCATGTTTATTATAATGATCATTATCCCTAGCACTTATGAAGGGCTAGCATGAGTTTAATGGATAATCATATGATGATTATAGCGCATAGGATGCGGATTAAACTTGTGGGTACATGTTGGAGAACAAGTACTGGATAGACCCGTTATGAGATTTATGTCATGGTCAAATGTCATAATTAAATCTCATAATAGTTATATCATTTATCCTTAGACCTGAGATTATCATAGTCTTCCACATGATGAACATTATGTTTGACGTACTCAAACGCTACCCCTAACCGGGTGGTTATAAAGGCTACGATTGGCATAATCGGATTCTTGTAGGGAAGAATGATAAGTCAAGATGGGATTTGTCCCTCTCTCAAGAGAGATATCTGCTTGGCCACTCGATGAGTGAGATTGATAATAGTGTACGGCCGTACCCAAATGAATTGAAGCGTTCAATGTTATTTGCTCATATCAATCTACTCGAGATCAAGAAAGCATTGGACAACATAAGTTGACGTGGACCATGACTTATGTCCAATATGATATCGTGTGACAAAGGGATTGTGATATGTTCTATAAGATTACTTTGGGCTTTCAAAGTTATACTAATTGGGTAGTCATAATGGCTTGCTAGAGTCCGCTTATGACTTACGGATTCTGACTCGTCCGGACTCGTTGCCAACTTAGTATAATCCTATTGGGTCACACACAATAGAACGGATTGAATAAGGCACAGAAAACGGGAAAAGCTGGATCCTGCTGGAAGGATCCGTACGGATTGTCGCGACCCCGAACCCCGCGGGCCCGAGATCGCGAGCTGGACGTCGACTTAGAACCAAAACTCTAAAATATAGAAGTTAAAAATTCCATTTTGAACCAAAAGATTTTAATACAAGGTTTGGAAAATCCAAGTTTAACAACACCATAAAACAACTAGTGTAAGCTCCACAAGCTCACACCCAAGATACAAAATATTACAATTCTTAATGACGTCAATAAAGGTAAAACTATCCCCAAAAGGTTATACATTTAAATAATGTAAACCGATCCATAACAACCTGCCCCAAAATCTCTATCCTCTCGACGTCCTCCTCGAACCGCGAATCCTAATCCTTTTCCTCCTGGGGGGGTTAAGGAAAAACAAAGATGGAGATAAACGGGGTGAGATAAAATCTCAGTAAGTTACTAATGCAACTACATGACATGCTAATATGCAATGACCAATAGCAATTAACATAAGACAGATAGCAGCGGAATAATAAGTGACATGCTGTCAAACAGTAATATCCAATAATCAAGCATATAAATAAACATATAACAACAAATGAGAGGCTCCCTATCGCCAACCGTCCCATACCGGTTGGAAATAACGACCAGCTCAACATGCAACACATAAAGCTGAAATAAACACTCATAAGTGGATACATAGCCAAGGTTTCACCCAACTGAAGAACCAAATAAAGGTCGCTGCGCAGCTTCAATAATCAACCATCAACATCTTCATAGCAGCATGAAAGCTCGAAGAGAAAACCCCGGTCAGAAGCGACCGATCAACCCATCGATCAACAAACCATCTTCATAGTAGCATAAAAGCTGAAGAGAAACCCGGTACCGGAACCAATAACCAAATGAAGTGTCACAAGGGATGGGAGACATGCCACAAAGTCATGCTCCAAGTAAAGCTAAAATGCACACAAAGGAGCTAGCTATTCTCACATCCAAGGCCAATCTGGAGGAGGGTAATAATGGGGCAAAACAATGGTCAACAATCACAATGGACTTGGCTGTGCCATCATAATGTTTCGCATCGCCCAAACACACACAAAATACCAGCTGGACTTTCAAGTAAAGGCTAAGTAATAAAATACTAGCACAATAAACAACCATTGATTCCAAAGTAGGGAATCATACCAATTAATCACCACAAAAGATGCAAACGATTACTCAAGAAGAGTTCAACAACAATAGCACAAGGAGTTTCTCATAAAAGAGTCCAACAACATTGACCATTAAACATAATGATTCCAAGATAAGGCACGTACCAAATACATCCTAAATATGATACTCACAAGTTACTCATAAAGAGCGCAACCCAAACGGTCGCTCACAAATAGCACAATGACTATTACCAAAGTGATCATAAACATTTACTCAAAAGATATACTAGGACTACGAACTCAACCACCTCATCACACCCGGAATTCCAAATAAGAAATCCGAATGAATACATCTTAGGGTTAATCGAACCGTAGGTACCCAATTGCCAATTCACGCTTCATCTCCGTTCATAACGAACCCATTCTAAACACCCCAAACGAATCCAAAAGGTTACACTTATTAGAACATGATCACGAACACATCATAAGATGCCCAAACATATACTAAATGATCATCACAAAGATAAGTCAAACCAACGATACCTCAATAAGATGTTCAAAAACCCAATTAACCCTTAATAAATTTCCATCACAAACTTCATCACAAAGGACCCAATTCTATAACTAGAGTGTACTATAATGTTCACTAAGGTCAACTAGGAGGACACCCAAGATTTGGATCAAAACGCGTTCTTCAATCACACAAAATTTACAAATGTAGCTTTTCAGAGGACTGTGCGGCCGCCCAAAAGGGTATGTGCGGTCGCCCAGTAAGACCCTCAAACACGACCAAAAGCTTTCAGAATGTTGTGCGGTCGCCCAGGGAATTTTGGGCGGCCGCCCAATCTTCCGGATTGCCAGAAATCGGGAAGAACACATGGGTTCTTCCATTTTTATACCCAAAACACATTTCCAACCAAAATCCAACCTTCTAACTAGCATACTAATGTACCAACACAACTAATAAGTCTAAAAAGACTCATACAACAACATTTAACAACCAAAATCAAGAATCAAACCCAACATTCATAAATCACCATTTTTAACCCAAAATCCAAATAAATTCCAAACAAATTCAAAACCCAACCAAACTTCAAATATAACAACTCAAACATCATATATGCATGATAGGAACACTTTAGCATAAAAATGGGGGAAAAGTAACTTACTTGGATTTTCTCAAAGTTGACGGAATTCGATTCTTTTTGGTTCTACGCGATCCTATCGACGATCTAAACAAGGTTCACGTTTTAAGAAATGAGAGATTACAAGAGGAAGATGGAGAAAATGAAGAGAGAAGTGAAAGAGAAAAACTTACCCATTTTCTTTTGAAGAGAGAGAGATGAGCTGGGAGGTGAGGGTGGAAAGTGAGGGAGAATTGAGGGAGGAGAGATGGAGTAGGGGAAATTATTTTGAAAAGTTACCATTAGACCCCCTCCCCATCTTCAACACAAATACTCCCCACTAACGATTAAGACCCAACAATATTACACTAACCCGAATGACTCAAATAAAATGCTAAGCATAATTATGATGGACATAAAATGCACACAAAAATATTTAAATAAATAAAAATTTAAATAAATAAATAAGCAAATAAATAAATAATAATTATTTATTACTAATAAAATAGAGCCTAGATTTCGGGTCGTGACATTCACTCTCCCTTAAAGAAAATTCGACCCGAATTTTAACGAGACTTACCCGAAAGACCAAATAGTTACGGATACGATAGTTCCGCCAATTCTCAAATTCCTCAATTGTCCATTCTAAACCATCACGTAGTAACCTTAAATAATGTTCACGATACCACGACCTCTCGCACATAACTTCCTTCAATCATAACCTTCACTACTAATTAGAATCCACAATCAAAATTGGAGAATCCCAATTGCTCCCAATCATAACTCTCGAGATATCCCAAGCTCACCTCATTCATAACCTTAATTACACTGCAAAGGTGCTTCCATTTGTAAAATCGCATACTTAGTATTATTCCCCAGAAATTCAAAACCTTACCATCTCGAGCTAAATTAGCTCTTAAAATATAAAAAGGATAAAGAAATTTCTATTTCCACAATATCCATCGAAATGACTATATCTCTATGGATTACCATTATAGTGTCTTCACTTTGAGTTAACACCTTAAATAAATAGTACCATACAAACCCCAAAATTTCTCGTACAAAGTGTCCACTTAAATCTATGTTATACTCTCATTCCCTCATTAATCTGGTTTTGAAGCCTAAACCATTCAATATACTCAATAGTCCGCAAAACGATCCAAATTTCATCTTCAAAAGATTTTCTCTAACTCCCATTTAAGTCATAATCCGTGCTCATACACTCAAAGGAAATCAACGAACTCTAAATTCAATAGCTAACCCCAGTTAGTCTCTCACGCATACATTTATTGACTTAATGATATTTAAGCTCAATGGTACTACCAAAATCATAAACCAATTAGCTAGCTTCATTCAAATAGATCCATTATCAAATCACAATATTCTTTAATTATGCCCAAATATTGATACTCAACTTTCCTCACATACCCTTGGTCCAAATCGCGAAACACCACCAAGGAGAGATTTAGGACCAAAGAACCACCATTTAGCCAAAATTTCAAAATGCCTTTAACATAGATTGAGAAATTATTACTCTCTCAAAATGTACTTAGTCCTTCCTAACTTAACACGCTTACCCCCATTAATGATCATAACTCCTACAACAAACTCATCATCCATAACAAATCATACACCTCTCCATGCTAATCCATTCCGATACATTCACGGAGATGCACTAAAAGTAAACAAAAATATCCTACCAAGACATCCTCAATTGAATCCTCAACTCTTATAACCCAACCGATGCCATAAGGACATTGATCTAAATATCAGCACTACAACCTTGTACCACAACAATGCAATTTAACCCCAAGCTTCTCCTCGAACACTAAGTACTATTCGGAAGAAAACGAAAGTCTTACGAATGATAATTACACCCAACAATTTGACCGAAGCTAAATACTCGGATTTCAATTAAGAAAAGATAGGTATAACTACCCAAAGGAACGGTCCCAAACAGTTTAAAAAAAAAAATTAGAAATGGAGAATATAACAATCCCCCTACAACAATAGACTAAAGCAATAGTAACATCAAAATCTTTGTAATAGCAACATGGCTAATTTAGCAGGTGAGACATAACCATACTTAAGCACATCATAAGCACATAGGACTTCATCAGATACCCTAAACTTCTCCATAGGAGTAGACACCTACAACACATAAGTCAAAGACTCAGAAGAAATAAATGCAACTAAATGCACAAAAACACATAAATGCGATGACCCTAAAATGCACGCACTCGCTCTCACGACGCAATTAATACCTCCTGAAATTATCCGTTACCTGGTGAGTGCTGATTGATTGCAAATACTCTACCCGAAACCTTGGGCTTCCCCGAAGCATCCCTTTTCTGACCCTGTGGTATTCCAGTTCTTGTCCCCGATGACTGAACTCTAAACCTCGGACAATCTTTAACGAAGTGTCCCAACTGACCACACTTCACACATTTTCCCTGCTTCTTCCAACACTTGTCTTCTGAGTGTCGTATCCTCTGACAGAAGCTGCAGACTTTCCCATTTCGTGTCCCCTTATAAGAACCTTGATTTCCTACTGTTGGTTGCCCTTGAAGTTGCCCTCTGAATCGAGTTTGCACTCCAGAATTACCTCTGTTATCCGAACGTTGCTGTTGTGACTTACTCTGCCCTCCTTGCTTACCCGGGTTAACCATCTCAGTCTTCCTTTTGTGTTCCCCAATATCCTGATCAATCAAGTAGGCTCGATCCACCGCATCCTGAAAAGGTTGAATTCTTTGGGTTAAAAGTTGAGTCCTAATAGTTGTCTTCAAACCCCTGATCAATCTCATCGCTTTCTGCTCCTCGGTCCGCACTAGGTATTCACAACACCTGGCTAATTCTGTGAACTTAGCTGAGTACTGTGCTACTGACATCATGCCTTGCTCCAAGCTGAGGAACTCGATCTCTTTCCGGTTTTGATCCACTAGAGAGATAAAATGATCCTTGAATTTCCTCACGAACCACTCCCAAGGATATGGTACAAGAGTCGCATCCCAACTGGTCTTCAGTGCTTTCCACCAATGTTCCGCAGCCCCCACGAGCTTATAAGCTGCAAACAGAACCCTATCCTCATCAGTGCAACCAAAGACCTCGTAGATTTTCTCCATCGATTCTATCCATAGCTCGGCTTTCTTCACATCAGGCTCACCGTCGTACTCACTTGGTCTCAATTTCAAGAATTGCTCTAACCCATATCGCGGAGGTGCTACATGTTCCTCTCTCGGCCCTTGGTCATGAATTGATTTCACGGCCGCTTCAAACCTGCCCTGAAACACTGCACGGTTTTCTTCCCTTAGACCATTAAGATTCTGAGTCCCACTGATGTCTTCACCAGCTCTTCTAGCCATTGAGAACAATTACCTGCATAAAACATCAACCGTTACTCACTCCGAACACAACTACCCTCCTAGGTCGTTCTAGCCACCTATACCGATACTTAGAGCTAAACCATAGCTCTGATACCAACTGTCGCGACCCCGAACCCCGCGGGCCCGAGATCGCGAGCTGGACGTCGACTTAGAACCAAAACTCTAAAATATAGAAGTTAAAAATTCCATTTTGAACCAAAAGATTTTAATACAAGGTTTGGAAAATCCAAGTTTAACAACACCATAAAACAACTAGTGTAAGCTCCACAAGCTCACACCCAAGATACAAAATATTACAATTCTTAATGACGTCAATAAAGGTAAAACTATCCCCAAAAGGTTATACATTTAAATAATGTAAACCGATCCATAACAACCTGCCCCAAAATCTCTATCCTCTCGACGTCCTCCTCGAACCGCGAATCCTAATCCTTTTCCTCCTTGGGGGGGTTAAGGAAAAACAAAGATGGAGATAAACGGGGTGAGATAAAATCTCAGTAAGTTACTAATGCAACTACATGACATGCTAATATGCAATGACCAATAGCAATTAACATAAGACAGATAGCAGCGGAATAATAAGTGACATGCTGTCAAACAGTAATATCCAATAATCAAGCATATAAATAAACATATAACAACAAATGAGAGGCTCCCTATCGCCAACCGTCCCATACCGGTTGGAAATAACGACCAGCTCAACATGCAACACATAAAGCTGAAATAAACACTCATAAGTGGATACATAGCCAAGGTTTCACCCAACTGAAGAACCAAATAAAGGTCGCTGCGCAGCTTCAATAATCAACCATCAACATCTTCATAGCAGCATGAAAGCTCGAAGAGAAAACCCCGGTCAGAAGCGACCGATCAACCCATCGATCAACAAACCATCTTCATAGTAGCATAAAAGCTGAAGAGAAACCCGGTACCGGAACCAATAACCAAATGAAGTGTCACAAGGGACGGGAGACATGCCACAAAGTCATGCTCCAAGTAAAGCTAAAATGCACACAAAGGAGCTAGCTCTTCTCACATCCAAGGCCAATCTGGAGGAGGGTAATAATGGGGCAAAACAATGGTCAACAATCACAATGGACTTGGCTGTGCCATCATAATGTTTCGCATCGCCCAAACACACACAAAATACCAGCTGGACTTTCAAGTAAAGGCTAAGTAATAAAATACTAGCACAATAAACAACCATTGATTCCAAAGTAGGGAATCATACCAATTAATCACCACAAAAGATGCAAACGATTACTCAAGAAGAGTTCAACAACAATAGCACAAGGAGTTTCTCATAAAAGAGTCCAACAACATTGACCATTAAACATAATGATTCCAAGATAAGGCACGTACCAAATACATCCTAAATATGATACTCACAAGTTACTCATAAAGAGCGCAACCCAAACGGTCGCTCACAAATAGCACAATGACTATTACCAAAGTGATCATAAACATTTACTCAAAAGATATACTAGGACTACGAACTCAACCACCTCATCACACCCGGAATTCCAAATAAGAAATCCGAATGAATACATCTTAGGGTTAATCGAACCGTAGGTACCCAATTGCCAATTCACGCTTCATCTCCGTTCATAACGAACCCATTCTAAACACCCCAAACGAATCCAAAAGGTTACACTTATTAGAACATGATCACGAACACATCATAAGATGCCCAAACATATACTAAATGATCATCACAAAGATAAGTCAAACCAACGATACCTCAATAAGATGTTCAAAAACCCAATTAACCCTTAATAAATTTCCATCACAAACTTCATCACAAAGGACCCAATTCTATAACTAGAGTGTACTATAATGTTCACTAAGGTCAACTAGGAGGACACCCAAGATTTGGATCAAAACGCGTTCTTCAATCACACAAAATTTACAAATGTAGCTTTTCAGAGGACTGTGCGGCCGCCCAAAAGGGTATGTGCGGTCGCCCAGTAAGACCCTCAAACACGACCAAAAGCTTTCAGAATGTTGTGCGGTCGCCCAGGGAATTTTGGGCGGCCGCCCAATCTTCCGGATTGCCAGAAATCGGGAAGAACACATGGGTTCTTCCATTTTTATACCCAAAACACATTTCCAACCAAAATCCAACCTTCTAACTAGCATACTAATGTACCAACACAACTAATAAGTCTAAAAAGACTCATACAACAACATTTAACAACCAAAATCAAGAATCAAACCCAACATTCATAAATCACCATTTTTAACCCAAAATCCAAATAAATTCCAAACAAATTCAAAACCCAACCAAACTTCAAATATAACAACTCAAACATCATATATGCATGATAGGAACACTTTAGCATAAAAATGGGGGAAAAGTAACTTACTTGGATTTTCTCAAAGTTGACGGAATTCGATTCTTTTTGGTTCTACGCGATCCTATCGACGATCTAAACAAGGTTCACGTTTTAAGAAATGAGAGATTACAAGAGGAAGATGGAGAAAATGAAGAGAGAAGTGAAAGAGAAAAACTTACCCATTTTCTTTTGAAGAGAGAGAGATGAGCTGGGAGGTGAGGGTGGAAAGTGAGGGAGAATTGAGGGAGGAGAGATGGAGTAGGGGAAATTATTTTGAAAAGTTACCATTAGACCCCCTCCCCATCTTCAACACAAATACTCCCCACTAACGATTAAGACCCAACAATATTACACTAACCCGAATGACTCAAATAAAATGCTAAGCATAATTATGATGGACATAAAATGCACACAAAAATATTTAAATAAATAAAAATTTAAATAAATAAATAAGTAAATAAACAAATAATAATTATTTATTACTAATAAAATAGAGCCTAGATTTCGGGTCGTGACACGGATGGTTTGGGAGCCACCCAACCAATCCGTACGGATGGTTTGTCTGGCCGAAAACAGTTTGTTCAAGACTTCTTGTTTGACAAAGAATTCTAATCCCAAAAGGAATTAGGTTTATACCCTATTATATATGTGTGCAGTCGGGTTTGAGAAACCTAATGGTTGATTTTAGAAATCATAACATGTCATTTGAGAAACAATTACACACATATAGAGGGGATTATTAGTTTTGAGATTTAGAATCATCATAACTTAATAATCAATGAAGCAAAATAATTCTTACGAAGAAATCGTTTCTTCATCAAGCCTTGGGTCTAGCAATCCAGATCAAGAAGGTGTTCTTGATATCCGTTCGACGTGTGGATACCGATAGAGGGTGTTTCCTTTAACACCTTAAAGTCCGTGTTCATGGATTCGATCTTCAAGGGTATGTTTCTTTCATCTTGTATTTAATTTAATCAACATGCACGGATCCGGGCTCTTAGGTGTTTGATTTATATGTTTAATTCCGCTGCGCATGATGCATCAAAACCCAACAGTGGTATCAGAGCCCCGTTCATTGTTGATTATTTTAGTATATCATGTTAAAATTATTTAATTCGATTATATGATATCTACATGATAATAAGATGAATGCGTGATTTGAGTTTTATATATGAGATACAAAGGTTTATGAGCATGACATGGAGATTATGTGATTATTATATTGATTTGATCTATATGAATAATTGCATGTTGGGATTATCAATAAATAATTGGATTATATGTATTGATAATTTAGATCTAATTTATATATATAATAAATTGTTTATTCATGATATTGATTAGATCTAATTAAATTCGTAATCTGTAAATTCATGTTTCTGTAATCTGATTATGTACAAACATGATATTGGATTTGGTCGAATTTCTGAAATTCTGAAAAAACTGGAAATCTGGGATCCTACCAATGGATCCGTACGGATGGTTTGGATGATGCCAAACTGATCCGTACGGCTAGTTTGGAAATTCTCATATTTGATTTTATTTTCTGGTGTTCAGATTATTTTCTGTAAATTGTTTACAGAATTCGAATATGGAAACTGGAAACTGCTTTCAGACGGCTGGTTTTCGAAACCGTGTTTCCTGAAACAGTTTTCGGCCGAAGAATTCAAAATGAATTGCAGAAATCAAAGTTCTAAAGAGTTTAGAACTGCTGTAATCTGTGAGATTAAGAGACAATGAAAGATCTTGAAACAAGTATCCAATCTATACGGGAATGTGGATGCTTTTTGGCTTAGTTTCGACCGTATAGAGAAGTTGCTTGGTTTCTTGATCTTAGCACAGAAATGTGGATGCCTTTTGGCTTAGTTTCGGCCGTGCGGTTTGTGCTTTCAATTTTAAGATGCTCTGCGGATACAGTTTCAGAATTCTGAAGAGTTCAGAGTTTATGTGACGTGTATGAAAGAGCTGTACGGATAAATCTGGATGCTTCCAGAAACATCCGTACGAATGGTTTGGGCATTACTGATTCTGATCTGTTTCAGACGACAGGTTTTGGAAATCGTGTTTCTTGAAACAGATTTCAGTTCATAAGTCCAGACAGTTACTGAGATCATAATCTTAAAGGAGTTTAAGGTTAGTGTAATCTCAAAGTTTCAGAATTTATCCCTATACAAAGTGCAAATAGTTTGCAGAGAAGGAAACTATATTTGGATTAACTCATTGCATGGACCAATGACAGGCTTACGCCTTGTTTTGGGAATGCGAATGAAATATCCAATCTGTAAATTGTTTACAGATAATTTAGATTCCGTCCCCATTATGTTGCTTCATAATTAAATCATAAGATTTTGCTTCTGTTAATTAATTGGATTAGTTAACATCATTATGCAAAGACAATATTATATTATGTTTGACATAATTAAATATATGATGCATATCTCTAAGCAAATAAACCTTCTTAAAACTTAAGTCAAGTGCCAATCCATGATTAAAACACTTGTGAGTACATGGGTAGTTTTATGTGGGTTACACCCTAGCGTAGGCGCATTAATTCTATTCATCTATGAGCAAGATGAGTGAATCAGAGTTTCCTATACGTTTAAAATAGTTTGACTTAATTGGGCTATCAAAACAGTTTTGGGCCTAAGGCACAGATGAGATTAAAACATGTTTGACATAAGATGTCTAACAATCTCATAAAAGATTTAAGAGTCACATATGATGTGATTGATAAAGAGTTATCTACCTAAATAACTTGACTTTGAGCAGTCGTGCCCTAGCCGACTCAAAGTTGGGTGAAATACGGATCTTAGCCTACGTAAATTATATTATACAATTATTGTATTTGAAGGTGTATAATTTAGTGGGAGTATTATGAAATACATTAAATGTCTCTAAATGATAATGGTATGAAATATATGTGTATATTTATTTGCATATTTCGTAGAATGTCTTAAACTATAATCATGTATAATTACTGCGATTGACCCCACTTTAAGAAGAATAAGATTAACTTCCATGAGCTTAAGAATTGTTCTAAAGCAAGATCGGAAGTTATGAATCTTAATAAATCATATTCCTAAGAAACCTAATGCCTTAAGGGTGGACAAAGACATTGATTAGAAACATGTGGATGATTCTATTGATGTCAATCGTCCTAAGACTTGCCATCATGTGTTTGGAACTTTAGAAGTATCTAAAACGTATAAATGCTTATGCGATAAGCAATCTCGTAGGAAACGTTCCTACAAGCAAGAGAGGCAAATAAAGTTTGAGATTGATTAGAGCCTAACATTCATGTGATGAATGAAAGGTATGTTAATAAGTTCTCATGTTTTGAACATAGAGAAACATATTAATTACTTTAGTTGGCTTGATTATCATGTTAGTTTGGAACTAACAAACAGATTTGATATCAATTCATGAGCGACATTTGATGTTTAAAATGCTATGTCTTAATATCAAATGGAAACATTCTCAAACTCTAAAGGTTAATAAGGACAAGGATTTAAGATAAGGGCAAGACAATAGTTGTCAAGCCTAAAAGGAAATATTTGTGGCAAAACCTAAAATCCAAATAATGTAATTTGTACCTTGGCAATAGGATTGACCGTTGGTGAAATTACAATTTGAATTAAAAGATCAAAAGGAAGGGTAGTTGGACTACCACTTCAAGTATTTATGTTAAAATTTCTACTTGTAAGGGTAAAGATTAACCTATGTGGCAATAATGATGTAATGGTTGCAACATTAATCATAGGAACTTGCGAAGTGTCTTTACCTAATAAGTTCATATTTGTTTTGAACAAATGGTGCTATGTTCTTATTTTAAGTAGAAATATTATTTTGGTTTCTTCATTAGAAGATTTTGAATATTTCTTATTTCGAATAAGAAAGTTTTCCATTAAATATGATTTGCCTTATTGTATTGCTAATCATATAATGGGACTTAATATCCTTATCTTGGAAGAACAAAATAATGAGCATAACGTAAATAATGGAAATCTGAATATAAGGATGTAATCGTTACATTCTTAAAAAGCATTAATGTCTATATCAAATGATAAGAAACACATATCTAAAATTCCATGGGACGGACTTTTAAATTCATATGATTTCGAATCATGTGATAGATGTGAATCTTAAAAATTGATCAAGATATCTTTTACTAATAGTAGTAAGAGGAAGTACTCTTTTGAACTTATACATTTTGATGTATGTAGTTTATTAAAGTAACAATGCTAGAAAGGATTCCAACACCTCATGGCAAAAGTATTGATGTACTCTGATAAGATCAAAGTAATGAATATTTGAGCCTTAGACTCGATGAGAATTCTGCAGAAAGTCTGCAATTTAAGAAAAACAGAATCTGGAAACAGCAGCCGTACGGATAATGTTCCAGAAGTTTACAGATTGTCTGTAAAATACAATTTTTCATCTCATAATAAGTCAAACTGATCTTTAATTATCCTTCTGGATTATGTGCTGGAAACAGCTGCGATTACACTAAATTGAGATTCGTCTAAGGAGGTTCGTTATACCATATAAGATATGGAATGAAAGAAAACTTGGTTTGTCTTTCATAAAGATTTATGATGTGATACTTTTGAGAAAAGTTTTGTCTTGAAAAAAATCACACCTAAATCTAATAAATGTATTTTATGGAATATCTTAATGATATTTAATTTTACACCCTTTAGAGTACAAATTGTTTGTCACTCTAAATAGCACTTTCTAGATAAATCGTTTATCTCTAAAGAACTAGTGGGAGTAAAATGTATCTCGAAGAGTTTGAGACCCAAAAAATGACATGGAACCTAAGATGGAAGTTGAACAAATATTCACAAGGAGTTGTGGAAATTCGTTCAAGTATACACAAGAAATTTTCATAACTGATAGGATACTATCTATAACAAGAAATATTGATTTCTCGTAATAGAAAGTAATAGGGAAGATATCAGTGCGAATGATTGATCTATTACCTATCAAGATGCAAAGTCCGCTACGGATTTAGATCAATGACTTGGAGTCATAAAATCTAAAAGTGTATATTGATTGAGCAAGACTAATTGAGAAAAGTTAATTCATAATGTCAATTATGATGAAACTTTATCACCCGTAGTCATGCTTAATGTTATTAGAATTCAAATTGTCATAACTTCATATGTCGAATATGTAATATGACAGATGAATGTCAAAACTATATTCCTTAACAGGAATTTACATTAGGATGTGTTTGATACAACCTAAAAGTTTTGATTGATCCATAAGATTCTAATAAAATATGCAAGTTGCAGAAATTCATGAGATGGATTGAAGCAAACTACTTGGAGTGAAATTTCATTTTGTTGAAGTATTCAAAGAGTTTGAATTCATCAAAGATGAGACTTGTGATTACAATAAATTTAGTGGGAGCGTAATATTATTCCTAGTCATATATATGTGGTTGACATATAATTCATTCTGAAAGAGTTTCTAAATGAAAGACTTGGATAAAAGCCATCTATATCATTGGAATTTAGATTTATGAAGATAAGTCTAAAATGTTGTTTGGTTAAAGTCAAAGTACTAGTAAAGACAAGATAGTGAAAAGTTCACTATGCAAGACTTTTGGAGAGGTTACTTGTGAAAGTCTAATGGTATTAATCTTTGCAAGATTTAGTCTTACTGGAAGACTAATGATCAAGAGTACATGATTAGGATTCCATATACTTCGTTAATTGGGTCTATCATTTAAGCCATGTAAATGTACTAAGACCGTATGTCTCATATACTTGGAAGTATGATGAGATGATACCAATCGGATCCTAGTGAGAGTCACTAGTTAAGAAACACTCTTATGTTCTCTAAAAGGAACTAAAGGATGCGTTCTTGATCTTTGATGGAATAAAAGATGACCTGTAATAGTTATATGGATGCATTCTTACAAACCAACAAAGATAAATATTGCAGTATAAATACATGTTTACGTCTAATAATGGTGTTAAAAGAGTTCTAAATGGGCGATTACTATTCAATAAAAGGTTGAGTATCTAGTGGCATGAGATGCAACTAGAAAAATATTAAGATTAAGATTCTAATTAGTAAACTAGAAATTGTTTCTAGTGTCACTAATTTAATGTACCTTCATTGTATCAATAATCGTTATTACACAAGTCAAGGGACTAATATCTTATCTAGACATATACTCAGACATTTCTATCTTACTCGAGAAATCGTCAAAGATGGGAAATGTCAAAATATGCAAAATACCTTATGATAATAACAAGGATAATTATCCTACATAAGCTCGTTTGCAATTATGATGGAGATCATAACTAAGCTCAATGGGTATTGGATACGCGTTGATTGGGACTAGTGCAAGTGGGAGATTGTTGGATATTATGCCCTAGGCCCTTGAGAAAGGCCTATGCGTTATATCATAGCTTCATTGGTATAGAGATAACAAACCTGATTATTATATCTTTTGCATGTTTATTATAATGATCATTATCCCTAGCACTTATGAAGGGCTAGCATGAGTTTAATGGATAATCATATGATGATTATAGCGCATAGGATGCGGATTAAACTTGTGGGTACATGTTGGAGAACAAGTACTGGATAGACCCGTTATGAGATTTATGTCATGGTCAAATATCATAATTAAATCTCATAATAGTTATATCATTTATCCTTAGACATGATATTATCATAGTCTTCCACATGATGAACATTATGTTTGACGTACTCAAACGCTACCCCTAACCGGGTGGTTATAAAGGCTACGATTGGCATAATCGGATTCTTGTAGGGAAGAATGATAAGTCAAGATGGGATTTTTCCCTCTCTCAAGAGAGATATCTGCTTGGACACTCAATGAGTGAGATTGATAATAGTGTACGGCCGTACCCAAATGAATTGAAGCGTTCAATGTTATTTGCTCATATCAATCTACTCGAGATCGAGAAAGCATTGGACAACATAAGTTGACGTGGACCATGACTTATGTACAATATGATATCGTGTGACAAAGGGATTGTGATATGTTCTATAAGGTTACTTTGGGCTTTCAAAGTTATACTAATTGGGTAGTCATAATGGCTTGCTAGAGTCTGCTTATGACTTACGGGTTCTGACTCGTCCGGACTCGTTGCCAACTTAGTATAATCCTATTGGGTCACACACAATAGAACGGATTGAATAAGGCACAAAAAAGGGGAAAAACTGGATCCTGCTGGAAGGATCCGTACGGATGGTTTGGGAGCCACCCAACCAATCCGTACGGATGGTTTGTCCGGCCGAAAACAGTTTGTTCAAGACTTCTTGTTTGACAAGGAATTCTGATCCCAAAAGGAATTAGGTTTATACCCTATTATATATGTGTGCAGTCGGGTTTCAGAAACCTAATGGTTGATTTTAGAAATCATTACATGTCGTTTGAGAAACAATTACACACATATAGAGGGGATTATTAGTTTTGAGATTTAGAATCATCATAACTCAATAATCAATGAAGCAAAATAATTCTTACGAAGAAATCGTTTCTTCATCAAGCCTTGGGTCTAGCAATCCAGATCAAGAAGGTGTTCTTGATATCCGTTCGACGTGTGGATACCGATAGAGGGTGTTTACTTTAACACCTTAAAGTCCGTGTTCATGGATTCGATCTTCAAGGGTATGTTTCTTTCATCTTGTATTTAATTTAATCAACATGCACGGATCCGGGCTCTTGGGTGTTTGATTTATATGTTTAATTCCGCTGCGCATGATGCATCAAAACCCAACATATACGGACTCTAAGCATTGGCTACGGTGGGCCGATTTCTATCACCGCACCCCTTCATCAGCAAAAGTCGCTCACACAGGGAGCGCACTTCTATCTCTTGTAATTTCAAGATTCTCGTTTTCATCGAGTCTTTGTCTTTTTCTTGTCGATGTCCTCGGCGAGTGTTTTTACTTTCGTCGACGCGTTTTTGCTTTGCAATCCACGTCGCCGAGGGGCTCTGTAGACACCCCGCCTTGGACCTCTCACCCCGATTGCATACATAGTATTTTTATTTAACTTATTTTTGTTAATTTCTGTTACTTCAGTTAAGTTTCTAACTGATCCCGTTAGTTTTGGACTAAACTGCATAACAGAATTAACTTTAGAGTCATTCCTGTCAGTTTGTCTTTTCCACCCGCGGGCGCTTCCGATAATGTTATCGGGCTGCGCGCGCGTCTCGCCCCTAAAGCCGGACTCGCGTGCCTCCCATTATGGCAGTAACGGATTGCACCTTATTTCCCTCCTTTTTCTTGATCACAAAAATCTCTTTTTACATCCAAGTTCATCCCCCCTAGTTTTATAACTCCCAATCCCACACTTCTAGCCTTTTCATCAAAATAAAATATTTCTTTTTTATTTTATTTGATTTTCTTTTATTCTCTTTTATTTATTATTTTATTTATCTTATTTTTGATTGGTCAATTCCATTTCATATGGATGATCATCTTTTCCCTCCAACCTTTCCCTCCTATTTTTACCTATAAAAACCTCTCATTTCTACCTTAGAAAAGGACTCTCTTTTTGGAACCAACTTCATCTTCTCTACAAAAACTATACACAAGTTCTTGGACTTGCTTCTCTCTACAAAGACACCACACGAAGTGTTGCACACAATTTTTCTACAACAACTCCATCTCCAAGTCAAGATTTGAAGTTCTTATTTTCTAAAAGGTACTTTATCCTTTCTTCTTCTATTTTTTACATGTCTTAGTAATGTATGCAATCCCCATCAAATGGGACATGACGAACATGACTACTTCACATATTGAAGCTAGTTGAGGTTATCTCCCTACATTTCAATACTACTTTAATTTCCCAATTTCATATTAATGTAATTGCTACATGTAATCTTTAGCATTAATATAATAAAACAATTCTATCTTATTTCTCTTTGCAATTTCCCCTTTCTTTTCATTGTAATTATTAGCACTTTTATATTAATAAATTGAAGGACATTTAGCATTAGAATACCAATAGTAGCAAGACCCGCGTAAGCGGGGCGGAGTGGGTGTTTAAGTACTTCCCACTCCGTCACCTAACCCCCGAACCCTTCTTTCCCGAATCTTTGGTTTCGTAACATAAAATAGGCTATTTCTTTAGGTTTTTCTTATGTTTCCTCAATAACATAGGTGGCTACTCTAAAATCTAAAACAAGTTAGACATCCTAGGATAATTCACCGCTCTAGCCAAGTTGTGGTTTCCCGGGGTATCTATAAAGTGTTGTCCCATGGTGAAGTGCCATTCATCAGGATGGAAGTTGCGAGAAGCCATCCTCGCCCGCAGTTGATGTTGCCCCTCTTGTTGAGGCGGGTTCACTCCCTCATCCTGCTCAAAGTGTGGTCCCGCGCCTTCGCCTTGTTCAAACTGTTGCCCCGCACCCGCACCGTGCTCATATGGTTGATCCGCGCCAAAAGTATAGTTGAAATCCATAACAATAATGTCAAAATCTCTCAAAAATCCCTCTTTTTCCCTCTATGCTCGACAAGAAGAAGAAGAAAAGTGAGGAAGAAAGAGACAGCCGACGGCTGTTTGTAGGGTCTGTCCAGCGAAAAGACCTGCCGCGCGACCAGGCCTCCCGGGTGACGTGGCACGCCCTCAGCCCTCCATCTCGCGCGCTTACCAGCAATCCCCATCGACAAAGCTCAGCCAATTAAAAAGACTGGCCACGCTACCAGTTACTCCCCCAGGTGCCTGATTTTACAATCTCCCCCCCTCAGCTTATTTTTAATCCAAAATTTAACCAAATTGGTCCGGAAGACCCTGTAAATTTCCAAAAAATTAATGAATTGTCTGGAAAGGCTTAATAATGTCCAAATTAAATAACTTAATCAGTTCTCGAGGCTTTTGAGTCTCGACAGAATTAGAAGCGTTATTTAGGTAGTTTGCACGTCCGTGGCACGTACGTCCCGATAAATCGTTCACATTGCCTTTGCCGATTTTCCTGATCCTGAGGATTTCGAAGTAATTCGCGTGCGACGTAAGATGGCTTCTTCAATACCATGCGTTTTAGTGTCTTCGGGAACATTTGGTTACCTTTTGAGTTTGTGTGCGACGTAAGATGGCTTCTTCAATACCATGCAGATACATTTGGTTACCGTTTGATTCGTACGCGATGTAAGATGGCTTCTTCAATACCGTATGTCTCATTTTCTTTGCCGATTTCCCGATCATGAGGATTTCGAAGTGATTCACGTGCGATGAAAGATAACTTCTTCAATACCATGCGTTCCAGTGTCTTCGGACACATTAGGTTACCGCTTGATTCGTACGCGACGTTAGATGGCTTCTTCAATACCGTATGTCTCATTTTCTTTGCCGATTTCCCGATCCTGAGGATTTCAAAGTGATTCGCGTGCGACGAAAGATAACTTCTTCAATACCATGCGTTCCAGTGTCTTCGGACACATTAGGTTACCGTTTGATTCGTACGCGATGTAAGATGGCTTCTTCAATACCGTATGTCTCATTTTCTTTACCGATTTCCCGATCCTGAGGATTTCGAAGTGATTCGCGTGCGACGAAAGATAACTTCTTCAATACAATGAGTTCCAGTGTCTTCGGACACATTAGGTTACCATTTGATTCACGCGCGACGTAAGATGGCTTCTTTAATACCGTGTGTCTCATATCCCTGCGATTACGTATGTTTCGTTAGGAATTCAGAATCTATCCCTAGTTTTGTTCTTGATTCTTGAGTTTCTTCTTATGCCGTGCGTGTGGCCTTTATTCTTTTCCCCAAATAGAGTCTATCTGCAAGGACTTTATTGATCACGATGATTTGGTCTTCATAAAGGGTAGTGTCCGTAGGATTGTTATCCCTGGCCGAAGTCCGATGTTTCGTTTCTTTTTCTTTTCTCCCCAGTAGGGTCCGCGTGACTTTATTGCTTACAGATATTCATCTATTCCCAGCAAAAGACGATGTCTCATTCCCCGCAAGTCTCGAACTACGATTGGCTTGATTCCGCTTGGATACGTAGGTAGCCTGACCAATGTTCAGCCACTCGACCAACTTGGTCACTTTCTTTCTCACTCCTCTCTCGATTTGGGACTCATGTTTCAGATCGGTTCCTTTCTTAATCGACGACCCTCCATGCCTTGCAATAAACGTCGCCAAGGGGCTACTGTTAGTACCCAACCTGAAAATGAGTTATTAGGCATTCTAGAACTCACAGGGACCTCCCAGGTATTTACGAGCTGCGCAGGACTTATCCGGAATTTCCCGAAAAAGCCCAGATAAGAAGATATCAACGACTGATTGGAAGAAGCTCCAAATATAGGCGTTATCTCAATCCTCTCAGAGTCCAGATTGATCAGAGCCTCAGGAATCGATCCCATCCGATCAGACCGGCCGGGCGGCCACATGCTCGGCCGTGCGGCCACTCCTTCAGGTCGAGTTTTCTTATAAATAGATGACCTCAGTTCATTATTAAAGACACGATTCTCTCCCCCGAGTTCCACAAGCCAAACTGACGGCAGAACTCTCTCTTCAAGCCTTTCTAGCAATCCCGAAGTTTCGACGAATCCGCGCGAGAGATTCAACTTCGTTTTTATCAAGATTGGTGAGGATTTGTCATGTTTTCTTAGTTTAGATCTGATTTATGCTAGTTTCATCATGTTTATTCATCAATATTCATATGATTCATAACGTGTTCTTCATGTTCTTACTAGAATTCATAATATGCTCTATAACTAGGGTATCGATCTTCATGTTTATGTGTTCATTCATAAATTTTCATGATGTTCTTATTATCATGCTAGATTTAAGATTTATTCTACATAATTTACTAGATCTAGGGTTTTAATCCCTATTATGTGCATATAGCATAGCCGATGATGATCTCCAAGATCTTGGAACTACTTCTAAACCCTAAACTTTAGGTAAATATTCCCATGATCAATAATTCTCTGAGGATAAATATGAAGACTACACATTGATCTTATTAATGGTATAATCATTATTCTAGGATGTGATCATCTTGTATGATTCTTTCTCCTCCCCCTTCATTATGCATGATCCCGATTCTTTCTCCCTATTCCACTTATGTGCGAACTACGCTGACCTGAGCTTCTCAAACGAGGGGAACGTAGGCAATCTTTGGATCCGGTCTCAATCACTAACACACTGCTAACACATTCATCATGATAGAAAAGTCCGATTTCTCGGGCGATAGGAGTGATTACTTGATATTCTTCTCTTGTCGTAACTTGACCCCCGAACCCTCTCTGTTAGCTTTTCTCAATGTTTTAGCTCAATAAAAACAACGTGGCGACTCTTAATAAAATTAAATGCCAACTTGAATATCCTAATCCCATAGAAAAGATAAATAAAGATAAATAAAAGAAAGACTTCCCGTGCGACGTCCGCATCGTCGGAAAGGGGTATTCACAGACACCTTGAGTCATTTCATGATTTGGATCACAATATGTATATATATGTAGCAATATAGGTGCTTGAATGGACAAGTCTTGCAAGAATGCAAAAGTGCTTGAATGGACAAGGCTTGCAAGGTAAAATGAAGAGCAATATAAGAACATAAACAAGATAATCAAGAATAAAAAAGAGTCTTGAGATGGAGAGAAGATGGGGAGAAGGAGGCTTCACCTATGGTGGGGTTCTTGCCTATCTTCCTCTCTTTTCACTCAATTTATGTGGTGATTTTTTCTCAGTTTTTGATTCTGCAGAGTTTCCACCCTTTAATCACTATTTCTCCCCCTCCCCCTGGAATGATCAGCAAGGGTTTCAATTTATAGGGACTGAGGGTGCCTAAACCATCCGTACGGCTAGGCCCCTCTAGTACCCAAATCATCCGTACGACTCAGCATGGCAAGTTTCTGGATTTTTCCATATTTAATCCCAGAGCAGTCCTGGAATTTTCAGTTTATCCTAGTGAGGTCCTAGTCTATCAGTTTATCCCTGAATGATCCTAAGATTTCCTCTAAGTTTACCCAAATCATCCGTACGGCTAGGCCCCTCTAGTACCCAAATCAAAGTTTACGTTTTCTGGGCACTCTGGTTTCTGGTGTTGAGAAGCGCGCGCCTTGGACCTTTTGGTCAGAAGCGCGCGCCTCTCACACCAAAGACCAGAGGCGCCCGACTTTCATGTGTTCTTCCTATTTTCTGTTTTTGTTGGGCTAACATTTGTTGCAGGGGTTAAACACAAAATTCAGGACCAGGGCAATCCTCTGAGTCTAAGTTTCTGACAGGTGTTTGACAGGTTCACCCAGATGCGCGCGCCTCCCGACTTCTTTGCGAAATGCGCACGCTTGCCATCATACATCCCAGGGGCGCGCGCTTCTGGGGGTATTCCAGAATAGGTCCAGTTTCTAGAAAACATAACAGAACAGTGGGGTGTGGGCACAGTTTCCTGCATCAGAACAGAATTGGACCTTTGGACTGTCTTAATTTTGTGTTTATTTACCGGTCACACGGGTGATTCGGGAGTTGTAATTTACGTGCTTATGTGTTTTTTTTATCTTTTCTTTTCAAAAATAAAAAATAAAAAATAAAAAATAAAAAATAAAAAATTTTGTCACGTGATAGACCTCACACTACATGCACATTACTCCTATGAATTGCTCACTATCGAATCGCACAAAGTTTAACCCCAAACCCATCGAGGCCCGTCCTAGAGAGTTTCAAGCTCCACTCGACCTTGACTCTTTCGAAGCGGTAAACCTCAGCCCGTGGCGTAGTTCATGACTACATGCCGGGGGTAACCTAAAGCCTCTCTTTAGCCGAGTACAAGCCACACAATTCTAGTCTAAGGTCTAACACTCCGTGACTCAAGTCGGTTTCCATGTGCCGAAATTTCCCTAAACTAATGTCTTCAAATCATACATGCCACTTGTTGTTATGGACGAAATGAAAATCCGTCCCCAAGTGGTCATAATGGACGCTAATAAAAAATATGTCCCCGCATGTATGCTTTACTACATTAATTTAGTTTAATCCCGACACATGTAGGATTCACAAGCGTGGTGGAATCCGATGAGTATATGGGACCGCGAGAAGGTCTATATACTAGTATGACGATTCCACTATTTTTCTAGAAACCCCAAAAAGGACCACATCCTTCCGACTTTTGTAAATAAATAAATAAATAAAAGAGTCTTTTCTTTTATGTGGTTTGGGTATTTACTTTTGTTTGTGGGTGAAATAATTTTATCCAAAAGGTGTTCGTGGGGCTATCCTAAGATCAACCGTGTTCTCTCCATAGGTCCAATGGCTTCAAACGGCAACGAAAACGGCATTCCCGTGTCCAACGAAGGGTTATTCCGCATGGTGGAAGCATTGAAAGGGCAAGTTGATACACTAGCCGAGAATGTTCGCCGCAAGGATGATTTATGGCGAGCCCGTTACGAGCATGTGAAAACGGCCCACAAGAAAGAAGTTGCTCAACTCAAGAACCAATTGAAAGGGCTCACGAATGAAAGAAAGGTCCAAAGCATTGATACCGGTTTGGTCAACACTCTCATGTCCTACATTGACCAAAGGCTTAATGGGCTAAATTTGCACAAGGGCCCAAGCACCGATCTTCATCAAGCTTCTCTCCTCATGAACACAATGGAGGCTCTTCCCGAAAAATTCAAGATGCCTGACATAGGCAAGTTTAATGGCAACTCTTGCCCCGACGATCATGTCGACTCCTACATTTGGGCCATGGTACCAAATAAAGTGTCTCCTCAAATAATGGCACAATGCTTCCCGCTTACTCTCGAGGGGGTCGCAAAAGATTGGTATATGGGTCTTCCAGTTTCCACCCGCCTCAATTGGGATGCCGCTATGCTCGCCTTCAAGTCACAATATCAAGGCAACTCCATGTTCCGTCCCACCAAGAAAGAGTTGGAGAGCACCGTGCAAGGGGGTAATGAATCATTTGAGGACTTCTATCGCCGTTGCAATGACGAGCTAGCCGAGATGGTTGATAGGCCTTCCAAGAAGGAACAAATGGACATCTTCTTGAAGTGTTTGAAAATGGACTACCGCACTCATCTTAGTGGGGCTTTTCATCCTGATTTTTCAAGCATGTATGATGCGGGAATGAAAATTGACAATTTGCTCCGAGAAGTGGCCGAATCCTCCTATGACACAAGCTTCAACGACAAAGGGTTCCCGAGCAACGACATGGACGAATGTAGTGACATGGAAGACTACAATGACAATGCAGACTACAACGACAATGATGACGACGACAACAATCTCCGTTTCTTTTTCTCTACCTAGAAATAGGATTAAAAAAAAAAAAAAGAGTCAAAAGTCCTCTAATGTGTGCATTAATGTTTTCTCTCGTCCAATGTTAAATTTTGAGTCAATCATTAAATAAAAGTCGTTCTTGTCCTCATACACTCCTCCAAGTTGTTCAATTTAATTCTTGGCAAAATGATAAAAAAATGTCTAAACAAGTTTTGGAATGAAGGCCATCGCTTGAACGCTTAGGGGCTAAACATCGACGACGGCATCAACAACGAAGACATCAACAACGACGAAATCAAGACAAAGAAAGGTGGAGCAACAATCATGAAGCAAAGTTTTCAAAAGGGGATATATATTTTTTTTTTTAAAAAAAGGCTCGCTAGGTTGAAATCCTCAAATCAAGCTAAGCAAAAGTTAGAGCACAAAAAAAAAAAAAAATTCCACCTCAATCAAAGAAATACAAGATCAACATCATTCCACCGATGAAGGACGAAGCAACAACCATCTCGACGAATGGAGCATCCACAAGAACTACGGTGACCTGAGCCTCTTCACTGGAGGAACGTAGGCAACCTTCGGGTCCGGTCTCATGCAAGAAAGAAGATATGTTTAGCCCCAGTGCGTTATGGTGATTGGCCTTCATCTCGAACTTGTCAGGGCCGACGGGCGGGCCTAACAAACATTGAAGAAGCGGGTCGGGCGGGTCCAGCCCGCGGGCTCACACGCCACGGGCGGGCCCAAGCCCGTTAACCCGCGGGTTAGTGAAAAGGAAGGGCCGGACCGGGCGGGTTTGCCCTTATGCCAATCTCCAGTATCAGTGATAGTATTACAGTTATTTATAAAAAGTTTTTAATGAAATACCAATTTTGTACCGCGCATTTTTAAGACAAAATTCACCTATACAAAAAAAATCACCGCACTTATTAAAAACATTTTTTTTTCTAGTTAGTAATACTTTGGAGAAAGTTTGATTTTTTGTTTATTTAGATTTTGTGATTCTTATGGAGGATTTAACTTCCATAAAAGTTAGATTTATTTGCTCAAAAAATAGAAATGAAAATTGATTTACTTCGTATTACATTGGACATGACCCCATTTCTGCATTTCCTCTCTCCCTGTTCACCAAAAAAAGCACATTTTCTCCCCCTTACCATCGTTCTCTCTGACTCTCTCTCTCCCCATTTTCCGATCATAGCAACCTCCGTTGAAGGGGAACAGAGGTTGAAAGGGGAGATACAGTGTGTAATTGTGTGCGTGTGTTGATAGATTTCTTCCATCGGTGTTTTAGCTCGATCGAATTTGATTTAGGGCTTGGATTATACACACAAACATCTCTCCATGGATTCGGAAGACGACATGCACGACGCCAATGACGCCGAGTCCATCGACGACGACTTCTACAGTGGCGAGACTGCAATAGACTCCGATGAAGCTGATGCCGATTACGAGTTCATCGATAATGACTCCGATGATTCTGACGACCTTGTCTCTTATCGCAGCCAGGTTAGACACACAGAATCAATCCTATAATCCATACTTTCGGTGTTTGTTATGGCAGCTATTCGTTAATTTTGTATTTACGCATTTATAAATTTCGTTTAAGATAAATTGCTTGAATGATTAAGCTTTCTTATTTCTTAATTCATGTGTATTTTACAGATTAAAAGGTGTGAAGTGGATTAATATGTTTCCGTTTGCATTTGATACTTGCTAATTGAATAAGTGGAGCTTTATCATGTTATCCTGACTAGATTAAGGAAATGTGTTTTCTATATAATAGAAGTTGGGGTTTGTTGTTATATGCTGGTCCTATTTAGTTGGAACTGAATAGTGTGGAAGCTTATTGTATTACACTTGATGTATACTATGTGCCATGTCTGTTGTTTATGAGGAAATCGTTGACTTCAGTATGAAACTCTACTTTAGTTCTAACAGTTTCCAAGAATATACAATAGCATATATTAAGAGTGCATGACCTTGGATTATAACTTTGAAATTTCAATGCAGAGATTCATGATAGTTGTTCTCTTACGATCCTGATGGATTCGATAGAAGGGGGCACAATGTTATCCAAATTTTGGTTTGTAGCATGGATGGAATCCACTTATTATAATGCAACCTGAGAAATGAGCATATCTCCTTTGTTTTTTGGGCCTATACGTACATACATACATTAATATCTTTGCATGGCTCGTGGACATAAGTATGGTGTCGGAACAACAAGCATGACACGTTAATAGCATATATCGAAGACTAGCGCCACATGAGAAACATCCTTCATTAGCCAAAGGCTCGAGGAGAAGTATCCCACATTTTCTCAATGTGTTAGCCCTATCGTTTTCATAAAATTGTACCTAGCTCATGCGATCAAGAACAATGATCAAGACTAAGAATGCTTAGACTCTTTAGTAGTAGCTAAATGCTATACAAGGCCTATGTGAGTGTGCTGGCTGGAGAGCTATGCCATTGAACCAACTAGACCTTAAACAAGTTCTGTATGACCTCAACAAGTGTTGGGCCCAGAGCCATGATGCTCATACTACAATTACGTTATTCATCATTTCAATGAACCTAAAGTAGAGCCAAAACCTAATAAATCCATAACATCGCCGAGGATAGCCTATCCAACAGAACTACTGGATGGCACGGCCATAGCTGAGTTATCTGCTTAGACGCAACTACTAGGGGTGTTCACGGTCCGGTCCGGTCCGGTTTTTGTCTAAATTTCACAAAACCGGGACCAGACCAAAAGTGCGGTTCTGTAAAAATTTAGAACCAGGACCGGACCAATACTTTTCAGAACCGATGTCATTGGTCCGGTTCTATTAATCCGGTTCCGGTCCGGTTCTACGGTTCTACCTATTTACAAATTTTTTCACTCAAAACAATACATCCGTAAGCCAAAAACTAAAATAATTGAACATAGTGGTCTCAGCTCTCAACAATTCAAAGTCAAACCACATGAAATATTAGGTGCAACTGAAACGCATGAAATTAATTATATGAGGAAAAAACAAACATTTTTTTTGCTTAAATTATAAAATTAATGAAACACTTTCAAAAAAACAACTGTGTATATATAATACTATAGATATCAAAGATAGAAACAAGTACTACTGTACGGCAGGATCCGTCATCTTGGCAGGAATTCTTTTAAAATTGGGAACCTACGGCTTATATATATATATATATATATATATATATATATATACACACACTTTTATATATATTATGAATATATATTATGAATATATATTATACTATATATGAATGATTGGTCCGGTCCGGTCCAGAACCGTGTATATTTTTTAAAAAACCAGGACCGGACCAATTAACCGGTTCTAGAGGATTTTGGAACCAGAACCGAACCAACGCTATTGGTTCGGTCAGGTTTTTATTGGTTCGGTCCGGTTCTATTGGTCCGGTCCGGTTCCTACATTTTTTTGCACAGCCCTAGCAGCTACCTCCATGATTGAGCTGTTTTTCAGGAGCTATTGGGACGTATTAGTCTTGCAGTTGCTCAAGCAGATGGATCCATGAGCAAGCCGCATGTGGCGTTCAAGTTGGACATCTGTGGCCTGGTTATCAAGTAAAGATAAAGTGGTCCTGATTACTGGTCTCTTGTCAAAAAAATCTTCAAGGATCATTTGGATGATGAAGCTTAGCTAAGATTATGCTGTCTGTTATCAACTTATCAGTCACTATATCTAGAAGCCATTGCATTGTTCCCAAGGCTTGTGCCAGGAAATTAAAAACCCACCAATCGGATAATGAACGAACTTAAAGAGCATATTGAATCGACCTTCCCCTCAACTTGTTCATTTTTAATTTATATAATAAATTTTTCTTTCTACGCTTGTTGATAACATGTAATCCTAAGCATACCTGACACCCTAAGTTCTTAAAAAATATTCACATACTATGGCTGGTGACTTTACTGGTTTATGTCAAGCCTTGTGGTCTTCACAATGTATGACACTTTTCGGTGAGCCAAATCTGACAGTGAGGAAGAAATAGGCTTTTGCAATGAATAGATAAATTCCAACTACTTGGGAAAAAATGATAGATAAAGAGCACGAGACTCCCATGACCACTCTGATGTTCATCTCTTGAACCTTCCTCACTTGAATTATCTCCCATCACATTAGCTACCAGGTCAGCTGCCAATGCACTACTGATCCTACCAGGGCTACCAATTCCAATAATTCAGAGTAGTATTTTGATTTGTGAGATGCATCTTTCATTTGGGTAGGATGCTCAAGAACCATGTGTGTGATGCCGGGGGAACCCAGACGCCATGCCTAGTTCTATCTTCTAGCTTAGGCTACGTTCCTCTCCTATCTTTTATCTGTATCGCTTTCCGATTTCCTTCCCCTGCAATTCTGCAACTCAAATCCATTCTGAATTCTTTTCATTAATAAAAATTATCAGCATATGAGAAACTATAATCTATGTAATCCTGGCCCTGAATATTTTGTATTCTCCTTTAGCTCCTGAATCCAAACATAGTCAATAGCTTAGATCGTCCTCCTTCTTGTTAACCTGACACAGGTTTGGTATGGGAGCTAATGATCCTGCCACTGAAATGTCTCTTATCTAGTCAATTATGAGGTTCTACCTTCCAGATTCTAAACAAGCAAATGATTTGAATACAGTCTGTGTTGGCTTGCTTCTTTTCAGGATATTTCGATTTCTATAATAGTTGGACAGTCTGAGATATTTAGCGAAGTTGACATTCGTTGGAATGACACATTGTGCATGTTTGGTGTTAAAGGAGATATATAGATTAGGATAACCACCGATTCAGACATGGCAAGTTATGAAGTCCATGCTTCAAAAAAAGTACATGCTTCCATGTTCTTTCTTGAGTTTCATAAAACAGTTGGTAATTTGCATCATGTAAGTGTGTAAATAAAGGTGCATAGAGAAGTTTAATAATTTAATGGTCCTGAATCAAGCTACAAAAGACTTCCATCAGAAGATTGCTCAGTCCAAGGCTGGTTTAAGGGGTTAAATAAGCAAGAAGTAGGTGAAGAGAAGCAATTCTAGTCAAAGCCCAAAGAGAAGCAATAAGTACCAGTTTGCCCCACAAATGCAGTAGCAATAAAGTCTGATTGCTAATGATTCCAGACTTCTGTTTTCTCCACACACACAAACACAAACACACACCAACGAATAGCGATCTGTTACACTACCAAAGCAGGAGAACATCCCTGTCTTTCCTAAATGCAGCTGAAGAGAAGCTATCGTCTCAAGACTTATCGAAGCCTCATGTCACACCACAACAACTGATTCCCTAGATATCGAACACCACTACACCAGAGAAGCATGTGATCGTGAGATTGTGGGGGCAAACTTTCCATGGAAAGTCTCAAGTTTTGAAGGGAACATTAGCCTCCCAAACGACAAAGACATTGGAAAAGGAGAAGAATCAAAATATTAGTCAAGTATGCTAAACTCTTAGCCCTTAAAAACTTAAACTCGACACATTGGAGAGACTAAAGACGAGAAGAATGATTCAAGGACCACATCTGTGTCTTGTGATGTGGCGGAAGAAAAGAATTTCAAGAAAGGCTACCAACTTTGCTCTCCCACCCGAAATCCTAAACAAAAGCCATATGACCCAGTGAGAGACAAAACAATTGTGGAAAGCAGCCGTACATAGAGTATTTCCCTTCGACACATCATCCTAATATCAGCTCCATTCCAACTTTAGTTTGTCCATTCAAAACTTGAAAGTAAGAAACAAATGAGATTGTTGATGAATGAACTTCGACGTCTGGTAAATGGAACCTCCAAGTCTCGCATCCCATGAATTCTGGTGTAACTGGAATTTGCCTTAATGATTAATGCCAAATAGGCTGAGAATCTAGTACCAAGGCCATTTTTGTACAGTCAAGGTTCTCAAGAGCTAACCTTGTCTTCTTTAGGAAGGCTTGTTTTTCCCCAGACTACAATATGATTCTTCCCATAACCCTTTCTTATCGTTATCTCAATTTTCTTGGGCAGCAAAGGGGATATGAAATTAAAAGAGGAAGCAAAGCGGAATACTTGTTAACAAGCTCTTACAAGGGTCTTGAAAGGAAAAATGAAACAGTCTGCTTCATTTTATGTTTTCCTTAGCTGTTATACTTCTGTTTATTGTACCTCATTGTTCTCTATGTGTGAATTGACGTGGTTTGGTTCACTGATCAACTATCTCTGTTATTCTGGCTCCTTGTTTAATTGATTTTGTGTACTTTCGCATGCTAAGTTTAACTTACCTTTGTTGTACCTTGTTATTTATTAATGAAAAGTTAGTCTTTATGGTGCGCCGGCATATTTTCTTGGTTACAGTTCTGACCCCTTGTTCAATTGGTCAAACACCCACCCACCCTCCCTTGTTCTCCACCACTTTCTTGTAATTATTTGATGCCTATGTGCATACACACACAAATATACATGTCTGTGTGTGTATCTTCTCCTTGTGCAGAAAAGAAAATCACCTGCGTGTCATTTTCAGCTACATGTCCGTATCCATAACATGCATGAACGCAAGAAACTAGTGACAAATTTTCAGTTCCTATTTCATTAATGCTATACATATTATCTTGTATTTCAGCAAAACTATACAATTTTGAATGAAGCAGAGATTCATCGACGTCAAGAGGAGGATATGAAGAAAATATCTACTATACTTTCCATTTCTAGAGATGCTGCAGGCATCTTACTACGCTACTATAATTGGTAACCTAATATTTCGCTCTTGTATAATAAATCTTAGGTGATAATATTACTTGCTTGTGCCTTTCATTTGTTTTCTTGTAATGCATTATAAATACTTCATTTATAGTGAACGTGCCCAAGAACATGTGAAGAAACATAAGAGCAGCCATGACTTTTGGCCTTTCACAACTGTAATCATTCTATATGTATATATATGTAAGTATATGTATATGTGTGTGTGTGTGTGTGTGTGTGTGTGTATCCATATTATTCAGCATTTGATTTATCTCTATTGAAATCATGTAAAAAAACAGTTTGCTTAAATTTTATGTTGGAATATACTCCCTCTGTCCCAAAATGATCTTCCTCTTTGCCATTTCTCATTGTCCCAAGATGTTCTTCCCATTTCTACAATTTAGGCTTAAAAGTGCATAAACAAAACATGGATAGTGAAGCAAGTGTTCATATTCTTAAAAAAATTGAATAGTCAAATGAGAAGATCATTTTGGGACGGAGGGAGTATACAGTAATATATATTGATATCAGCATTATTGAGTGATTTGTTTACATGGGTAGCTCTCCTTGTCACTTACAAAACTTGATGTGCATTGTGGACCACTTTATCAAGCTTACTTTTTAAATATTATTTGTTAATTCTCACACACAAAAAATATACTATTAAAAAACATGTTGTGAAGGTTTAAAGCAGTTATGGAGTTATGGATGTTGATGGTGCTGGTAGCTCAAAAAATCAGTTAGAAAACCTGCATGACATAATACGAGAAAGAATAAAGAATAAAAAATAAGATAGACTAACTGTTCAAAATTTCCTAATAAAAAAATAAATGTTCATTATTATCGTTGCAATCTAACAGAATTTTCTACTTCTGAACCCACAGGGATGTGAGTAAAGTGAATGATGAATGGTTTGCAGATGAAGAAAAGGTCCGCAAGGCTGTTGGTTTGTTGGAGGAAGCCCACATTTCTTTCAATGTCAAAGAGGTAGTTATTCTTAATGTAGTGAAGCATAAGCTTTTTTTTTTTTTTCCCTTGTGCCTGAGAATGGAATAGTTACTGGTTGTAGTTTTTCAATAGTTCTGACGAGTCAATCATTTATGCCAGTTGACTTGTGGGATTTGCTTTGAAGATTATCCTTGTGATAGGATGAGTTCTGCTGCTTGTGGCCATCCATTCTGTGTCACATGCTGGCAAGGTTTGTTTCCTTTCATGATGTGCCTGAATACATGTTTATTTTTCAATGGAAATTTGGTATTTACTAGGTACCAAGGGGAGTAAAACCTGTGTGCTTTGCCTCAAACTTTTATCTGTTTCACGTTGCTTCCTTTTCATGTACTCCCTCTGTCCCAATTGTCCCATTTGACAAGCCCACATTTATATGAATCAAGCTTTACTTGATTGTGCCTTATTAATGTTACACAGTAGTAGTTGACTGTTTTATAATTGATACTGTCACTTGGGAACAACCAAAAAAGAAAAGTAGGACTAGTTTCTTAGGGGCAGAGGGAGTACTTGTTTGCTGAGTTATAGACAAACTGAACTCCTAAAGGAAACCCTTATTTTCCTACTGCCTTCCTATAAACTCCTTTGTTTAATCTATTAATTTTACTGTGCTTGGATTATCACGCAGATTGAAACAAAAACTGAAATTAGATAGAAGAAGAATATCGGCTAATGATCTAATCAGGAAAAAACATGTAGTCTCAGCCTTATTACTGAAGAGTAAACAGAAGTTCTAAAAAGCCAATGTTTAAGTTTCCCTGTGAACCTTTGCTCCTTTGAAATACCTTTTGAGTCTCATCTTACATATTCAACACAAAAGACAAGAAAGGCATCCACTATCATCCTACCTTTTCTCACAACTATTTTCCAATTATTATGTAGTTTTTTACATGACCAAAAGCATCCCAAAAGCAGCAGTAAAGATCCAGAATTCTGGAACCACAGAATAAAGAAGAGGAAGATGATTTATGGACTGAAAATGGAGCATAAAGTTTATCATTTGTTAAGAGTGCAATATAGTGATACTTCCAGATTCCAGAACACTTAGTCTAGTAATTCAAACAATTTTTTTGTTTATCCTTCTGTGATTTCACTTAAAAGCTTTGATGCTCAAAATCCATATATAGTGACTTTAAGGCATACGGGTAATTGGCTTTATATTGAGAAAGGATCTCTCTATGCAAGGCTCGCCTACCAATTTTGTGCTTGTGCTGAAAGTATGGAATTAAAAATGTAACACCCCGAATTTCGGAGTAATATAAAATCCTTTAAATAATTAAATCCGTCCCCAAACGCGGGAAAACAACGGTCTTAAACCATAATTCAAACATCAACGGCTAGTATCTCTAACCACTATTCAAAATAAATAACGGAAGCGATTTTAACTGTCTTTCAAAACTCCAACGGCTAGACATAACCAACACTCAAAATAAACATTCGTAAATAATCTATTCTGACTACTACTAAAACTTCTTAAACTTCGTCATCAAGGGTCTTCATTATCACCTCAACAACTCTTCTTTTGCCCTTCGAGACCGTCTCCTATTTATATCCTGGAGAACAAATATTATGGAAGGGGTGAGCGAACAATGCTCAGTAAGTTCATACGGGATCTCTCCGGGTTCTAAGGAGAGATGACCGGAAGAACGAACAACAATAATATTTTCAAAGATAAGCTTTCATTGAATATCAAGTTAACCGTTAAGATTCAAAAACAGTTAACAATAACTTTTTAAATACGAAATGTGGCATTTACTTTCAAGTCCGTCAATTCCAAGATAACGTCACCATTTCAGGTGCAATGCCTGATCAGGGCATTTAAGTTTTATCATGATAATCAACTACTTCATTTAAGCAGTACATAAGTCTAGTTCTTTTTCATTTCAAACTAGATTAACCTACTTAGTCCGTCTATACCACATTGAGATATAGCGAAGTAAGCGAATGTCTATACCACATTAAGATATAGCAAAGTAAGCGAATGTCTATACCACATTAAGATATAGCAAGGTTTCAACTTAGTGTTCACGGTACGAGAACACCATACAATTTCAAAGATATGTTTTTGGTACCCATTGATTTAAAACATGTCAAGTGGTAGGAACATTCAAAAGGCGTTCACAACTTTTAAGAATTCAAATGTTACCGCCACTAGGTAACTACTCATGAAAGAATATATAGGAATCCTACATTAAAGGATAGAGACATCAAAGACTAAGGATCGTAATCCCTTACCTTAGCTTTGCGTTCTTCTCTTAGCAAAATCACATGCACAATCTACAAACATGCAAATGAGGATTTCTTAGGAACATGAATCACTTTAATTCCCCGTCCCCATTATACTTTATTTTACTTTCTTAGCTTCACGAGTTCATCTTCTTAAACTCCTTGTTAGGGTTCGTTCTACCCATTATTGGTATTCCCAAAATACCCCTTTCGGATTACTAAAATACCCCTAGGGTTACATTAATTCCATTCCCAAATAATCGGTTTTAGGGTTTCATTAATCCCATTTAAAACACTATTCCCAGCTTATAAAATCACTATTCACAACTTATATCACTATTCACAGGTTAATCACTATTCACAGATTAATCACTATTCGTTGATTAAATCACTATTCACGTTACTGTTCACGCACTGATTTCACCTTGGAAAAACACACACAAACACACACAAACACACACTAAAAAAATTGCTCAAACACACACTAACACACACTGAATATCACACACGAACACACACACTGTCACACACACACACACTGACTCACACGCACACACACACACAATCACATGCACACACATATTCATATAGATACAATCCCGTATACATATATTCACTCATATTATCATCTTCTCTTTTATTTTTAAGTCCCACTTATAAACCCTAATTTATCAATATAGCTTTTAGGGTTCATCAATTTATGGAGAAGAAACTAAAGGATTTAGGGTTTACCTTAGTTGGATCTTCTTCTTCTTCCCTTTTTTCTTTCCTCTCTTGCCCGACCTCCCTCTCTTTCTCTGCGATTTCTCTCTCTCTGCGTCCCCTAGGCCGCCGCCTCTCTCCCTCTCCCGCTCTTTACTTTTTTTCTTTTCTTTTGTGATTAATAAAGAGAGGTAGGGTTTATTATGGGTATATATATATTTAGGGTTTCAATTTCCTATTATAAAAAGGTTAACTAACCTTATTGGGTTTTTAATTTATTTGGGCCAACATTAAACCCATTCTATAACTTAATTTATAGTAGCCCAACACAATTAAAAAAAAAAACATAAAAGGGCCGGTTGTTACATTCTTACCTCCTTAAAAGGGTTTGGTCCTCCGAACCGAACTCGTCATTCTGAAAATAGGTCAGGGTATGTTTCTCGCATCTCGCTCTCGAGCTCCCATGTAGCTTATCTTTCTGTATAGTTGATCCATTGCACTTTTACATAAGGAATCACTCTTTTCCTTAAAATCTGGTCCTTGCGGTCGACAATCTTTACGGGCCTTTCATCATAGCTTAAATCAGCTCGAACTCTAAGCTGCTTATACTCGATCACATGGCTTGGGTCGGGAATGTACTTCCTTAACATCGATACATGGAACACATTATGTACTCCCGCTAGCACAGGCAGTAAGGCTAACTTATAAGCCACTGCCCCAACTCTTTCCAAAATTTCGAACGGTCCCACGTACCTCGGGCTTAACTTCCCGCGAATACCAAATCTCATAATTCCTTTTGTTGGCGAGATCTTCAAAAATACTCGATCCCCGATTTGAAATTCTAAATCACGTCTTCTACGATCAGCATAGGATTTCTGTCTGCTCTGCGCAGTCAAAAGCCAATTTCTTATCTGTTGTACCTTGTCCGCCGTCACTTGGACAATTTCTGGTCCAGTCAACTTCCTTTCACCCACTTCGTCCCAACAAGTCGGTGATCTACACTTTCGCCCATACAGTGCCTCGTACGATGCCATTCCAATACTAGCATGGAAACTGTTATTATACGCGAACTCTACTAATGGCAATTGTTCATCCCAAGTCACTTGCCAATCCAATGATGTAGCCCTTAACATATCTTCCAATGTCTGAATAGTTCTCTCCGATTGCCCATCGGTCTGCGGGTGAAAAGTTGTACTCATTGTCAACTCTGTCCCCAACGCTTGTTGCAGACTTTTCCAAAATTTCGACGTGAATCTTGCATCTCGGTTGACACTATTGAAACCGGTATTCCATGTAACCTTACAATCTCGTCAATGTACAACTTAGCCATCTTTTCTAATCAGTCACTTTGATTGCCAGAAAATGGGCCGATTTCGTGAGTCTGTCCACAATGATCCAAACCGCATTATACCCTTTCAATGTCTTTGGTAGTCCAACCACTAAGTCCATTGCTATAAGTTCCCACTTCCATTCGGGAATAGGTAACGACTGCAGTAGTCCAGCAGGCCTTTGATGCTCACTCTTCACTTGTTGACATACCAAACATCTTGATACGAATTCCGCCACATCCCCCTTCATGTGGTTCCACCAATATGATTCCCTCAAATCTCTATACATCTTTGTACTTCCCGGATGTACAGAAAACCTCGAACAATGGGCTTCATTCAAAATCTCTCTTTTGATATCCTCATTGTTTGGCACCCAAATCCTTGATTGGTACCTCACAACCCCATCTTCTTCTACACGAAATTCTTTCCCTTTACCTCCCACTATATTCGCACGTATCTTGCTCACTTCCTCATCAGTTGCTTGTGCTATTTTGATCCTGTCCAGCAGCGTAGGCTGTACACTCAAATGTGCCATATACTCTTGGACTCGTACTTTCATGCCTAACACTTCAATTCGGTTCCACGCACTTACCTCCTTAGGTTTTAACGTCGCTAGTATTCCATGATTTTTCCTACTTAACGCGTCTGCCACCTTATTGGCTTTCCAGGATGGTATAAGATTTCACAATCATAGTCCTTTAATAATTCGAGCCATCTCCTTTGCCTCATATTAAGTTCCTTTTGAGTAAAAAAATATACTTAAGGCTCTTATGGTCCGTGTAAATCTGACACATAGTCCCATATAAGTAATGTCTCCAAATCTTCAATGTAAAAACTACCGCAGCTAACTCCAAATCATGAGTCAGATAGTTCTTTTCATGGACCTTCAATTGTCTCGATTCGTAGGCTATAACCTTGTCATTCTGCATTAACATGCTGCCTAATCCTTTAATCGACGCATCACTATATATCACAAATCCGTCTGATCCAGAAGGTAACGTAAGAACTGGTGTGGACACCAATCGTCGCTTCAACTCTTCAAATCTCTTTTCATACTCTTCTGACCGAACAAACTTAGCTCCTTTCTGAGTCAATTTCGTTAATGGCACTGACAACTTCGAGAAACCTTCTACGAATCTCCTATAGTAGCCAGCCAAACCTAAGAAACTTCTTATCTCACTTACCGAAGTTGGTCTTTCCCAGTCCACCATAGCTTCTATCTTTGTTGGGTCCACGGCAATCCTATCCTTTGACACCACATGTCCTAAGAACGTCACCTTCTCCAACCAAAATGCACATTTCTTGAATTTAGCATATAACTTCTGCTCTCTTAAGATTTGCAACACTAGTCTCAAGTGATCTTCATTCTCTTCCTTGGTCTTTGAATACACCAAGATATAATTGACAAACACAATTACACATTTATCCAGAAACTTCTGAAATATCCTATTCATAAGTTCTATAAACGCTGCCGGTGCGTCAGTCAACCCAAACGGCATCACTACAATTTCATAATGACCATACCTTGTCCTAAAGGTCGTCTTTGCTATATCGTCCTTCTTCCCTCTTAGTTGATGATAACTAGACCTCAAATATATCTTCGAGAAATAACATGCTCCACGAAGTTGGTCAAATAGATCATCTATTCTCGGCAACGGATATTGATTCCTTATCGTCACACGATTTAATTCACGATAGTCGATACATAAAATCATCGACCCATCCATCTTCTTCACAAATAACACTGGTTCACCCCATGGTGACACACCCGGTCTAATCAAACCCTTATCCAACAATTCTTGCAGTTGTTCCTTCAATTTCTTCAATCCTGACAGAGCCATTCTGTACGGCGCCTTCGATATTGGTCTAGTTTCCGGTACCAAATCGATAGAAAACTCTATTTCTCTTTCTAGTGGTATCCCTGGTAAATCTTCTGGGAACACATCCTTGAAATCTCTAATCACAGAAAGTGATTTTATGGTTACTTCTTTCTGGTCCGTAGTACTCACGTATACCAGTAATCCTTCACACCCTTCCCTTAATAGCTTACGAGCTTTCATCACCGATATAAGGCTCGACCGGTTTCTAGGTTTCATTCCTTGAAAACAACACTCCTCCGGATAACAATCTGAAGTGAACTTCATTCTTAAAGCAATCTTCATGGGCATGGTATGCAGCTAACCAATCCATTCCAAATATCACATCAAATTATTTGATTTCCAAGCTAATGAGATCAACCTCAAGCTTTTTCCTATCCAATTTCAAAGGACACTTCCTATATATTGACATAATAGGGATCGATTCTCTAGTTTGAATATCTATAATTAAAGAATTTTCTAACGCCTCAGGAATTAAATTCATTTTCTTAGCCAAGCAATCATTTGGCACTTCTCATCAGAACCTTGCCCTTTGGCGTCGTTCTTATTTCCATCCATTCGGTTTCCATGACCTTTAATCTGGTACTTACCAGCAGTATTGTCCTTTTTACGATCCTCGGTAGCCTTTCGCTTATTGCTATTCCCATCGCTGTTCTAGCTCCCCTTAGATCCAGTCGACTTCTTCTCAGTTGATTTTTTTTTTCTTCTCTTCTCGCTTACTGCGATAACTATCTGCTTCTTCCTCCACTATCCTTTCCCTATCCAACCCTTGATCATAGGTTGATAGCATTAACAGAGTAATTCTGTATCTGATTCGGTCGTTCAAACCATATTCAAACTTTCGGGCTTTCTGCTCTTCATCACCGAAGAACATTGGGCAAATTCTAACAATTCGGTGAATCTAGCACCATAGTCGTCCACCGTCATACTTCCTTGAGTTAGCATCATAAACTCAGACACTTTGGCGTTTCGAACACTCGCCGGATAATATGATATTATCATGAATACGAGACGTTTTCACGTACTCTCATACTATAGATCGTCTCTACAGACTAGCATTCAATTTATAGGTTATTCACTAGACCACTGGTCGTTTCAATAGACCAGCACTATCTTTATTAGTTAACTTTATTAGACGTATTGGTCGTTTCATTAGACCATTACTATTTTCGTCGGTCATTCCAATAGACCATTTTCACTTTCGTTGGTCGCTTCACTTGACCACTATTGTTCACACTTGGCTATCCCACTAAACCAATTAATACCCATGGTCTTTTCACTCGAACCATACTTTCTTGCTCGAGGTTAGCTCTCATGCTAACAATACTCATTATTTACACATATAAGTCGTCTTAATAGACTAATCATTCAAATAAGGTCAAACACTAGACCTATGGTCATTTCAATGAACCAATACTACTTCCATTAGTCAACTTAGTATACTCATTGGTCGCCAGGTCTCTTTAGACTTTAACATTTCCCATGGGTCATTAGACCATCACTTAGTTTCATTAGTCGACTTTACTGGACTATTTGGGGTTTCATTAAACCATAACTATTCACTTCGGTCATTTCAATAGACCATTTCTTCCTTGGTAAGTCGTTTCACTTGACTTAATCACATATCACAGTCATTTCACTAGACCGTTTACACTTTTTGTGAGTCATTTCATTAGACCACATTTACTTTCATAGGTCGTTTCAATAGACCCTTATCACTTTCATTTGGCCATTTCACTAGACCATACTTTCATTCATTTGTCGTTCAACAGACTATACTTTATTGTTCTTGGTTAACGCACACTTTTAACAATATAGAACATAAATGAAATCACAAAACTTTTAGGAATCATATAAGAGAAAATCACTTTTATTAATAAATGGAATAGGTTCTCAATTAAAACGATTTCAAAGTAAAGAAAAAATACTCGAATGAGTCTTCAAACTACTACTAGTTACTTCTACTAGCAATGAAAATTTAAAAGTATTCGTTGTCCCACTTTCCAACTTTCCTAGGCCTTCCTCTAGGTCTCCCACTTGACACTTTTGGAGCCTTCTTCACTTTGTTCTTGGATCCCTTTGGTCTTCCTCTAGACCTTTTGGTTGGTACTTCTTGTGGCTCATCATCATCAATTATGATTGGGGTAGCTTCATTCCCTTCTATGATAACATCTACTTCCTCGATTTCAACTCCGGCTACCAATTCTTCTTCATTTGGCGTCTCATTGCCTATAGGGCCATTGGTTCTTGCTCTACGACTATAGTTGCCTTTAAACATTACACTTCATCAAACCATATATAGACTTGTTCTCTAGTCTGCTCAAGGTATCTCTCAGTGTCACTAAGATCTTCTTTATACCTTTGCAACTTTGTCTTTGTTTCTTCCAATTCTTCTTAGTGCTTGGCGTTTTTCAATTCTTTCCAGTCTTGCACAAATTTATCATACGTGAAGCCCAATCTCTGCCTTTCAACTTCCGCTTTCTTGCGTAGTTTTTTTTTTTTTTTTTTTCCTTCCTTTAGTCCTTTGATCCCCAAAACCTAACGTTGGATCAACTTTCTTCTTAGAGCTACATGTCTCCAAAACATCTTTGATTTGCTAGGTCCGTCCATGATTTACAATGAAAACAAACCACTATTAGAATCACATAAACCTCATAATGTGTTCATTCTTAATGAAGAGACAACCCTCATTCACAATCATTCAAGATTATTCCCCACTATATATTTATACTCCTCTACAAATCTCACTTTAGGTTCTTTCCCAAAATAGTAAGTTTCCTTATTTGGAAAGTTCCCTAACTTAGAAAGTTTCCTAATTTAGAAAGTTTCCTCAAAAGGTAAGTTTCCTAAAATGGTAATTTCCCCAAAAGTACTATCTTCCTTATCAGAGTTCTAAAGCCCAATCTACGTTAAGTACTATTTCTCCTCATAGTCTTAACTTCTTTCTATAGTCTCCCATGTAAACCTAAACCGGAGCTCTGATTACCAACTGTAACACCCCGAATTTCGGAGTAATATAAAATCCTTTAAATAATTAAATCCGTCCCCAAACGCGGGAAAACAACGGTCTTAAACCATAATTCAAACATCAACGGCTAGTATCTCTAACCACTATTCAAAATAAATAACGGAAGCGATTTTAACTGTCTTTCAAAACTCCAACGGCTAGACATAACCAACACTCAAAATAAACATTCGTAAATAATCTATTCTGACTACTACTAAAACTTCTTAAACTTCGTCATCAAGGGTCTTCATTATCACCTCAACAACTCTTCTTTTGCCCTTCGAGACCGTCTCCTATTTATATCCTGGAGAACAAATATTATGGAAGGGGTGAGCGAACAATGCTCAGTAAGTTCATACGGGATCTCTCCGGGTTCTAAGGAGAGATGACCGGAAGAACGAACAACAATAATATTTTCAAAGATAAGCTTTCATTGAATATCAAGTTAACCGTTAAGATTCAAAAACAGTTAACAATAACTTTTTAAATACGAAATGTGGCATTTACTTTCAAGTCCGTCAATTCCAAGATAACGTCACCATTTCAGGTGCAATGCCTGATCAGGGCATTTAAGTTTTATCATGATAATCAACTACTTCATTTAAGCAGTACATAAGTCTAGTTCTTTTTCATTTCAAACTAGATTAACCTACTTAGTCCGTCTATACCACATTGAGATATAGCGAAGTAAGCGAATGTCTATACCACATTAAGATATAGCAAAGTAAGCGAATGTCTATACCACATTAAGATATAGCAAGGTTTCAACTTAGTGTTCACGGTACGAGAACACCATACAATTTCAAAGATATGTTTTTGGTACCCATTGATTTAAAACATGTCAAGTGGTAGGAACATTCAAAAGGCGTTCACAACTTTTAAGAATTCAAATGTTACCGCCACTAGGTAACTACTCATGAAAGAATATATAGGAATCCTACATTAAAGGATAGAGACATCAAAGACTAAGGATCGTAATCCCTTACCTTAGCTTTGCGTTCTTCTCTTAGCAAAATCACATGCACAATCTACAAACATGCAAATGAGGATTTCTTAGGAACATGAATCACTTTAATTCCCCGTCCCCATTATACTTTATTTTACTTTCTTAGCTTCACGAGTTCATCTTCTTAAACTCCTTGTTAGGGTTCGTTCTACCCATTATTGGTATTCCCAAAATACCCCTTTCGGATTACTAAAATACCCCTAGGGTTACATTAATTCCATTCCCAAATAATCGGTTTTAGGGTTTCATTAATCCCATTTAAAACACTATTCCCAGCTTATAAAATCACTATTCACAACTTATATCACTATTCACAGATTAATCACTATTCACAGATTAATCACTATTCGTTGATTAAATCACTATTCACGTTACTGTTCACGCACTGATTTCACCTTGGAAAAACACACACAAAACACACACAAACACACACTAAAAAAATTGCTCAAACACACACTAACACACACTGAATATCACACACGAACACACACACTGTCACACACACACACACTGACTCACACGCACACACACACACAATCACATGCACACACATATTCATATAGATACAATCCCGTATACATATATTCACTCATATTATCATCTTCTCTTTTATTTTTAAGTCCCACTTATAAACCCTAATTTATCAATATAGCTTTTAGGGTTCATCAATTTATGGAGAAGAAACTAAAGGATTTAGGGTTTACCTTAGTTGGATCTTCTTCTTCTTCCCTTTTTTCTTTCCTCTCTTGCCCGACCTCCCTCTCTTTCTCTGCGATTTCTCTCTCTCTGCGTCCCCTAGGCCGCCGCCTCTCTCCCTCTCCCGCTCTTTACTTTTTTTCTTTTCTTTTGTGATTAATAAAGAGAGGTAGGGTTTATTATGGGTATATATATATTTAGGGTTTCAATTTCCTATTATAAAAAGGTTAACTAACCTTATTGGGTTTTTAATTTATTTGGGCCAACATTAAACCCATTCTATAACTTAATTTATAGTAGCCCAACACAATTAAAAAAAAAAACATAAAAGGGCCGGTTGTTACAAAAAAGTTGAGGTATGATTGTTCTTGCATTAAACTGAAACAGTAGGAGTGAAATTACAGGAGCTTAAGTAAGCCACCGAAAATGTATCAGGGCTCAAGTGATTCACCGACCCTTGGGGTGTTATCAAGGCAGATCATGACGGAACCGATCCACGAGAGCTTCTCCACTCTTCAATATCTTTTTCCGTTTCAGTATTCCATAATTCTCTATTTTTCAGTGCAGTTAGTGTATAGCTGTGAGATTAGTGTGTGACATATTCTGTCCCCTTCTCTTGATGCTTTTCTCCAAAAATTGTTCCTTTGTATTATCTACCGAACAGGATATTTGTTATTTGTTGTTTTATGTACTATACAGCCCCCTCAAACATGCATGTGCGGCAAGAGATTGCAGCGCTGTTTGACTCTGTTACATTTCATCTTTAACCTTGGAGCTCAATTGAAATGTTTGAATAGATGCTTGTGGTTGTGTGGTAGTGGGTCCCATCTGTTGAAGATACGGAATTACACTAAAAGATAAAACACTAAGAAGGCAATAACAGATGACTATCTTTAGTAAGTTGAAACTTTTTTGGGAGTATCCGGACAAGGAATACTGGAATCTTTTCCAGGAACTCAAGGGGTAGATGCCACTCTTTAGTGCCTGCTTTATTGAATATCTTTACAATTTGTGTTTCCTTTCTTTTTGTTAGAAAAAGAGATATTTTGCAAATTTTAAAGGAATATTCTTTTACGTACTTGTACATAAATGTCTACTGTTAGCTATTTAGTTCCTTACGTGCCTTCATTACATTCCTAAGCGCAATATATGTTCAATCATGGTGATCTTGATTATGCAATTTTCTTTCAGGATATATTAGCACAGCCATCAATGATGGTCCAGGATGCTTGATGTTGCGATGTCCTGATCCGTCATGTGGTGCTGTTGTTGGTCAAGACATGATAAATACCTTAGCTTCTAGCGACGATAAAGAGAAGTATAGCCGCTACTTCCTTAGATCCTTTGTGGAAGACAATAAAAAGGTAACTTACTGTACATGTCTGAGGAGGCATGCATATTAGTTGGACTTCAGATAGATACCATCTCAAATTTGTTTGCTTCATACTTTTGGAATAGGATATATCCATGCCAATACAAAATCTCTACACTCTCACCCAACAAATGACCATAGACGAAGCATGTAAAAAATAATAGAGACTTCAATCAGGTTGTGTTGTTGACCTCATGTGATTGAGACAATGGCTGGATTGAGTTGCTTTCTCAGTAAAGTTATCATTGTTTCATCAACTATTGGAGATTTGTACTACAAGCAATATTTGTTGATGAACTAACTGAGACGTTCATGCTCAAATTAGTTAAATGCGCAAGTGAATTCCCGAGCTAATAGATTTTATTAGACATAACTATATTTTATTCGACGAATGACTGTCATACTCCATCCTTTTATTTGATCATTAGCCGATTCAGTTAATTCGACCTGTATTGTAGTTACTTCGAGATTAAATCCACTTTTGTTGTTCGTTTTATTTCGTGGAATTGTTTTGAAAATTGATCCACTGTCCTAAAGTCCCTCATAACCAAATCAGAAATTTGGGTATCTTAGTTTCATGAGTTAGTTTCATCCGCCGAGTAGTGCGTATGGGGTATATTATTGTTAAGTGGGACACCAGAATAGCTTGTAAGAAAGATGTATTTGGTGGTTCGTTCTTGTTGTCTATTTATTTAGAGTTACGAGGGAAAGGAAAGTGGTGGTTCTCTTCAATTTATGGTCCCACCTGTCCTAGGTTGAGCGAGGCTTTTTGGAAGGAATGATTTAGCAGTTTGTGTGGTTCAAGATGATGTTTAGGCATTGCCTTCAATGTGATTTAAAGATCTTGGGAGAAAAGGGGAGGGGGGAGTTCTAGGTTGACGATTAGTATGAGAGGTTTTGATGAGTTCATTTGTGCTGATGACTTAAGGGAAATTGAACTCTTGAATGGTCAATACTCTTTGTTAGTTTTGGGACAGACATGTGGCCTCTAGAATTAATCGCTTTCATTTCTCGGCTAATTTGGAGAATTTCCCTCTTTGAGTCAGAAATTGTTAAAGCCAGTTTATTCTGATCATTTTCCTATTTTTATGGAGTCGTGTCCAGTTCGTTGGGGTCCCACACTCTTTCGTTTTGAGAATATGTGGATTCTTTATTTTAGTTTTCAAGAGAGGGTAGCTTGTTGATGGAATGAGTTTCAAACTCAGGAATGGGTTGAATATAAATTTACAAAAAAATGAAGCTTGGGACGCTTAGGGCATCTCCAACCCATTTCTTCATTTTTTGCTTCAAATGTTGCTTCATTTTTTTTCCAACTCCAACCCATATATTCAATTTTGACTTCAAAAAGAATATACCAAGCATATTTCTCTTCCACATCATCATTCCACTACTCCTATAATTTCACAAACACTACACAAACTATAGTCATTTTGTATCTTGAACCCTCTCTTTTATTTTAAATGATAAATTTTAAATTAATTAGTGAAAGTTTAGAATAATTTTAAAATAAATTCTATTATTTAATACTCCCTCTGTCCCTAAATGAGTGTCCATTTTCAAAAAATCTTTGTCCCAAAATGAGTGTCTTTTTTTTAACATAACTTTGTACCTAAATGTTTTTTTTCGAAATTTTTTTCACCAGTCTCTTTATACGTGCAAAACTAAGTGTTTGGAAAGGAGATTACAAGATTATATATGAATCTTTGCCACCAAATTGTACAAAGAGTTGAGATTCTCAGATGTCCCTTAAAATGAAATTTGGACACTCATTTAGGGACAGAGTAGTATAATCAAAACAGTAAATATGCAATTAAACTTTAAATAATAGATAATTAAATTTATTATTTATATAATACATGAAGCAAAAACATTAACATAGATTAAAAATAATCTAAGATTAAAATTAAAAATAAAAATAAAAATAATTTTAAATTATAAAACGATAATTTTTTAATTACATAATTCACAAAATATGCAACTTTTAAAATTTTAGGGACCAAATTGCAACTTTGAAACATTTTCTTCAAATTTGAAGACACTATTCATGTTCTTCAAATTCGAAGTAAAATTTGAAGATGGTTGGAGAGATGAATAGTTGCATTTTTGAAGTAGTGAAGTAGGAATTGAAGTGGGTTGGAGTTGGTCTTAGGGAGCTTAGGGAGTGGAACAAGGAAACTTTTGTGGATAGGCTTGTGAAGGATGCAAGGAGATCGCTGGTGTTTATAGTTTCGAAGAGTCGGGCTCACTTTCTTCTGAGTAGGAGGAATGTCGTAGTGAGTTGAAAAGTAGTCTTGTGGAGATTCTTTTGCGAGAAGATATTAGCTGGCACCCAAAGTAAGATCAAATGGGCCAAAGACGAAGATAGCAGCTCTAATTATTTTCACACAGTGGCTACATGTAAAAGGAGTTTTATTTTTGAGCTCCAGTTAGATTCAGGGGATGCGGTGCGGAATATCGATTTGATTTCAAACTCCATCTCTAGCTACTATAAAAATCTCTGTGGAATGTGAGAAAAGACCTTATTTAGAGGGACTAGATTGTGCTCGTTTGATTCTCATAGGTCTGTGTGGTTGGAAAGGGAGTTTTCATAAGATGAAATTCGAAGAGTTGTCGATGATATGGCTAGAGATAAGGCTCTTGGGCTTGATAGTTTCACGGTAGCTTTTTTTCAAGCATGTTAGGATATCGTGAAACTTGATCTTATAAGAGTTTTCGATGAATTCTTTGGGAATGGTATTATAGGCAACAGTATGAACTCTACGTTTATTACTCTGGTGCCTAAAAACGATCGGTCTATTAAGGTTAATGATTTTAGGCCTATTAGTTTGGTTCAAGTGTTTATTAGATTATTACTAAGGTGTTGTCCCTTAGACTGAGGGCCGTGTTGGGAGATACATCTTCTGTAGCACTAAGTGGGGGTAGGTAGTGTATTGATGCTATTGATGCTGCTTTGGTTGCAAATGAGATGATTGAGGAGTTAACAAGGAGAGATAAGAAGGGGGTTGTGGTGAAGCTTGACTGTGAATTGGCATTTTCTAGATCACGTTCATGAGCGTATGGGGTTTGGTGTTCGATGGCGGAGATGGATTATGGGGTGCTTTAGGGCCCCGATTTTTTCAGTCATAGTTAACGGTAAGGCTCAAAATTGGTTTGAAGCTTCAAGAGATTATCTCACGGATAGCCTCTCTTACCTTTTCTGTTTACCTTGGTGGTGGATGTATTAAGTAGGCTTTTAAGTAGAGGAGGGGAAGTCGGTATTATGGAGGGGTGTAAGGTGGGTGGAGAGAATTACATTGGCGCGAGCTTGTATTTCGAGCATTTCGACTTATTATCTTTCTCTCGTTAATATTAAGTGTTGTGGCGGAGAGGGTGATGAGAATTTTTTTTGTGCGAAGGATCAGGGAAGGAGAAGAAAGATCATTTAGTGTAATGGAGGAAAGTGTTTCGTCCAAAGGATGAGAGTGGCTTGGCATTGGGGAATCTGATTTGTCGGAATATCTCTTTAGTGAGTCAATGGCTTTGGAGGTTTTTTCGAGAACCGCATGCCATTTGTCATAAAGTGATTAAGAGCAAGTTAGATTTGCATCGTAATGGTTGAGATGCGTCTTCAGCGTTTTAGGTTCGCACAAAAGCCTGTGGATCATACATCAGTATCATTGCATGTGCTATCCTCTTATTCTGTTAAAGGTTGGTAATTCACATTCGTTTCGAGAGGTACTTCTTCCTTCACTGATTTATTTCCTCGCTTGTAACGTCTTTCTTTTGTCCATTGGGCCCCTATATCTGAATTTTCAGTCCTTGGGGAGGGGGGTTTTCAAAATTCTTGACATTTTCATTTTATTCATTTTCTTCAGTTTGTTTGTCAAAGAATCACGATTCTCGGATTGGGGGATTAGAGGGTTCCAGAAATTACTCTTGTAAATCTTTCCTCAACTTCTTGACTCGAAGCCCCTCTCCATCTTCTTTTCGTCTTGCTTCATATGTGTGGAAGTCAAAATCTCCTTTTAAGATTCTGGCATTTATGTGGCTTTTTAATACTTAATAAACTCAATTCTGCTGACAAACTGCATATTCGTTGGCCCATTAAAATTCTATCGCCAAATTGGTGTGTGAATTGCAGGAAGTTGGATGAGTCACATGATCATCCCTCTCTCCATTGTAACACCGGTCGGTAGCTTTGGTGACATTTGTTTGAGGTGGCTGGTGAAGTGTGGGTGAGCATTCGTTCCATACTTTTTGTATTTAGTACAAAGGTTTCAGTAAAGATGGAGATGCGAGTCGTTTGTGGGACTGCAAGGCTTTTGCAGTTTGTTGGTGTCTTTGGATTGAGAGGAACACCAGGATTTTTAAAATTTTCTACTTACTGAAACATATGTTGTGGGAAAAAGTGATATCTTTAGCTTCACTTTGGGCGTATGCTAATGGTGCTTTCAAAGGCTTATCGTTGAATGACTTGAAGATAGATTAGGTTGCTGCAATCTCCTAGCATAGCTTTCATTTTTTTTTTCCAGTTTAGATGGATCCCTTGTCCATCCGATTGTACTATTGAGTTTTTTTAATACAATATGTTTTCTTATCAAAAAAAAAAAAAAAAACCGTACTGCATGTACATAGAGGTTTATGTATAAGAGGCCAACAACGTATAAACAAACCTGAAACCAAAAGCTTGTAGTGAAACACTTCGAAATTGACAAACTTAGGTTTCACAGAATTGTTATGGAGAAGGACAATGTATGGGAAAAGAATCGAAGAAAAACTAGACGTCGACGATTAACTGAATGTCTAAGCAACTAAGGTTCTCTGATGTGTCTCGCTGAGAAAGGGAACATCTTTTTCATTCTGATTTATTTTTGTGTGTGGTTATGACATCAAAACAACAAACAAAGATAATTGGATTGTCGGCCTTTGGCACTACACTCCTAATTGTTTTTATACCCACAAGGTATAAAAGAACCGGAGTATTGATGTGGAACTTGATTGTTATGCATCCTAGAAAACAAAAATGTCACATTATTTGTAAAAATCAGTCTTGCATATTCATCATGACTAATATTTTTCCAGGCTACAATGGTTGTAGGGTTGTCCACTTTTGGTGATGTACTCCTGACAATTTCTTTTGTAATTGATGGTAGACAAAATGGTGCCCTGCTCCTGGCTGTGATTACGCAGTGGACTTTGTTGCTGGAGGTGGAAGTTATGATGTTACTTGCCACTGCACATATAGCTTTTGCTGGAATGTGGGTCTATTTATGTTTGAATTTGTGCGAAGGTTTTTGCATTCATTCACCACTACAATGATTTGTTGGCGTATAAAAAAACTTGCAGTGTACGGAAGAGGCTCATCGGCCGGTTGACTGTGGCACTGTGGCCAAGTGGATTTTGAAAAACAGCGCGGAGTCCGAAAACATGAATTGGTATTTGTTGTATAATAGCTTTTTAGTTGTGATTAGTTCTCATCTTACTTTAAATTAAAGCTAAAAGAATGGCATATGTAGTAGCTTGCATCTTCTGAAGTAACTGAAATGAGTAATAATTTGGTTCTGCAAGATGTCCGAACATAGGAAGCGTTGTAAGAGCAGTCGAGAATTGAAAGTTATTTTTTTAATTCCATCTGTTCCACTCAAAAGCTACTTTCAATTTTCGGGCATTTCGTTCCTCATTCTGAAATTATGCTGCTGATTATCATGAGATTTAGAGCTTGACCTCATTTCATCACCCATAAAGATAGAAAAGCTACTTAAAACCTTCAGATTAAGGGTTGTATACTTCTTTAATGCTCAGAATGTTCAACATTTAACTTGGGCATGTGGAGTGGAATGAATATTAGCCTTCTATTTTTCTCTCTTTGTCAGAAAAAACATAAAGGCTTTCTTGAAGAGATTGCCTGAATTTGGACATTATGCAATCCATGACACATTCCCATAGACTATACTCTCTCCGTCCCACCTTAATTTACAAAAAAAGCCATTTTGGGTCTCCCACTTTAATCTACAAAATCCTAAAATAGAAAACTTTTAATACTTCTTAAATTGTGGGACCCACTTGTCATACTCACAACAACTACCCACCTACTATTCCCTACCCCACTTTCTCTCTCCGACCCAACTATCTACACTCACAACAACTACCCACCTACTATTCCCTACCCCACTTTCTCTCTCCTACCCAACTATCTACACTAACAACACATCCTCTTTCCCGTGCACAACATCAAAATTGTAGATTAAGGTGGGACGTAGGGAATATCTAAATACGCAACAAAACCTGAGACAGTGTAGACTGTAGTAATGATGATTAGGAGTTTGTATATACGTAACCATTAACACCAGCCATCTGAATCATATCCCTGGGACCTATGAAGCTTTAATAAGGGTCTGTGATACTGGAATGATATGATGTAGCTGTGTCACTACATCAGCTCTTGAAATATAGTGTATGCCGACTGCATGAATATAGTTTCTTCCAATCATACCCACAACCCTTTATTCTCCTCTAGGCTGAACTCTCTTCATCCTTCTCTAGGCTGACCTCTTCATTCTCCTCCAACTCCTACATAACTAAAAGGGAAAATCTTACAAGTGAAGTAATCTCTTAATCAATGCCAAAACAAATTAGGATGTTTAATTTGGGTTTGTGTTGCGTGCTTCCTTATGGGAATCTGCTTGGGGGCTTTGATGGTTTATCTATGACAGATTTGTGTGGAGATGGGAGAGCTATTGTTGTGTAGTTTGGTTCATTTAGCTTTCAGCTTTCTTTGCATTTTTCTTAAGTCTTGTTTCTCCTTTTCTTTTGTTAGTCGGAGGATATCTTGCCCTCCCCATATGTACTTCTTCCTTCTAATAATTAATTTTCTTCTTTTATCTCTCTCTCTCTCTCTCTCCTTCTTTTCTTTATACAGACACACACGTATTTATTTGTATATATATATATATATAGAGAGAGAGAGAGAGAGAGAGAGAGAGAGAGAGAGAGAGAGAGAGAGAGAGAGAGAGAGGGGGGGGGGTGGGTGGGAGGGAGTGTGATAAAAGGTTAAAGTGTTGTATTGCATGATCTAAAACGAGTAATTCATTGGTTCCTGGTGGAAGTTTGGGTAATCAAGGTAACACTGGAGTTTCTGGTCAGCAGAATCACCTCTGTGTTGCACAAGTACTTTCTTCATTAAGCTTTGGAATTTGATTGCTTGTTAGTATGTGAAATCCTATAATTACAAAATGATATTGATGCCTAGGTCTAGAGTTATATTTAACTGTTTTTGACGTTATTTTATCAGGTATCACTAAATATTGTGGAATGTCTGGAAATTTCAGGATATTAGCTAACTCGAAGCCTTGTCCAAAGTGCAAGAGACCAATTGAGAAGAACCAGGGCTGTATGCATATTACTTGTACACCACCCTGCAAATATGAGTTTTGTTGGTTAGTTCTTGCTCTTGTTCTATATTTCGCTGTGTTTGTTTCTGAGTTCTTAGGACAGTGTTCCTGATGGTACAGTTGTTCACTAAAGTTGTTTTTCCAGCTATACTTCATTGTGTCTGTACCACTTTTGATCTTTAATTGTATTTTACATGATAATGCTCATGGCTCAAGATTCTTTCTTCTCTGTTATTTTTGGTTCTTCTGGGAGCATTTTGTTTGTTAAAAGAAAAAACTGGCTAGATGTATATCTATGTGTAAGCAAGGTACAAGAAATACTCAATGAGATGAAGTTTAATCCTAAATACAGTTCATGTTATCATCTTGGCAGAACTGTCTTAAATGATAAATGAATGAAAGTTTGTCAAAAGTTTCTTTTGAGTTATTTGCAGTGGGTTAGTTAAACTTGAAAAGGGAATAAGGAAAAGATTTTGTTCTACTATTCAATCACTGAATAAATAAAAATCTTGAATTAGATTCAGGTGGATGATACTAATGAGATTGCATTCAGGCTGTGCCTTGGCGCGTGGTCAGATCATGGTGAAAGAACTGGTGGTTTTTATGCATGCAACCGTTATGAGTCAGCCAAACAAGAAGGAGCGGTAAGCTAAAATAACTTTTTGCATTCCTTTAAGTTTTAAGTATAATTGTTCTCATTGTACGAATTATTTCAAGTATGCACAATTTAATTGGACCGACTTACAGTAAACTATGCTGTTGCTTACACAGTATGATGAGACTGAAAAACGAAGGGAGATGGCAAAGAACTCTTTGGAAAGATATACTCATTATTACGAACGCTGGGCAACAAACCAATTGGTAGGTGCTATTGTTTTGATCATCAAATTATTTACTCCCTCTGTCCCATAACAAACGACCATTTCGTTTTATGAACGGGAATTAAGGAAAAGTGTTTCAAAAGTGGCTTTTTAAGTATGAAGGAGAGAGAAAGTAGGGTAGGGAATGGTAAGTGGAATGTTGTTGTGAGTATGGTAAGTGAGTCCCATGATTAAAGAAGTAATATAAATTTTCCTTTTTGGAAAGTGAGACTTTCCAATGGGACACCCAAAATGGCAAAATAGGTCATTTGTTATAGGACGGAGGGAATATATATTTTTGCTTAGTTGGCAGTATGGTCTTATGTTTTAGTAGAGCTTCTGTTATACTCCGTTTCATAATAAATGTTGAGCTTTCCTTTTTAATCTGTCCCAAAATAAATGTTGCTTCTCTAAATGAGGAAATAGTATTGGTGCAATTTCACCATTATACAAGCTATGCACAAAAATGTAAGCACATTCCTTAAAAGCATTTACAAGTCAAATGCGACATTTGTTATAGCATAGAGAGAGTGGACATTAATTTATAACATGCGTCTCTCTGCGTATCCCTTGTAGATAGTAGGTTCTTAGTGCCCTGTGATTCTATTATCATTCACAATTGAGCAGAAAGCTCTACGGTACCTAGTTCTTGCTCTTTGATCTCTCCAGTTTTTGTTGCAGCTGACCCACGTCTAATATTTTCTCAAACATAGATCTTCTTCAGCTGTAAAGCTATTTTAAAAGGACATGAAGTTGATGCATAGAGAGGGTTGCATACTTACGGTGTAGATGGCTTATGAATTATATGATTTCTCTTTAAGAGATTGTTTTCTTTTTTCTTCTATTAAAGATTTATTATCATGATTTAATGGTTGTATGGATTTGCATCATGATCACTGTATTACCTTTTGATTCTTCTGTTTGTTCTTTCTTGCAGTCTAGGCAAAAAGCTCTTGCAGATTTACAGCAAATGCAAAATATACATGTAAGTGATCTTTTTGTAGTTATGCAACCTAATGTCAGTTTAATATACCAACAAATATATATTTTTATGCTGTTGGAAATTGCTGGATGTTAGTGACCAAGTGTTCTCCAGTTTCCACTTTTGTTATTATGACTAGCAGACCTATTTTATAGGTCTGCTATCTTACCTGGCTCTTTTCTTACTCACAAAATTCAACAATCCCCGAGAAATGTGAAAAGAAATGCATAATCCTATTTCACCTCACTCATTGAACATGTCTGAATCATACTTCTGGAGTTTTCAGTTTTAATCCTCTTGGTAAAGGACTGTGCTATATGCAGTATTGATACATGATCATGATATATAGCTCGTCTTCAATTTGCATGCTGATAAGATTTACTTCCACTAAGCAACTTCCCACACGCAAACAGGCTTCTGCCTAAGTTTTCTTTTTGAACAATCATTATTTAGATTTCTGCCTAAGTTTTCTTTTTGAACTATCATTATTTAGATGTATACGATGCGGTAAATAGGAAGTTTAATCATGCGTAACCAATAGTTTTTGTTTGAAGAATGGTGTGGTTTGCTTGCTCCTTCTTTGATGTTTGAAGGCACTTCTCTTGTATCTTTCAGATTTGATTCTTAATTATGTACTCCAACTTTCTATTTAAGGATCTGATTATCATTTTCGTGAATAAGAGCGATAGTTATGGTGACAACCATCTTTATCAACTCTTTGTACAGTTTATGAGAGAATTCTAGTCCATTTCCTTCCTCAAACTTAACTTTTACTAGCAGATCTGAATGTAATGAACTTTTATGTTCAACCCAAGCTTAATTCATTGTTCTCTATGGAACATCTTTGTGGTATTTGCATTTAATTTTCATTTATAAGAATGAAAAGTTAAGAGGAGAAAAGTCTGTAATCAACAAGAGTAAATGAAAAAAATATGAAAATCATGCCTGTTACGGATAGATGTCAAGTGAAGGGGGATGTGCAGTCTCCCAATAACCTCCTGGTTGTTTCAGGCCAACACAATAACACAGTTTGATCTTGTTGATCTGTCTCATCTTCAGTGGCTATTCTCTATGATATAATATCAAAACAAAACTTTCTTTATGAAAAAAAATATATATCAGAACAAAACCTCTCCAAACATCCAGAATCACCTTGCAACTGTGAAAAATGTTCTCAGAGCAACCCCTAAACAGTTAGCTACTAACCCATTAAAAAAAAAAAAACTAAAAACATTAGACATTGATTGTAATGACTTAAAAAACTGCAAATGATAAACAAGCTAATTGTTTGACCCTTCAAGAAGACATATTATTTTCGCTTCTTCCCCCCCCCCCCCCTCCCCCCGCCCGTTAAGATTAAAAACTCATGTTTATCTAATGTTCTTCAATCTTACTGTAATCTGTCCATCTGTGTTGGTTTTGTCGAATTCATAGGATGCCTATATGCTATATTATTGAAAATTCAGAAAGAATAAATGAGATTGTAAACTCCTGCAGCTTGAGAAGTTGAGTGACAAACAGTGCCAGCCTGAATCACAACTAAAATTTATAACAGAGGCCTGGCTACAGGTAAGTTGTATGTATAATCTCTGCATTCTATTACAGTGATTCTATCTGGTTTTGATGTATAAATGTATTGCTTTGCTTTTACTTTTCTTGTGAATGCAGATAGTTGAATGTAGACGAGTGCTTAAGTGGACATATGCATATGGATATTACTTACAAGAGCATGAACATGCCAAGAGGCAGTTCTTCGAATACTTACAAGGTCTTCTTCATATCCCATGTCCGAAAATACATACTCCCTCCGTCCCTAAAGGAATGTCCAAATTTCAATTTAAGGGACATCTGAAAATCTCTATTTTTTTGAGAATTTAGTGGCAACGATTCATATATAATCATGTTATTCTCTTTCCAAACATTAGTTTTGCATGTATAAAGAGACTAGTGAAAAGAAATTCGTAAAAAAAAAAACATGTAGGAACAAAGGTTTTTCCAAAAAAGATATTCGTTTTGGGACAAAAATTTCCTGAAAATGGACATTCATTTAGGGACAGAGGGAGTAGTTTTTATTGTTCCTTGTTTGAAGCTGTGTTCGGTGTCCTTCAGGTGAGGCGGAGTCTGGATTGGAGCGACTTCATCAATGTGCAGAAAAGGAGCTACAAGGCTACCTCAATGCAGACGGTCAGTCAAAGGACTTCAATGAGTTTCGCACGAAGCTAGCTGGGCTTACAAGGTGATCCGTACTAAACTTACCCTCTAGAGCTATGTTATCCTTCTGCAGAAATGCTCAGCTTCTAAAATCCCCCCACCCATACCCGCAATTTAAGGCTAAACAGAAAAAAAAATACTCCCTCCGTTCCAAGTAAGTTGAAACATTTTGCCATTTAGGGCATTTCACTTAAGTTGCAACAATCTAAAAATGGAAGCTTTTTATTACTTTTATAATCCTCCACTCATTCTCTCTCTTCCTCCCAACCACTCATTATTCTCCACTCATTCTCTTTCCTTCCCCACTAATTCTCTCTCTTCCTCACTACCTTTCATTCTTAATATAATATTATATCCTTAATTTCCCAACTTCAAAATGAACGTTTCAACTTATTTGGAACGGAGGGAGTACTCGGTATTAGAAAAACAAGAAAATGAAAATTAGTCGGATCGATAAATGAAAGACAATATTGACTTGATTCAGTTTGATGTTGGGTTTCCATAGATAGCGTTACCCATAAACTGTCCCAGTTCCATGGAAAATGTTTGTTGGTAAGGTCACACCAGATTTGGAAACTTTCCTCATCCTTATTTGTGTGTGAAATTGTTCGTTACTCCTCCAAACAGAACCTAAGCGATAAAAAGTAAAAGTAAAAAAAATTAGAATTTTTTGAACCAATATTGAGGAAGCCTTTAAGTTGGAGTTAGCAAACCTCTAGAAATATGAAAGATCTAGGACCAGAAATTCCTGCGGTCAAGGAAGATGAGAGGTTTCAGGCTTCGAAACATTTTTTGAGAGTTAGCAAACCCTCAAGTTAGTCATATCTGGACTGAGTTCGACACCAACACACCACCATGTTGTAAACATACAGCTCAGTATCTTGGCTGTCCTCATCACACTGTAGCCGAGCTATTTCGCTGCCCCTCGGACACATTATTCTTTGGATAGCAATTGATAAGTGCCATTTCCCTGTGCCTTTGACTAAGAAAACTGTTGATTTCAGCCCCTTCAAAGGATTAATGGACACCTTCAAATTCAAAATAATCCTAGTGGCGTACAGAGGCGGATCCACGTGTTATATACTGGGTACTGGGTTACCGTGCCCCCACTACATAAAATTGTTGTAGTATACTGGTAAGTGCTTTTCTTTATTAACCTGGGTGACTCACCAGGTTCAATTCCCACTAGTGAAGACAATTGCCTTAAGCTTATGTTAAGATAAACCGAATATAACGTGGTACGTGTATTGTTGTTTTTTTTGTTTTTTTCTTTTTAGTGGAGAGAGAGAATATACTCCTCAGTTCAGCCTTAGGCTACTTACTTTGGGTGGGCTACGAAAGTCGTTAATGGCTGTCGAGTGTTGTGTGCGGTCCGATTACAGACAGTCTGGCTCGACACACTCTTTAAAATTCTTCTTTCTTATTGTTATCCACGTAAATTAGTTTTTTTTTTTTTTTTTTCTCTGCCTCGAGCCTGGTTCATCCCTTGTTATCATTCACAAGAATTTAATTCAATTCTATTAATCATTGTACTAGTTGTTCTTATTATGTGCCAAACTAGCGACAAATGTAATGCTTATAAGCTAGTAACTGTGTTTCTTACTCTCTCTATTGTGGTGGGCTTGAATATTCAGTGTAACGCGAAACTACTTTGAGAATTTGGTTAGAGCATTAGAAAATGGACTGTCGGATGTAGACACCCAGGGTGCATGCAGCAGCAGCAGAACAGGTAGCTCAAAGAGCTTAGGAGGTGGCAGCAGCAAAGGGAAACCCAATAGGAGCAAGAGTACAGCAGCAGCAGTCGCAGCAGGTAGATCATCTAGAAACAACATAGATGACTCGGGCCACTGGTCTTGTGAGTACTGTACATTTGCGAATGTTAACTCAGCCACCGTCTGTCAGATGTGCCAGCAACGTAGATAAACCCCCCACCCCCACCCCATCCCCTTTCTAGTTCAAAAACTTATTTTATTTTGTACATAGCCCCTTCTCACGTCTTTCTTATTTGTCTCTCACCTCTACAAGTAACGACTCTCTGTATTTTACTATTTACTTACTAGGACTTTACCAAGCTTGGGGCTCTTGTATGGATTTCAAGTTAAAAGGTCTTGTATTGCACTTGATAGTAATCATTCTTATGTTTTACTCCCCCTGTCCCTAAATGAGTGTCCATTTTCAAAAAAAATTTGTCCCAAAATGAGTGTCTTTTTTAAACATAACTGTCCTTAAATGTTTTTTTTTTTCGAATTTTTTTTCACCGGTTTCTTTATACGTGCAAAACTAAATGTTTGGAAAGGAGATTACAAGATTATATATGAATATTTGCTACCAAATTGTACAACAAAGTTGAGATTTTCAGTGTCTCTTAAAATGAAATTTGGACACTCATTTAGGGATACTCATTTAGGGATAGAGGTAGTAGTAGTTTTTAACAGTCAGTTTCAACTTTTAACCCACCTATGACTACGATAGATACAGCCATGCTTTCCAGTTTCCTGACCCTACTCCTTAATACTCTCTCCCTCTTTCCCAACTTAATTCTCCAAAAACATTTTCAAAATTGCTCTTAATCAAGAGCAAATTTGAAATGTTCAAAAGACAATTCATTTTTATGACGGAGGTCGTATCTTTTACTGCCATATCTAATTTGTCACTAGTTTTTAATGAAACATACTCCTTTTTTGTGTCTTGAAAACCAGAGGCGGTCTCTTGTGCGGCTCGCACTCGAGCCGAGCTGAGACAAAACCATTTTTTTTTGCCCCCCAACTTTTTTTTCCTCGCCATTTTTTTTGCTCGTCATCAAAATAAACACTTTTTATAATGAAATGTAACATTTTTTTTTTAAAAAATAGTTGTACCACAATTTTGCTCCAAAAGATTAAAGATAAAATAAGATTGACAACTAAACTAATGTCACATTTTATAATAAATGAATGTAACATTTTTTTCTCAATTCTTAAATGTAACCTTCTATCTGAATTGTAGATTTTTTATTGAGAAAATAACAATTGAAATGCAAACGATTATATACATGAATTAAAAATGTACCACTTTTTATAAAGGAATGTAACACTCTTTTTTTTCAAATGTAACATTTTTTTTTCTTCAGAAATAACATAAAATGGACAACTAAACTAATGTTACATTTTATAATAAATGAATGTAACATATTTTTTTTTCTCAATTGTAACAATTTATATTCTTAAATGTAACCTTATATCTGAAGTGTAACATTTTTTATTGAGAAAAGTAACAACTGAATTACAGCCCATTATATATACATGAATTCTTACTTTTTTTTTTAATTGTAACATTTACTATATAAAACTGTTACATTCATCTATGTATTAATTATAATCACATATGCACTCTGTTACACTTCAATTATTACTTTTTCTAACCACAAAAACTATCAAACTATTTATATTTTTTTTTACAAAATTGTTACATTTGACAGTAAAGTGTTACTTTTTAAAGATGAAACTGTTACTTTTATCGGAAAAGAGTGTCACATCTCAGGTGACGAGCAGCTTGTGTGTTAAAAATGTTTTTTTTTTAAAAAGTCAAACCATATCATGACATATCTAGTTTATTTGTCTCGTCGAGATGAACACAACCGTGTTTTAGAATTTTTTTTTCCGACTTATAAATCTAAAGATATAGCATTTTAAAGTTATTAGGGTCTTTGTTTTAGTATGTACCACGTGTCGCGATCTGAGAAGGGGGAGAGGCGGAGCAGGCGGGCGGGCGGGAGCTGGTAGGTTCGACCCATGGGCGACCCGTCGCACCTTTTGCGACCGCCGTACGGGAGAATTCGTCTGAAAACTACTCCCTCCGTCCCATAACTATGTGCACAAAATGAGTTTCGTACGGGAATTAAGGGATGCATAGTAGTGGGTAGTTGTTGTGAGTGTGAAAAAGTGAAGTAGGAGAGAGAAAGTGGGGTATGAAATAGTAGGTTGATTGGTGTTGTGAGTGTAAAAGTAAAGTAAGAGAGCAAATGAATGGGATGAATAGTAAAAATTCTTTGCCGTTTTAGGAAAGTGTGACTTATTAATGGGACACCCAAAATGGCAATTTGTGCACATAGTTATGGGACGGAGGGAGTACATCCTTTCTTTTTTTATTGTTAGTTTAAATAAAATTTGAGCAATAATTAAGTTACTTTTATTTATCCTAGGTTCAGTACGAATTCCAGATCTATCTAATTTGAGGTACGAAAGAACTGGCTAAGGATTTTTATCTGTCATTATTTTAGTATTTATTTTCAAGACAGATTTCCGCAGAATTCATCGAGTAAAAGAGTCAGGCGAATGGCAAACCGTTAAGGAAAAAGGAGAAATCTTGGATAATAGGTATTGTAACTAGTATTCTTGTGATCGGTTTATTAGGTCATATTTACCCACAGGTCAATTGAAATCATTCTCGAATATAATATTTAAAATAAGTATTAGATATTCGTTAGAATAATTAAAAATAACTTAGTATTGCTAAGTTTCATCAAAAGAAAAAAACCGAAAAATTGAGACTAACTTTCCTAAGCACACCCACCTATTACAAATTTAACATATGTTTAGATAATAGTCTGGCTAACAGTGTTAAGCCTAACTTTTTATTTTTTAAGATAGGAAACACTTTTTTCTATAAGTCTTGCTCATAAATGAATGAATCAATAAGAGAATATACATACCAAAGGCCTTTTGGCCGAGCGGTATGTGTGAGTGGGTAAAGGGCCTTCCTTAGGGGAGGTCCTGGGTTCGACTCCCCGTGTGGAGAACCCATAGTTACTTAACCACATAGAGGTTGGTTATGCAACTACATGTGATCATTCAATTGGCGCGACCTCTATGGCAAGACGACTACCAGATGAGGTTGGTTGTGCAACTACATATGATCATATTCAGATGGTGCAAACTCTATGGCAAGAGGAATACCATGTGATAATTCAGATGGTGCAAAGACGTTTATGGCAAGCAAACTACCAGATGGCGCGGGGACGTCTATGAAGGATTGCAACATCAACTTGTACCATTCGCTATAATAGGTTTGACAATGGTGAAACTCCACAGGAACTTGTAATAGGTAGGGCTTTAGATAAGATTGTAATAGATTCCATAGGAATTTGTAAACGATGTCAATTACATTGAAATGAATGATATGTTACAATTGTTCAAAAATAAATAAACAAGAGAATACACTGATCAAGGGCGGACCCAGACCCAAAATTAAAGGGGTTTACAAATTACATTATACAAAAGTTTCAAAAATTAATTGTTTTCTACATACCTACATCGATTACAATAAACAAAAACATACTAAATTTATCCTTTACGCATTTTCATATTTAATTACATCTTCATCTGTAACATTCCAACACAACTCGTTTTCAAGACACAAGACAATCGTTTAAAAATTGATCACCAATTCGATTGCGTAAATGTGTCTTGATAATGTTCATCCTTGAGAAGCATCATTCCACGCTTACTGTTGATACCGGAAAAATCAAAGCAACCTTCAAAAGACGATACGACAATGGATATGACAAGTTTTTTTTTTTTTTTTTTTTTTTTTTTCGTCACTAGCTTTGAACATAAATCTCCAAGCTCCTTCAACTCATTAAATCTGTCATTTGTTCGCACATCCACAATATGTCTCTAGTTGAGCCTCAAGAGAAAAATTCAACCATAGAGAAGTCATCTGGATAAAAGTGAGCCAACTTTATAAACTTTGAATTATCAAAATCGACAAAACCATCACTTGGACTCAAACTAGCAATACAAGTAAGCAACTCGGAATTGACTTCATTGAACCGATCATTTATCTCCAAATCTGTTGGTTAATAACGACATAAAAGCATTCCACAAGATAGTGAAAATCGTTAGTAACATGTGTTCTATGTCTAGAATTGTGATCATCAATATATTCATCATTCATATCCAAACATACAATCCCATTCTTGTTGCAAAACTCTATTACCTTTTGATGAAGAGACTCCCATCCATCATTTCTTGTATTTTGCAATCTTTCCGACTTACTATGACAAGATTCATAGCATTCAAGATATCTATATCTTTCCGTTGCAAATTAAACACAAAATCAAATGAGCGCAAATATTTCAGTAAACCACGTGCTTGAGCTCTCTCGGAACGATCCGCAACATCACATGACACGACCACAAGAACTTCAAGAACAGAAGAAAACAAACCAGTCAAACTCAACAAGGACCTATAATGAGATCCCCACCATGTATCTGCAGCCCAGCCTTCTAAAGACTCAATTCTTGATTTAATCATGTTCTCATCTCAATCAAACCATTATCAATTGCTTTAGCTACTTTTTTTTTTGCATGTCTTTCCCGAATCATGTCTTTACGCTCACAAGAGGCTCCAACAACATTCATTAATGTAGAAATCATATTATAAAAATCATTTACTAAATCATATATTTTTTGCTACAGCAACAATAGCTAGTTGTATTGGTAATTTTTCTCTCTCTCTCTCACGTTGGGGCTTAGGCAATAATTTTGGACAGAGTATTGTAACGACCCAAGCTCGGAGATGCGGCCCTCTACATAAGTTGGCCCTTGAACGAATTGTTTGGTTATTACTGAGCACAAACAATTAGGTCCACTTAGCTTACCACAGGCCCACCCAAAAGTCCATAGATATTATTGGTGCTCAATGGTAGTATAGTAGAGGCTTATATATCACAATCAAAGCCCATATATTTCCGATATGAGATGAGGGATATCACAAGTATATTATTTATTAACAGTCAAAGTTTGATAAACAATAGAAGTAGTTAACTTGTCAAATATTTTTGGTTCATATAACAGTATGAGAATTGTAACTTAACTGATCAATCACTAAAGGACTGAAAACATAGACGTACCTATAAATGACGGTTCATACTGCTAATTCCATGGACTGAAAAGAAATGAATTACATCCTCTGAACATGTATCTGCAGCTATATGTTTTCAAGCGTAACCAAATAAATAAATATCGCAGGCCCCGCCCCAAATGAACATGAGCAAGATAATTATCAACCTTTTCTTTTTCTTCATCATAAACCCTCTGCATTTTGGATGCTGCGATTCTGCTTCAGTTCAACATACATGCACCCAGCTAAAGGATGTTCAAGTTACAGCACAAGCTACCACGAACAGACACATAACGATGAAGGATATGTAAATCATAAGACATTCCTCAAACCCTTTTTTTAGTTTTGTAGAAAACATATGCTAATTGCAGAGGCATTGAGAGGGTGTAAAGCGGAAAATGGATGAATGGGTTCATCTCATAAGCTTTCATAAGAGCTCTGCAGTTCTGCATTTACAAAATGAAAACAAGACGAGAAAATAAGTAAACAGACTGGCATGAAAGCAAATGAACGGTAAACTGAATATATTAGCCCTACTTCGGTTTCCTTCTACTTTGTTATTTTTAAAACCAACTCTCTACTTTTTTACAAAATACCTCCCCGTATAGTAAAAAACGGACACATTAAACCTCAATTACTAAGGACCTAGGACCCTAAACAACTAGTTCATAAATCGTTTGGACCCAATTAATGCAATCAACCTATTAACAATTACTCAAATAAATATATAACAATATTAAGGAAGATAACAGCACAACAAGGTGTTTTTCTTGCAGCAAAAATGACATAAGTTACTAAACCCGCACAAAGTGTCTAGTTGAGCTATTTTATTTTATTTTTTTAATTATTTTTTTGTATTTTTTCCTAATAACATTAACAACAACAATTCATCAGCTGTAGAAAATAAGAAATGAATCAGCAATTTCACAAGTGCTCAAATCATACGAATCATAATCACTTACCATAAAATGCTTCCAACAAATTGCCAAAGACGCCACCATAAGAATTTTCCTAGTCCACCGCTCTACGAGAAAAACCTTTGAGCTGCTATTTCTTCCATGATCAGTCAATACAATCCCTTTAGTCTCAGTCTTGTGGTCATCATCTCTTTTCTTCCCAGAAAGTGAAAGAATATGATCCCGATACATCCCTCCCTCAGCAGCCACGGCCACAATCACAAAAATAGCGGGTAAAACCACAAAAAAGAGATGGGGAAGAACGACCACCATTATATCTGGAAATCCAAGGAAGTCAATTTTTCCCATTTTGTTAAAATTCAGCACCCAGCCTTTGCACGTCATGTATCCTCTATCGCCACCCTCACTGAAAACCTGGCCCGAAATCCAGGGACACAACAAGAGGTAAAGCAAGTAGCCTAGCATTAATTGCCATAGCAAACGAATCTTATAAAATTCTGTAAAAACCCATCCCACACCATTCATGAAGCCCTTTTTGACCCTAAAACTCTGATAGGTGTAATGCTTTTTGCACATGGAAAGGTGCAGTTTGGGAATAAGAAGTAGAATGAAGATGCAGAAATAAAAAGACCAGAGGATTGGGTAATATAAAGCTGTCCATTGACAACCCATGACAAAGAATTCTTTCCATGTCCAGGAGAGGTTAGTCCGAATACCTTTCAAGGAAAAGGGCCTAATTTCACTCAAAGTTGATCGACCCATAATGTCAGTTGCCTCTATCTCAAGCCAAAATCTATCAGGAGAGGAGTCCTCAAAAGCTTTGAAATTCCAAGGGGTAGTATAAAGATCTCCCCTTGATGAGGCATATTCATGTTTAGTCATAGCCGCCTCCATCACGACATAGAGATTTCCAGGACTTGAGTCATATACCCTTGCCACAACTGATACAATTGTAGAAGTAGAAAAAACCAAAGCTCTGACAGCTCCATAGAACAATGGATATGTGGTCTGACAGTTGTACTTGTGCAACAATGCTGCTGATGTGAAGCGTGAGTCCAACGGAAATGTGGCCAAAACTAAAGTTTGTTTTGGTCCCATCTTGAAGTCGGTATCAAGAATTGACACAAAACCTCTATCAATTGCCAAAATGCGCATGGCTCTACTTTTCCTCCAATCACCCATTTCCACCTCCCAAAATTCTTTGACGGGTGAGCCACAATTGGTAAGATTTTTGCTAGTTTGTGAAAGACTATGATGAGCACTTAATTGGAAATAATTTTGGGAGTACCTGAGTGGATGACCAGACTCATGGTGCCGCTTCAAATTCTTACCAAATCTTGTATGGAGATGACCACAAAGATAAGCTGATACAGAATGATCGAGAAAAACATCCCTTAGAGTTTTCCCAGAACCCGAGGCAGCTGAAAATGAAAGTGGAAAATGCCCATAGGAAATCTTGGTTAAGGGTTTTGCAACCAGAGAGTCCCATTGTAAAAGTTCAGAGTTAATTTCAGTTAGTAGTTGGTCAGTCGGATGCCCGAAAATATTAGTAGGGCCGCGTAATCCAACAGACATCGTGCTATCGAACCCAACAAAGAGAAGTTTCCGTTCGTCTGTCTGAATGATGGAGCACATGCACAATAAAAATATATCAGTATGTTAAAAAGCTAGATTTATAATCTACCAAATGGGAAACTAGCTAAGTGTAAAATATGGAGCGGGACTAATTCAGATACTCCAAAAACTATGTATGGAACCTCAAAGCATGACGGATTATTAAATCAAGAAGAGCAATTAATGAAGCTGAAGAGAAAAACTAGCCTGAACAGTGATACTGTTGACAAGCCCACTTCTTCCCAACTGCCCGTTAAGGCTATATTTGGAGAAGAAATCAAAGGAGCCGCCTTGGTCTGGTACACCAAAATTGTCATGATTTCCCCTAAGATCATAAAACTTGTTCTTAAGAAGCCCACTCCTTTTAACAACATCTTCCATTACCTGGCGATATTCTTCCCACTCCTTTACATCTTGCTTCATTGTCAATAAATCCTTGCTTTTCCCATCTATCAAGAGTCGAAGAATATTCAGATAAAGCTGGCCATTTCTTCATAATTCAAGAACTCATTCAGCCCAAACCACAAAAAAAAAAAAAAAAAAACAAAAAAAACAGACCATTTTACTCCACATATACTTCTTGACCCTTGAACATATGCTATCACTAAATCAGCTTGAAATGTAATGCCCACCAAGTACTTGAGTAATGTCAATTGAAAGAGATCAATGATTCCATATACAGATGCAGCTCAACAGCATAAAGTACCTCACAGGTAAGTTAATAAAGCTCAATTACATGCGATACCCTTGAACCCACAATAGAAATCAGACTTGAAAGGTAACCCACCAAGTGTTTGTAAAAATGTCAAAACAAAAGAATGTCATTATGCTTTTTAACATTTCCGCCCACCTCAAATAAACACTGCCTAAAGACTCATACAGTGATTCTTTTTCTTTCATTTTTACATAACCCTGATTAAATTTGGATCAAACATTAACATGAACTTTCATCTCCTTACCTTATTATAACACCTAAAACAGAATGTGTGTTTAATTATCAATATGATATGATAAAGAAGAAGAAGAACCTGTGAGATCGCCAGTGATGAGGACAAGGGAAGGATTGATCATGGAGAGGGCGGGTCCCACAAGCTGCCGGAAATCAAGAGCTCTATCGGGATGATGAACACTGAAATGAAGATCAGAGAGCTGAACAACCCACACCACATCCTTGGGTCCCTCCATCGCATCGATGATCTCTCTCTTTCCCGTCTCGCCATTGCTGCTGGTGCTTGAGAAAAGGATCAAGATGATGATGGAATTTATGCCAATGCCATGATTAACCCTACCCATCTCTTCTCTTCTAATAGCCAATGTCGTTATTTAGAAAATCAAATGTCATTGACTATTACTGTAATACTTTTTCTTGATTTAGTTTGTTGTTGATGTAAGTTGTTTTTCTAACTGAGTAGTCACCACGTCCCATTTTAAACTTTAAAAAACCGGTGGCTACAAAAATTAAGAAAAACGCGAGGTGTTGTGAGTATAGATGGTTTGGTAGGAGAGAGAAAGTGTGGTAGAAAATAGTTAGTAGATAATTATTGTGAGTATGACAGGTGAGGTCCACAAATAAAGAAGTATAAAAAAACATTCATTTTTGGGGTTTGAAGTTTAAAATGAGACAACCAAAATGGAAATTTTTGAAGTTTAAAATGGGACAGAGGGAGTATTTTTTTTGGTTAATGACAATTTAGACCCTAAAGTGATATACCACCATCCCAAACTAACCCTGATATTTTTTTCCGCCATATCAGACCTTGAAGTTTTGAAGTGAATGATTCTCGCCAGTTAAGGCCTTTTAAACGGATTTTGTTAGAAAAGTCAGTTAAGTACCATGTGCATGGCACGTGATCGACAAAATAGATGAATGTGTAATTGATACTAGCTATTAAGGGCTTTAGTGAAATTTATGAAACTTAAAAGGTTAAACACTATAGATTAGGGGGGGGGGTCAAATAAATGTGAGTATCCCTTCATCTTCAGCCTTCCACAACCACCCACCACCACTAATGCCCACCACCTAAAACCACCGCCGCCACCACCACCACCACCGCCACCACCATGCTGCCACCGCTACCGCCATGAGCAAACACCAAATTCATTCTTTTCACTTCATTTTTTTCTAAATCCGAACAATAAATTAATCCGTAACTAAAACCAAACGTCACTATAATTCCAAATGGAAGATCAAAATTGCAAATGTCAGTTAAGTATTGTTGGGTTTCGTGCAATCATGTTCAGCGGAAGACATTGCTTGAAGAAACCCAAAAGCCTAGATCCGCTATGATCAATAATTCATAATATGTGAAATGAAAGAAACTAACCCTTGTAGATCAAAATATGAAACCTTGGATTTAGATGCTAAGACGAGCACCCTCTACCGGTGATCCACACCTCAAACGGATTCAAGAACTCTTCTTTACTTGACTGCTTGGTCCTTCAGATTGAAAAACTTGATGAAGAACGATTCTTCAATTCCTCCCTTTGATTATTATGGTTTGATGATTGAGAATAATCAAACCTAATAACTCTAGTATAATATGTGTATTCTCTCTCTCCAAGAAAGAGTTTATGATTTCACAAATCAATGTTATATGACTGAATCCCGGCTATGCATATTATATACTAGAGGTCTCCAAGATCCTTTAGGGTTTAGCAGTTCTTGTCCAACAAGAAAATCCTAAAATAAACTGTAGTGCGGCGCACCAGCCGTACGGCTCCAAGACAGCCGTATGGCGCCGTACGGCTCCTAGTCCGTACTGCCTCATTTTTCGCTCCTTTTAATTATCTGCTCTGTGTGTGTGACCAAATAGGATTATACTAAGTTGGCAACGAGTCCGAACCATTCAGAACCCGTAAGTCATAAGCGGACTCTAGCAAGCTATTATGATTACCCAATTAGTATAACTTTGAAATCCAAAGTTTCCTAAATAGAACATAACACAATCTCTTTGTTACACGAAGTCTATTAAACGTAATCCATGGTCAATGGTCAACGGTCAACTTACTTTGTTCAATGCTTTCTCGATCCCGAATGTATTGATAATACAAATGACATTGATCTAATCAATTCATTTGAGCATGGCCATGCATTTCATCAATACCATTCATCGGGTGGCCAAAGCTTGACATCTCTCTTGACGAGGAACAAATCCCTTCTTGGCTTATCACTCTTCCCTACATGATTCCGATTATGCCAATCATATCCTTTATAGCTACCCGGTTAAGGGTAACGTTTGAATATGTCAAACGTAATGTTCATCATGTGGAAGACCGTAATAACCTCAGGTCTAAAGATTCAAGTGATATAACTATATGCAATTTAATTATGACATTTGACAATGACATAAATCTCATAGGGGTCAGTCTAGTATTTGTTCTCCAACAAATACCCATAAGTCTAATTGTATCGCATACTCATAATCATCATATGACTATCCATTAAACTTATACTAGTAATTAATCACAATTACTAGGGACGGAGATTATTATAATAAACATGCAAAAATATATAATAATCAAACATTCAATATATTTATTAAAGCGTAAAGCAAATGATAACATTAATCGTTCAAATAACGTGCCTAGGGCAAACACACCAACAATCTCACACTTGCCCTAGGCCTAATTAATGTATCGAATACCCATAGACCTAACATGACCATCATGCTTCGCTTGCGGAAGACCCTTTGTCAATGGGTCAGCAATGTTATCTTCAGTTGGTACTCTGCATATATTCACGTCTCCTCTATCAACGATTTCTCGAATAATATGAAAATGCCTAAGTATGTGTTTGAATTTCTGATGCGATCTAGGTTCCTCTGCTTGAGCAATAGCACCATTTTATCACAATAAAGGTATATTGGATTAGCAATGCTCGGAACCACCTCTAGTTCACCAATGAACTTCTTAATCCAAACAACCTTATTAGCAGCATCGGATGTAGCTATATATTCAGCTTCAGTTGTAGAATCAGCTACGGTACTCTGCTTAGAACTCTTCCAGCTTACAGCACCACCATTAAGCAAAAACACAAATCCAGATTGCGATCTTGAATCATCCTTATCGGTTTGGAAGCTTGTATCCGTGTAACCATTTATAACAAGATCATCTTCCATACCTCCATATATCAAGAATGAGTCTTTAGTCCTTCACAAGTACTTAAGAATCGTCTTGACATCAATACAGTGACTCTTACCAGGATCTGATTGGTATCTACTCGTCATGCTCAAAGCATAAGAGACATCGGGTCTAGTACATATCATGGCATACATGATGGATCCAATTGCAGAAGCATATGTGTTGGGTATGCTTATTTCTTAACCCTCCTAAATCATGTTAGAATTTAATGATACCATCACCTAAGTATGTTTTAAGGACTTTACGACCCTATGTAAGAAGTTTTATAACTTCAATTTTTAGCTAAGTCCTCTTTATAGACTAGGCTTAGTGATTAGGGCTTATACTTTGAATTTGAGGTCTCATTTTCTATAGACCAAGTGTGGTGCGCATGTCATCCATGCGCAACACCCAATCTGCGCACTCCATGCGCATGACCTTCATGCGCGCACATATCAACCTTGGTCCATTCCTTTATCTCTTGACCTCACATTCTAGAAGTTTGGAAAGCGTCAAGACAAGCTACGCTTTTTGAAATGAGCCAAAGTGCTAAGGTGTGCACATACGACAAATCAAGCACACTCAGCATACATATCGATGGAGACGCACCTTAGTGAGAAATTTCAAATGAAGACAGCTGTCATCTTTCTAGAAGAAGATTTAAATTTTTTCTTCTTGCTCTGTCTCCAACGGCTACAAAGGACACCTGCACACCAATCATATTATGCCAGCTCATTGTTCTTGCTCAGAGCTCCAACGGCTAGTTTTTGAATCTCAGCTATAAATGGCCTGCTCATCCTCATTTCCAAGCTGCTTGAGTTTTTTGCTTTCAAAGATAAACTTTGAAGTTTTGAAGATTGCTTGCTCATTTCCAGAATTCTCAAGAACAACCTTCATATCTTCATACCTTAATCAAGCCCAGATCCTAAAGCCTTGTAACACCAGAATATCTTGTGCTCTTCATCTCATAGATTCATAGAGCCCAGATTTCTGACACACACACACCTCTTGAAGTTTTGATCACATAGATCATACTTTTAGAGATACACCGGTTTAGTCTAGGATTTGTTCTTAAAAGCATAGATTTAGATTTGAGTTTTGATTCCTTGTAATCTTGTAAAAGCTCCTCAATATAATATAAATCCTATAGTTAGAAATTCAAGACTAACCATCTTGGTAGAGGACGTAGATCTTTCCGATCGAACCTCTCCAAATAGCTTGTCACTTTACTCTGCTCTTCATTTTACTATTACGCTTTTCTGATATATTGCTTTGTTTGATCTTTGTAGACTGTCTTGCATTATTTGAGTTGTGTTTGTTTTCTTTCTGCCTTAGTACATTTCTGTGCCTCTCTTAAAGCCAAAATTAGTGCGTGCGTTTTTGCACACCTGCGCATCTGTGATTGCTTTAGTTTCCGCTGTGCATTTCACACTCTTGTTGCGCGCTATACTTAGACAAAATTAGAGTTGTGCGCATTAGCCTTTGTTTTGCAAAAAGGTTTGAAAAAGAATTTCAAAACTCTATTCACCCCCCCTCTATCTATTTTTCATACAATTGTTTCCCCTTTGGGACCAACAAGTGGTATCAGAGCAAACACCTTCATAAAACTTGTATCGCTTTTCAAGCTTAACAACTTGGGTGCCGATTCAAGATGGCTTCAAAATCTATGGCAATGGCTAACTATTTACATGTTCCTGTGCTTGACAAAGATCACTTCGTCATCTGGAAGCACTGCATGCTCACTCACTTTTCTTCAATCGACGAGATCCTCCACGACATTGTTCTTGAAGGACCCTATGTCCCTATGAAGGCGAATCCTGATGCTGCTACCAACAAAGAAACTCTTACCATCAAAAAGCCCAAAGATGAATGGACTGATGAATTTGGGTTGGGTATGATGGAAGAGCAAGGAACATAATTCTAAGCACCATGGACCTCTCCGCGCACAATCAAATTGTGAGCTGCGCAACTGCAAAGGAGCTATGGGATGCTATTAAATGCTACGTCGAAGGAGACAAAGTCAGCAAGGAAAACAAGAGACTTGTTGTGAAAATAAAGTACAACTGCTTCATCAGAATCGATGGTGAAACCCTGAGACAGACTTATGATCGCTACTGTGCTATTGTAAACTCTTGTATATCTCTGGGAAAGAAATTCACCAATAAAGAAATTAACGCTCAATTCTTAGATGCGCTTGGTTCTAGATATGTTCACAAAGCTAGTCATTAAGAAGATTCTGGATTTCTAGATATTTGGCCTCTGCGCAGCTTGTATGCCAATTTAAAAGTGTTTGACCTTAAACTTGTATGAATTGATGAAACTGCAGGAAAAAGAAAAATGATCTCAATGGTTGCGCAAAAAGAACCTGTGCCTGCTCAAACCTCAGACAAAATCACTACTTCCTCCTTACTTGAAATGGACGATGATGACTTCGCTATGTTTGTAAAGCGATTTCAAAAATTTAGGAAATTCTCAAAACCTGGATCCTCAAGTAAAGCTCCAGCAAAGTTCTCTCGAAGTAGAGACTCAAAGAAAGATGATGACTTGGTTTGCTACAACTGTAGAAAGCCTGGTCACTTTGCATCAAAATGCCCTACTCCAAAATTTGAGTACATGAAGAGGAACAGTGCGCAGAGATCGTCTAAGCAGCGCAGAATGGTTGCTGAAGAAGACTGCGTAGAGAAGGAGCTCAAGACTTGGATAGAGACTGACACTGAAGATAGTGATGATGATGATTCTGAGGATGGACTGCTCTGCTTAATGGCCAATGCTGATGATGAGAGCGATTCAGAAAATGATGTTCCAGACATGAACACACTGAATGCGCTAAGGACAATAGCAAAAAAAAGGGTCCCACAATTACTGAGCTTATAGAGATGGGACATTTGACTCCAAGCAGACAGAATGACAATTATCTATTTCGCAGAGCAGACTTATCAAAGAAGGTTGTAGTTGAGCAACCATGCAAAGGATATGTTGAAATTCCTGCTGAAATTGTAAAAGAAAATGATGACTATGCTGCTGAGCGCGAGTCTGTATTTCAACAAGCTGAAAAGGTAATTAAAAGGTTCAATTCTATGAAGGAAGCAATGGACTTATCAATTGGAGAAATTTCACAGCTTAAGACGGATAAAACTTTTTTAAAATCTGAAATCACCCTCCTTAAGGAGCAGATTAAGAGCATGACTCCTCTTACTGAAAAGATCCGTTTCCTAACAGATCAAAATACGTTATTTAAAGTTAGAAACGAAGAGCTGGCTGCTCAAGTAGCTGATCTCACAAAGATCACTGTTGAGTGGACCAAATCTCGTGTCACTATGGATCAAATTCTAGAATCCCAAAAAGCCAGTGGAGATAAGGAAGGCTTGGGGTTCTCAACTAGTGACAACTTTAAATGCGCCGTTTTCTCTGAAAGGGAAAATGATTTTACACCCCAGCAAACTCATGAAATTCCAAAAGCGAAGCATTCTTCTTTAATGGGTAAAGGACAGGAGAAATTCCAGAGACAAAATTTCCATTATGTCTACCCAAAGAAGAAAACTGGGAAAGCTAAGGGAAAAGCTAAGGGAAAAGCTAAAGTTGAACTTGCGATTGACAACTCATATTCTGTTTATGGTTGCGCTTCAACTTCGAATGAAAAATCTGCAAAGAGACATGCGCATGAAAGCTATGCGCCTCAACGCCAGATGCGCATTCTTAAGAAAAGCGCACCCAAACCTCAAAAGATGGTGTTTGTCAAAGCTAGTTCATCTGATCCAGTTCAGAATGCTAAGCCAAAGAATAGTAAAGAGTTTGTAAAAACGCAATCTATAAGTGGCTTACATTATTGTGTTGTATGTGATGGTTTAGGTCACAAGGCTGCAGAATGCCTTTTGCGATTCGCTCCTAATGCCAAGGGACGTAAAAATCCTAAGGTTAAGCAGGAGTGGGTTGTCAAAAGTTGCTAACTCTAGGACCCAAGAATAAAGGGGACCTGCTATTTAATGTTTATCTTTCAGGTCTCCTGCTTCACTGCGCACTCTTCAACGCTCTTAAAGATGTGCATGAAAGAAGAGGTGCCTCAGTAACTTTCGGAGACAACAACAAAGGGCACATATTTGGATATGGAAGAATCAGAAAAGATAAAGTCTGTATCAAAAAAGTTGCGCTTGTAGAAGGCCTCAAGCACAACCTGCTCTCCATATCACAATTTTGCGATAAAGGTCTAGAATGCCATTTCACTTCAACACACTGCTATATTAAAGATGGCATATTCGGACTAACTTTGCTCACAGGGACTCGTAAGGCTAATGTTTACATTATTGATCTTACTACTGTAAATTCTATCACTAATCTCTGTTTTGTAGCAAAGAATGTAAGTGAAAGCAGCTGGCTATGGCATAAGTGCCTAAGTCATTTAAACTTCAAATACTTGGCTAAGCTAGGACGGGAAAATCTTGTCAAAGGACTTCCCAAAGTAGCTGACCATCATGAGAGAAAATGCGCAGCATGCCAGCTTGGTAAACAACCTAAGCAGTCTTTCTCCAGCAATATTGCTTCTTCGACTGCCAAATGTTTACAATTGCTTCACATGGATCTGTTTGGACCTGTCACCACTGCAAGCATTGGAGGAAACAAGTATACCTTAGTTGTGGTGGATGACTACTCAAGATACACATGGGTAGAAATGATGATATCCAAAAATGATTGCTATGATATCTTGACTGTTCTCTTTTGAAAGCTCTAAACTGTAGACACCCCATTTTGGACATTCATTCATGATCACACTACTTCTGTGTCTCGCCTTTGATTTGGGTCGAAACTCGTTAGGTTGGACATGTTTTGTTATGTTTCTGACTGACTCTGTTAGTCAGGGGCCAAAATGAACATTAAAACTACTGCAGAGGTTAAAAAGTGAATTCCAGCACTTAGATGTCTCGTACGAGAAATTCATGTCTCGTACAAGACATCCCCCTTGACAGTCGGGTTTTGGTCAGTTTCCTTGTTGATCTCAACCCCTTTTCTTGGCAAACACTCAAGCAATCCGGGATAAACCTAATGGACGATCCTAGAGTCCAAAAATACCTCTTGGAAAATCAAGTCTTTGATTCCCATCCAAACTTACCTCCTTGGCTTAAACCCTAGGTCAAGAACTCCTATAAATATAGAGGTTCTTGAACCGAAAAAGCTCTAGAATGGTCATTCACCAAAAACCACTCAAAATCTGATCAAAGAGGTCTTCATAATCAGCCTTTCTCTCTTACCCATGAAATTCAAGCCTCCCTAACACCATTCAACTCAAGTTCATTGGATCATCAAGGCCTTTAGTCAAGGCCATCCATAGGATTCTCGAAGAACGCTTAGGTTAAAATCTTTGTTTTCTACCTTCTCATCCTCTTCTTTGTCTTTGAAGTAGTGTGATTCCATTAAAGGATCAGCCTAGAGCCTCTCCAATCCATGGAGATGGTCTCGAAGCATATGATCCAACATCCCAAATAAATAAGAAATTATTTATTTGTTTGCTTTTCTTTTGGTACATGAATTTATAATATTAATAATAATGACGATGATTTCGTAAGAAAGACCGACCCTAGATCGGGTGGATTGGGTGCTCCTTAACCTTCCCAATCCATAACTTAAACCCCGAACTCAAGAATCTCATGGTCCGTGTTCTGTTAAACAACATGGTGGCGACTCTCATAATCATAAAAAGGCAAAGCAGGGATTTCATACAGGGCGCGAACACAAACTCAAAAAGAAGACGACATCGTAAGCGTTAGATCAAACAATGGAACTGAATTCAAGAATAACGGTGTTGCTCAATATTGTGATGACCATGGTATTGATCACAATTTTTCTACTGCTGGAGTTCCTCAACAAAATGGCGTTGTGGAAAGAAAGAATAGAACGTTGATTGAGGCTGGAAAAACAATGATAGCAGAAGCGAAGCTTCCAAAGTATTTCTGAGGAGAAGCTGTCAACAATGCTTGCTTTACACATAATAGATCCCTCATCAACAAAGCCTACAACAAAACTCCATATGAGCTATGGAGAGGAAGAGCGCCCAACATTGCTTTCTTCAAGATTTTTTGCTGCAAATGCTATATCCTCTACAATGGCAAAGATCATAGAGGTAAATTCGACGCCAAAGCAGATGAAGGTATTTTTGTTGGGTATGCCAAACATTCTAAATCTTTTTGTGTTTTTAATAGAACAACTATTGTAATTGTAGAATCTGTACATGTTACTTTTGATGAGCATTCTCTCCTTGAGCCACATTTGGCTCTAAATGATTCTGATGATTTTGCTGAGAATGATGAGATAGGTACGCAGCTACAAACTGCACCTACGCAGAATTAAAATCAAGTTAATCTAAATCAGAATCAAGGAAGTCCATCTCATGCACCTACACCAAATGTTGCGCCAGAAGTTACAACTCCTGATGCGCAGACACCCCCTCCTGCCCATAATGTTTCTCCGCTTCAATAAATCACCTTCGATGATCTTGATGCTAGAGAAAATGAAGTACCTATTGAATATCTTCGTATTCCTACAACTCAAACTCACTTACCTCCCGATGTTCGTGAAGTTAGGGATCATCCAACTACAAATATTATTGGTGATCTCAATGTAGGGGTTCGCACTGGAGAGCATCCAACTTTGATGCATATCATTCCTTTATCTCTCAAATCGAACCAAAGAAGATTGATGAAGCGCTCCAAGATTCAAGCTGGGTTATTGCTATGTAAGAAGAGCTTAACCAATTTGAGCTCTGCAAAGTTTGGACTTTAGTACCCAGACCTCATGACCAAGAAGTTATTGGTACAAAATGGGTATTCAGAAACAAGATAGATGAGAATGGAAGCATCACCAGAAACAAATAAAGGTTGGTTGCGCAAGGATATAGGCAAGAGGAAGGAATTGACTATGATGAAACGTTTGCGCCTGTAGCAAGACTTGAAACTATAAAAATCTTCTTAGCTTATGTCTCTTACAAGAAATTAAAGCTTTATCAAATGGATGTGAAGAGCGCATTTCTCAATGGTGAACTCCAAGAGACGGTCTACGTAGCTCAACCACCTGGATTTAAAGATAACAAATTTCCAAATCATATCTTCAAACTTCAAAAAGCTTTGTATGTGTTAGTGTTGGTGCCCTAGGCACGTTTATTTAAACGTTATGTATGTTATCATTTCATTTATATTAATAAAGAGATGTTTTGATTATTATTGTTGTTCATGTTTACTTATAATAATCTCCGTCCCTAGTACTTATGAAGCACTAGTATAAGTCTAAATGATCATGGGATGATCATGTTAGACTTATGGGTACTTGTTGGAGAACAAGGTACTGGACATGACCCGCTCTATGAGATTTATGTCATGGTCAATGTCATATATAGATCTCATATTAGTTATGTCATTTGAATCCTTAGACATGAAGTTATTATAGTCTTCCACTTGATGAACATTATGTTTGACATATTCAAACGCTACCTTTAACCATGTAGTTATAAAGGGTATGATTGGCATAATCGGATTCACGTAGGGAAGAATAATAAGCTAAAATTAGCTACTTGGTCAACGACTGGAACTAGACTCTGCTAATGGATTTGTCCCTCTTCGGAGAGATGTCAAGCTTAGGCCCCTCGTAGAATGATGTTGATGAAATGTTTGGCCAAACTCAAATGAATTGATTGGATCATTGTAATTTGGATTATCAACATATTCAGAATCGAGAAAGTATTGAAAAAATACAAGTTGACTTAATGACCATGACTTGTGTTAAATGACATCGTGGACAAAGGGATTGTGACATGTTCTATAAAGGAATACGAACTTGTATATAGTTACACTATTTGGGTAGGTATGCCGGTTTGCTAGAACCTAATCATATCTTATGGGTTTATGTTTAAACCCATTGCCAACTTAGTATAATCCTATAGGGTCACACACAAATAGAACGAATCCTAAATGACTTAATTGGAATTTGGGTCGAAGGACCTTTGAGGGATATTAGGAATTTAGAGGAGAAAACTGGAAAAAGGGAGGGTCCGGGCGGACCTATACAAGGACCCGGTCGGACCTTGTATAGGACCCGGGCGGACCTCCTATAAGACCCGGGCGGACCTAAGGTTTCGGCCTGGGACTTTCTTATTCCGATTTCTTGCGGGTTTGGCCACTTGTTACCTATTTGGAATAGGAGAAACAAGTATAAAAACCTCCTCTAGTTGCCCTAATCAGTACATAGCATTGTGTGAGCTTCCAAAGAGTTTGAGAGAGTTATTTCTTGTTCTAAGAGATCTCTAGATTGAAGAACAAGAACATCACATATAATTCCATATAGTTCTATACAATTGTGAAAACGTGTTTCATAATTTTGGTCTAGCAACCAAGATCAAGAAGTTTCTTGATATTTGTTTGAGGTGTGGATACCAATAGAGGGTGAAGCTTATCACCTCCATAGTTCATGTTCTTGCTTTTGTTCGTGATCAAGTTTCAAAGCTCCACCAAGAATCAAGGTTGTTAATCAAAGGCATCAAGGGTTAGTATTCTAGTATTCATTAAGCAGTATTTGATTTAATCATATGAATGGATCTATGGGCTTTGGGTTTCATGAAAATTTAAATTCTTTATTCCGCTGCGCATGTTTATAGGAAACCCAACAGTATGGACTTAAACAGGCTCCAAGAGCATGGTACGATACTCTATCAAAATTCTTGCTAGAGAAAGGCTTCAATCGCGGTAAAATCGATACAACTCTTTTTATTGCTAAGTATAACGATCATTATTTATTTGTTCAAATTTATGTCGATGATATTATATTTGGTTCTACTAATTAGTTACTTTGTAAGCTCTTTGAGAAGCTCATGAAAAGCAAGTTTGAAATGAGCATGATGGGAGAACTCACATTTTTCCTCGGACTTCAAATCAAACAATTGAATGATGGTATCTTTATTAATTAAGCCAAGTACACAATAGACTTAATCAAGAAATTTGGACTTGAGAATGCTAAAGCATACGACACTCCAATGGCCATGGGCAACAAACTTGACAAGGATCTGAAAGGTAAGAAAGTTGATCAAACTTTATATCGAGGTATGATTGGCTCTCTCCTTTATCTTACTGCTAGTAGGCCAGATATTATGTTTAGTGTTTGTGTCTGTGCACGCTATCAAGCTGATTCTAGAGAAGCGCACTTAACTTCTGTTAAACGTATCATTAGATATCTTTTTAGAACTGTTAACCTTGGACTTTGGTACACCAAATATTCAAACTTCGATTTGCTAGGTTATTCAGATGCAGATTACGCAGCGTGCACGATTGACAGGAAGAGCACTAGTGGCACTTATCATTTCCTTGGAAATAGACTTGTTGCCTAGGCAAGCAAGAAGCAAGCTGCTGTGTCCATATCCACTAATGAAGCTGAATATATTGCTACTGGAAGCTGCTGCTGCCAAATCCTTTAGATGAAGCAACAATTAGTGGACTATGGTATTCATGAAGAAAATTGTCCAATTTTCTGCGACAATATGTCCACCATCGCAGTCTCCAACAATCCTATCGTGTACTTAAAGACAAAGCACATCGACATCAAATATCATTTCCTCAAGGACCACGTGGAAAAAGGGAACATTCATTTAGAGCACGTGGGCACTGTAGATACCCCGGGAAACCACAACTTGGCTAGAGCGGTGAATCATCCTAGGATGTCTAACTTGTTTTAGATTGTTTAGAGTCGCCACCTATGTTTTGAGGAACATAAGAAAAACCTATTGATAATAGCCTAAGTTTGATTACGAAAACAGAGATTCCTTGTTTTGAGGTTCGGGGGTTAGATTACGAGATGGGAAGTACCGAAACACCCATCTCACCCAACTAAAGTTGGTCTTGCTTGATCAAAATCTACATGAATGATAAACGTTCTTCTTCTTCTTCTTCAAATCATAGAAATGGGTTTAAAATAGAGTTTGGAATGTAGGAGATAACTCTTTAAACGACCTCAATGAGATGAGGTGATCATTAAAGTCATGTCCCAAAATGATTTGGGTGATTGCACTTTGATAATACAAAAAAGAAAGAGAAAAGAGATGAAGTTGAGAAGGGGAAAGAAATAGCTTTACCTAGACTTCAAGAGACTTCAAACACTTCTTGTTGATTTACTTGGAGAAATCCTTTGGAAAATGCTTTGAAAGTAGGAAATTTGGTAAAGTCAAGATCTTTCGGTCCTTTTTGGTCAAAGTTGTTGTGTAAGTTTTTTCCCTAGTTTTCGTCCCTTGAAAATGGAGGTAAAGGGAGGTTTTTATAGGTGAAAGAGGGATGTTTTTGGTGTCAAAACTCAGTCACCAAGAAATCCTTCCCGGGCAAAAATCCTGTAAATTGAGCAAGGGAGAGAATCCTGGCCAGAAATCTGTAACTGACGCCCAGAGGCGCTCGCTTCCTGATATGGGGGCGGGAGGCGCGCGCGTCTGGCTCCTCCTGTCGGAGGCACGCGACTCAGAGAAGGCAATTTTGACAGAATGGACTAGAAAGTCAGCCCTGTTATTCAGTTTAGTCCCTGGACTTAACGAAGTCAGTCAGGAACTTAACGGAAGTGACAGAAACTAACGAGAAACACTTAAAATGGGGAGAAACACAAGATCAAATGTGCAATCGGGGTGAGCAGTCCAAGGCGGGGTGTCTACAGAGCCCCTCGGTGACGTGGATTGCAAAGCAAAACGCGTTGACGAAAGTTAAAAACACCCGCTGAGGACATTACCAAGAAAAAAAGCAAAGACTCGATGAAACCAGGAATTTGAAATTGCGAGAGATAGTGGTGCGCTCCCTGTGTGAGCGGCTTTTGTTGATAGAGGGGGTGGCATGATCCGTTAGGTGAACCTGCCGGCTGAATATTTTGAATGAGGCCGTTAGTGAACCTTTTGAACGAGGCCGTTAGTGAACCTTTTGGAGAGGCCGTTAGTGAACCTTTGAGGAGGCCATTAGTGAACCTTCGGAGAGGCTGTTGGTGAACCTTTGAGGAGGCCATTAGTGAACCTTTGAATGAGGCCGTTGGTGAACCTTTGAGGAGGCCGTTAGTGAACCTTTGAAGAGGCCGTTAGTGAACCTTTGAGGAGGCCGTTAGTGAACCTTTGAGGAGGCCGTTAGTGAACCTTCGGGGAGGCCGTTAGTGAACCTTTGAATGAGGCCGTTGGTGAACCTTTGAGGAGGCCGTTAGTGAACCTTTAAAGAGGCCGTTAGTGAACCTTTGAGGAGGCCGTTAGTGAACCTTTGAGGAGGCCGTTGGTGAACCTTTGGAGAGGCCGTTAGTGAACCTTTGAATGAGGCCGTTAGTGAACCTTTGAAGAGGCCGTTAGTGAAACTTTGGAGAGGCCGTTAGTAAACCTTTGTTGACGAATCCGTTAGTGAAATTCGTTGATGAGGTATTGCTTTGAAGTCTCGTGCCACTTGGAGTCACACTTGACTTTTTGAATTGTGGGGTGCGGGCACAGCTGACCGCGACTAGAAAAATGTTCCTCCTAGGGATGAAATGTTGAGATTGACCCTTGAGGGGGGTATGTCACCCGTGACAGAACTTAGGGAGTTTGGAATCCGTGGGGAAACCTTGATACGGTGCATGGTTTCTTGCATGGGAGACTGCTTCTGAACCTGCCTGATGATGGGAAGAGCACGCGTCCAGGCCTCGCTATGGGATGCGCGCGCCTCGGATGAGTATGTCGGGGGGCGCGCGCCTGGTGCATAAGTTCAGCATATTTAAACAGGCGGTTCACTGTTTTCGGCGAGTTTTCAAAAATTTGAAGAACCCTCCAAATTCCAAACCAAATTTTCGTAGAGAAATCACCCCAAAACACTTTCTTGCTGCTCTAGTATCAATTCCGTCATAGAAACGATGTCGGACCGTCAACAATCACTTCCGTTCGAGATGCCACAGGGCGAGGAGCCCAAAATTGGGGTTGAAGCTATGGACCCGAGCTTGCTTACCTTCCGGCCTCATACCCACATTTCTCACTTCGTGACTTCGGGTTTGGTAAGAATGCCTCACCTTTCTTATCGATTTCGGATTCCATGAAGTTCCGTTTTCTTTACCCGAAATATTGCTGCAGCAGCTTTTTTGATCATTCCTTGCATGTTGTTCGTTGCTGCTGATTTGTTGTAAGAAACATGTTGGGGTGCCCATTTTCATGTTCACACACTTGCTTGTACATTGTTCTACCATTGAAATCTCTGTGTTGAGTTCATCCGTTTTCTAGCAGTCATGCTGATGAAATTTTCGCTGTTCCTTCTTTCCTTTCAGGAGTGGACCCGTCTGACAGATATTCGTGGTGGGGCTCATGGGCCCATCTCTATATGGAAGAGGTTGCCTGAGAATGTTCGGGCCCGAGTTACAGGGACTAATTTTGGTCTTTTTGTCACCAGCCTCCCAGCTTTGAAGAATGACCCCCCGATGTGGTCCAGGCATTGAGGGAAAGATGGTGGGACACCACCCATACCTTCCATTTAACCATGGGCGAGGTGACTATGACACCTACCGATTTCACAGCTTTGACGGGCTTGCCGTTCATAGGGATGCCTGTCCTTTTTGGTTTGAGAGGGGCTGTTCGAACTCCGGACGAGTTACTGGCTTTGGTTGACTGCCGGTTCGAGGTCAAGAATTCTCGAGTGACATGGGGGCAAATCTGGGCCTATTTCGGCATCTTAATGGCTGAGGCTTGAGGTGTTACTGCTGATCGGGTCGATGCCGTGGCCCGTTGCTTTATTTGGTACTTGTTATCCCATACTCTGTTTGCCAACGGGGGATCTTCGGCCTCTTTGGCTCTGCTTGACTTGTTAGTGGATTTGGACCAGATCGGCCAGTATAACTGGGGCGCAGCGGGCTTAGCTGCTTGTTACCACGGCATGGATTTGACCAGCCGCTCGACCACTAGCTCGGTTACGGGCTTCAGCTTGCTGTGGGAGGTATACCACTTACTGTCCCTTTTATATTCTCCTTGCCTTGGTCATAACTGCCTTTTCCGTTAACTGTCATTAACTTTGTTTCTGCCTCTTGTCTACAGCTTTGGGCTTTTGCTATCCTGAATCTGAGGGATTTCAAGATTGCCAAGGAAGGCCAGCCCCAGTATCCGGACTGCGTATGGTGGGCGTACAAGGAGAGGAATGTGAAGACTGGCACGAACCCCATTAGTCTTACTTCGGCCCGACGTCACTTGGACACCTTGAGGCCTGAGTCTGTTGCCTTCTCTTTGTATCCGTGGAGATCAGTTCAGCACTGGTTTGAGCATACTCTTATTCCTACCCGTTCTCGGCTTTTGATAAGTTCGAGTGAGTGCATGGCTCTGTATTTGGGAGACAGAGTGTTCTGGCAGCATGGTACCCAAGTGACAGACTTTTACACCCCCTCGTCCTGCAGTTCCAGACGTTCCTCTTTTCTGCCCTCGTAATTGGAGGTCACTTTCAGAGGCTGATCGCGCGGCATACATGGTAGGGATTGATGCCGTCCCTTACATTCACTTGGATCAGGATTATGGCCTCTTCAGGGAGAACAACTTGATACAAGGCTTCATGTTTGATGATCCGAGGAGATCACAGGCTGCTCCTACGACCTCCGCTCGGTTTTATACTACCGGTGTCGGGTATTGTTTTGATCCTCCTTTGCCTCCTCCCTACTACACTTATTCCAACTTCGGGGTCTTTGAGGAGCAGAGGGAGATTGTTCCCGAGGATATGTCACCGGAGAGAGAGCCTCCTGCTCAGGTTGCCGTGGTATGTTTTCTGACCATCTTTGCATTTCTCAGTTCCAGTCTTGTTTTTCTGTCCTTTATATTGATGCAACTTCCTTTTTCTGTTCTCTGTTGCAACAGGTACCTGTAGCTACTTATAGGCACTTGGACAGACAGAACAAAGGGATGAGGCGGAGGCTCCGCCAGCTGGAGGAGAGGGTGCTAGAGCTGTGCAGGGATATTGCTGCCATGACTAAAGATGCTGCTGGTGCTGCGAGAGGAGCTGCCCGAGGTGCTCGGGGCATGGGACGAGGCTGCAGGGATGCTGCACTGGACATTGATGAGGCTGTCTCTTCGGCGAGGCAGTCGCTGAGCAGGAGTCTGAGCCGAGAAGGTAGCCAGAGCCGGGGTGGCGCAAGTTCGTCAGGGAGAGCTGCCAAGAGGACCCGTCCTGATGTTGTGGTTGAGACATCTGAGTCTGAGGATGATGATGACGATGATGATGATGAGGATGACAATGATGATGAGGAGACCGAGAGCGGCAGCAGGGGGTGAGCACAGTGCTGGTGATGATGTGCCCGAGCTGTTGTGGCTGAGATGATGAAGGATTGAAACACCTTTACTTTTGCCTGTAATAACATTTAACATGTATTTACAATCCTAGTTATCTTACTACTCATTTTATGCTTTATTAGCGACTCGATCTTAGGTGTCGACTCTTTACAAACAAATGTGTGCCCAAAGAATGCTTGTTGTTGGTGCTTGAACTCCTTTTTGCTGCTGGGATTTGATTTTGCTGCAGGTTGGATATGTTGAAGTGGTTGGGTTCTGTTCTGAACTGACAAAGGCTGTTTCTGTCTGAAATGCTGTTAAAGGCGCGCGCGTTGGGCCTTTCTTGTGGGAGGCGCGCGCGTTGTGCAGCCTTGGTCGGAGGCGCGCGCTTCTGGCCTGCTGAATTACAGCCCCTTTCTTTTTCTGATCAGAATGTTCCAACAGCTATAATTTCGAACCATTTTCGACCAGAATGGTCACACAACATTCTTCTGCAAACATTTTCTCCTCCTAAACCACAAAATTCTTGTCATAATGGCCCCAATGACTTTCTCTTTTGAAGTCAAGGTTTCCGTCCCCGAGGGTGAGAAGTCCGTTCCAATGGTGAACGCCGTTCCAGCTGTGGGGTCCGTCTCGATGGTGGAGAAGCGTCCGAGTGTTTTTGATCGTTTGGGAGGGCCCAATGACGATGTTGTTGACCCCGTGAAACCGGTGGTTCATGTGCGGGACTACAGACCCCGTCATTTTCCCAAGAAGAAGAAAGGTAAGGGAAATTCCTCCCATGTGTGGAAGCGTCCCATGGTTGTCCCCGCTAAGGCTCCGCTTGATAAGGGCAAAGGGAAAGCCATTGATGAAGCTCCGTCCCGTCCTAGCGTTTTCTCCCGTCTTGGCGGTCCCAATAATGTTCTGTCCCCATCCAAGAAGACTAAAGGCATAACAAGAAGCAATGGGTTCCCAAACCTAAGAAAGATTAGATTTTTCTTTGTACCCCAAGAGATTGCAATTAGACCACTTTGTTTTAGGATTTAATATTTTGACGTCTTTTGTTGCTCAATAAATCCATTGTAATGGTTTGAATAATTCATTGAATGAATAAAAATTGCATCTTGTTATTTGAAGTGAATTGGGTATTTTTGATATGTTTTAGACCGCACCCGAAGGTTGCCTACGTTCCCCCAGTTGGGAGGCTCAGGTCTCCGTAGTTCAAACAAACAAAGACCATTTTTTTTTTGTGTGCACCCTGTTTTTGCCTAGACCGCCCTTTCGGGTTTTCAATCTAGCGGGCTTCTTTTTTGCACGTGCTCTAATTTTTGCCTAGGCCGCCCTTGCGGGTTTTTAACCTAGCGAGCGATTTTTTTTTTTTTTTTTTTTTTTTTTTATGGTCTTTGTTTATTAAGCATAGAACCTCTTGAGCTTGTCGAGGTTGACCTCCTTTGGCAGCTGGTCACCATCTAAATCCACGAGTCGGACTGCACCGCCACTTAGTATCTTCTTGACCACGTACGGACCGATCCATCGGGGTCCCCATTTCCCCAGGGAATTCATGGCGTTAGGAGGATGTTGTCTTAAGACCAAATCTCCCACATTGATGTTTCGAGGCTTTACCTTTTTGTTGAAAGCTCTTACCATCCTTTGCTGATACGCCCTTGTGCGTTCGAGTGCTCTTAGCCTTTTGTCGTCGAGTAAGGCTAGCTGTTCATATCGAATTTGCATCCAGTCGACCTCGTTGACTTGATTCTTGAGGAGGACCCGTAGAGATGGGACTTCAAGTTCGATTTGGAGTACGGCTTCAGAACCATAGACTAGCGCATAAGGAGTTTCTCCTGTTGCTGACCGTATTGATGTGCGGTAGCCCCACAATGCTAATGGTAGCTTCTCGGGCCAATCCCTTCCTGTTTAGGCCATTTTCTTGACGACGGTCTCGATGGTTTTATTTGCTGCTTCAATCACGCCATTTGCTTGGGGACGGTAAGGAGATGACTTGTGTTTGGTGATCTTGTATTCTACCAAAAGTGCATCCATTTCCTTCTCAAAGTGAGAGCCATTGTCGGAAATGATTTCATGAGGCACGCCGTATCGGCACATGATATTAATCCTTACAAATTCGGCCACTTTCTTGGCGTTGAGGGTCCGATAGGCTTGTGCTTCGACCCACTTTGTGAAGTAATCGACGGCCACTAGGACGAATGACTGCCCTTTGCTTCTGGCAGGATGGACTTTACCGATGATGTCTATCCCCCAACAAGAGAAAGGGCAAGGTGTGACCATGTTGTAAAGTTGTGAGGGTGGAGCGTGTTGCAGATTAGCATGGAATTGGCACTTGGCACACCTTTTGACTTTCTCGATACAGTCTCGTTCCATGGTGCTCCAATAGTAACCAATGCGGAGTATCTTCTTGACTAGCATAAACCCATTCATGTGGGGTCCACACTCTCCTTCGTGCACTTCACACATTATCTCTTGAGCTTCGGCCTTATTGGCGCATAAGAGATTGATCCCGTCATGGTGCCTTTTATAGACTCGGTCCCCAATCAGTACGTACCAAGAGGCTAGCCTTTGCAGAGCCGCTTGAGACTTCTTATTGCTATTCTCGGGATAAGTGACATCTTTGAGGAAATTCACGATATCCGAATACCACGGAGAGTTTGTTTGAACCTCGTTGATCTCGATACTCATGCAGTACGCCGGACTGTTCCTTCGGGCAATTTTGAAAGGCTTCACCATTTTCCCTTTGGGCATTTCGACTAATGAAGCTATGGTGGCCAGTGCATCGGCGAAGCGATTTTTATCCCTTGGCAGGTAGTTGAAAGTGATCTCTTGGAATTGTTTAACCAATTCTTCAAGGTGCTGACCATACTGTTGGAGGGTCGGGTCTTAGATTCGCCATTTACCCGATTGCTGATTGATAAGGAGCAAAGAGTCGCCGAATACTTCTAGTTCCGTGACGTTTCTTTCGAGAGCTGCTTCGAGCCCTGCTATGCATGCTTCGTACTCGGCAATGCTGTTGGTAGCTTCGAATTCCAGACGGAAGGCAATGGGAGTGTAGATGTCTTTTGGATCGACAAGCAATACTCCTATACCAAAACCGTGCTTATTGGCGGCGCCATCGAAAAAAAGTTGCCACTTATTTTCCTCGGTTGCAGTACAAATTAAATGCTCATCGGGGAACTGTACGTCTTCCCCCTTCACTTCGTCACACGGGAATTCAGCAAGCTGGTCAATGAACACTTTCCCCCTGACGGATTTTAGTGTGACGTAAGTTATATCATAGCCGGCGAGCATGAAGTACCATTTGGCTATTCTTGTTGACATGAAAGGCTTATCGAAGATGTAGTGGAGCGGGTCCACCTTTGCTACTAGCTTGATCGGAAAAGATTCTATATAGTGTTTGAGCTTTTTGCTGCACATGACTTCTCTAAGACAGAGTAGTTCTTTTCGCCTCCTTGGAATCAGCGACTGACAAAATAAATGGCATTCTCCCTTGTGGACCCTCGTTGCTCTTGTGCTAACATAGCCCCTAGGGCTTCATTCATTGACAGTGAGATAGACAAAGAGGCTTCTCTTGTACGGCGGAACTAGAACAGGAGGGCACGTCAAGTAATGCTTCACTTGGTCGAAGGCTTCTTGGCACGCGTCGTCCATTCTAGAGCCACATTCTTCTTGAGTAGCTTGAAGATTGGCTCGCACATGGAAGTGAGTTGTTCCACAACTCGAACCTTTCCGTTTGCCTTTCTGACTGTCACGATGTTGGCTAATCATATCGGATACTCGATAACCTTGATGAAACCCACACTGAGGAGCTTCTCAATCTCTTCTTTGACTTGCAGAGACCATTCTGGCTTGATCTTTCTGAGCTTCTGCTTTACTGGCTTGGCATCTCCTCTGATCGGAATTCTGTGCTCCGCTACCTTTCTGTCCAAACCCGGCATGTCTTTTGTATGACCATGCGAACACATCCCGAACTCCCGTAGTAGTGCAGTCAATCTGTCTCTGTCGTCCCCCTTGAAGAAGCTTCCGATCTTAGTTTCTCTTGCTCTTCTTCGGTACCCAGATTAACAACATGCATTCTTCCGTCAGCCTCTGGACCATTTTCACCACGACTACAGACTTGTTGAGCAAGTTCATTTAAGTATGTTGTGTTTTCGTGGTCTATTTCATCATAATTTGAATCGTTATTAACTTGTTCGTTAAGTTTATTATTAGTTAATTCATCATTTATGATGTTTGCTATCTCAGGGTACTCAGAAATATCAAATTTTTCATTAGCAAAGAAAGGAAACACACGCTCGGCTATGGCCTCCATATCCTCTTGGGTGAGGGTATTAGAGGCACTCTCGGACTCGAAAGTAAGTGTGAGCCGCTCTTCCTTTGTTGCTGTGGGCGGGGTGCAACCCATTTCTTGGACTAAGAATTCTTTGGATACCACGGGCCCTTTCGTAGAATACCAATTGTTGATTGGCTCGGAACTTGGCGGGATCTCACTGATAGTCTCGTTCATGGTGACGGTGCCATGGATGGCGTTGACTTGGCATTCATTCATTATGGCAAGCTTTTCGAACATGGAGGCTAAATCTGTCGGTTCTTCCCCCACGATGATTTCTGTCTCGGACTCTATAGTCACCTTCTTTTCCCACCATTCACGGGGCGACATGGGAGTTAGTTCCCTTTCGGATTTCTGGATCTCACAATCGGAGAAGATTTCGAGACCGGGATTTTTGACACCCTTATTGTTAACCCATGGCTCGGGAAAGATCATGTATGGAACGTCTTCCCCTTGGCGGACAAAATAGCCATTCAACGTCTTGCGGTAAGGTCTTAGATTAGGGACCTCATAACGACGGCCTTCTTTACGAGCTTGGCCTTTTTATTCTTGATCGCTTGCTCTTGTTTCAAGTCTTCTTTGGAAGGCTCGTACCCCAAACCGAATGTGTTCTTGACAAATTGGACTTGCACATGATGTAGGATTCCTTGTTGATGTTTCCCTAGGCCTAAACCAGGGAAGTAGTCCATATTCCTCATCATGCGGAGGACTTTGTGATTGCTGGGGGTCCATGATCCGTTTCCCCCTTCTTTGTCAATGGCGTTTATTGAGACGCCGGAGAGAGTGGAGTCTGGTAAACCATGCTGAACTTGGTGGACGGGCTCACCTTTTCTTTGGATAGTGACGTTTTCGGCCATGACGGTCACTATTTCATCACCATTTCGGATCTTGACACATTGATGGAGAGTTGACGGGATGGCATTAGAACTGTGAATCCATGGTCGACCCAAAAGCAAGTTGAACGAGGCCGGGATGTCAAGCACTTGGAATGGAACGGACATGACCATGCTTCCAAACTCAATGTCTATTTCGATCATGCCTATGACTGTACGGGCGGTGCTGTCATAACCTCGGATTACTTCAGTAGAAGGCTTCAAATCGGAATCCTTAAGCCCCAGTATGTCAAGCACTTGGAGGAGTTGGACCATGGTTGAAAGCTGTTCGAGAGACATGGTGTTGCTGCTGCCGGTCATGGTTGATGTAGGAGCTGTTGGAGTGATCTCTTCACGGACTAACCGATTTGCCGAATCCCGGTAGACTCTGTAAGTACCAATTGAACCTATATTGCAGAAGAGGCCCTTGTCAGTCTTGAGTAACATTTGCGGTCCACGAAGAGGCTTAGAACACACAGTTGGGCACACGACTCGAACCACATAAGAAAAGACTCTTGTTTTTTTTTTTTTTTTTTTATAAGTCGGAGGGAATGGATCCTTTTGGGGTTTCTAAGAAAATAATGGAATCGTCACACTAGTATATAGACCATCTCGCGGTCCCATATACTCATCGGATTCCATCGCGTTTGTGAATCCTACATGTATCGGGATTAAACTAAATTAATGTAGTAAAGCATACATGCGGGGACGGATTTTTATTTTCGTCCAAAAATAACCACTTTTGGGGACGGATTTTTATTGCGTCCGTTTCAACAAGTTGGCATGTATGATTTGAAGACATTAGTTTAGGGAAATCTCGGTACATGGAAACTGACTTGAGTCACGGAGTGTTAGACCCTAACTAGAATTGTGTGGCTTGTGCTCGGCTTGGATATGAGGCTCAAAGGTCACCCCCGGCATGTAGTCTTGAACTACGCCACGGGCTGAGGTTGACCGCTTCGAAAGAGTCAAGGTCGGGTGGAGCTTGAAACTTTCTAGGACGGGCCTCGACGGGTTTGGGGTTGGACTTGTGCAACTCGATAGTGAGCAGTTCATAGGAATATGTGCATGTAGTGTGAGGTCTAACAAGTGACAAAATATTTTTTTATATATTTTTTTTTAAAAAAGAAATAAAAAAAAACAAATAAGCACATAATTACAACTTTCGAATCAACCGTGTGACCGATAAAACAAAACACAAAAATTAAAACAGTCCGAAGTTAAGAATAACCACTGATGCAGGCAACTGTGCCCACACCCCCATCACACTGCTCTGTTCTGAGACCTGTTTCTGTTCTGGGAACCAACCCAGAAGCGTGCGCCTCTGAGTGTTGATACGAGACGCGCGCGCCTGGCGCGATGCTATTAGGAGCGCGCGCTTCTGGTCACACCTGTAAAATTGTCAGATTTTGGACTCAGGGGATTGCCCTGGTCCTATGTGCATATTGTAACCCCTGTAGAAATGATTAGTGGAGAATAGCAACAGAAGAAGATGAAGAACATGAAGAAGCGGGCGATTCTGGTCCTTGATGCGGGATGCGCGCGCCTGAGGCCGAAGAGGCCAGAAGCGTGCGCCTCCCCCATCAGGAGTCAGAATGCCCAGAAAAGATGTAGATTTTGATCAGAATGCAAGTTTAACCTTCAAAACTCCCCAGCGGAGTCGCCACTGTAGATACCCCGGGAAACCACAACTTGGCTAGAGCGGTGAATTATCCTAGGATGTCTAACTTGTTTTAGATTGTTTAGAGTCACCACCTATGTTTTGAGGAACATAAGAAAAACCTATTGATAATAGCCTAAGTTTGATTACGAAAACAGAGATTCCTTGTTTTGAGGTTCGGGGGTTAGATTACGAGATGGGAAGTACCGAAACACCCATCTCGCCCAACTAAAGTTGGTCTTGCTTGATCAAAATCTACATGAATGATAAACGTTCTTCTTCTTCTTCTTCAAATCATAGAAAGGGGTTTAAAATAGAGTTTGGAATGTAGGAGATAACTCTTTAACCGACCTCAATGAGATGAGGTGATCATTAAAGTCATGTCCCAAAATGATTTGGGTGATTGCACTTTGATAATACAAAAAAGAAAGAGAAAAGAGATGAAGTTGAGAAGGGGAAAGAAATAGCTTTACCTAGACTTCAAGAGACTTCAAACACTTCTTGTTGATTTACTTGGAGAAATCCTTTGGAAAATGCTTTGAAAGTAGGAAATTTGGTAGAGTCAAGATCTTTCGGTCCTTTTTGGTCAAGTTTTTGTGTAAGTTTTTGTCCCTAGTTTTCGTCCCTTGAAAATGGAGGTAAAGGGAGGTTTTTATAGGTGAAAGAGGGATGTTTTTGGTGCCAAAACTCAGTCACCAAGAAATCCTTCCCGGGCAAAAATCCTGTAAATTGAGCAAGGGAGAGAATCCTGGCCAGAAATCTGTAACTGACGCCCAGAGGCGCGCGCTTCCTGATATGGGGGCGGGAGGCGCGCGCGTCTGGCTCCTCCTGTCGGAGGCGCGCGACTCAGAGAAGGCAATTTTGACAGAATGGACTAGAAAGTCAGCCCTGTTATTCAATTTAGTCCCTGGACTTAACGAAGTCAGTCAGGAACTTAACGGAAGTGACAGAAACTAACGAGAAACACTTAAAATGGGGAGAAACACAAGATCAAATGTGCAACGGGGTGAGCGGTCCAAGGCGGGGTGTCTACAAGCATGGACAATCAAATTGCTGATATCCTCACAAAGGCTCTGGATGCAAAATGATTTGTCTTCTTGAGAGGAGAAATGGGTATGCTTGAACTTAGCTAACTTGTCCATATGATTTGTCAATACTAATGATCTTGTGTTTACTTGCTATGTTCTTAAGTTAGGAAATGTTTCATGCGCCTGCGCACTTTAAGCTAGGGGTGGAAATGTTTGGCTCAAATCGCGGTTCGGAACCGAGCCAAACCGTGCGGTTTAGCTCGGTTTTTAAACTTATGCGGTTCAACTCGGTTTCGAAAATAGCCAAACCACACGGTTCGGTTTGGTTCACGGTCTGACCCTCCAAGCCGAACCGAGCCAAACCGTTTTGAGCTAAACCATTGAGCCAAGCTGTAGAGCTGAACCGTTAAGCTGAACCGTGGAGCTGAGTCATCAAACCGAGCTAGTTGAACCGGTGAGCCATATTATAGACCATTGATTAAGTTTAGTGATTTGATCTGAACCGTTAGAATTATTTTAACACTAGATACCTTATCAATATCCACCGCCTACGTGATATCGCTTATCGCTAGTGGAAATTCAAACGCACAAAATTAATCCTCTCGTCTCCAGTTCTCTCGTCTCCTCCATCCCTCCGGCCGACTCCGTCCCTCCGGCCGACATCCTTCCTGGCTTCCTCCATCTCACTCCCACTCAAACTCAGGCCTCCAAATTTATCCCACTTCTCACGAATTATGTCTTACCTATAGACATCGGCTAGTTGAAACCCTAGCTCGACCTTCCTTTCAATTTTCCAGCGATTAAAGGTAAGTTTCATCCCTTATCTTCTTCTCGTAATTTTACTTCGAGTTTTTCTGACATTATTAGTCAATTTCTTGTATTACCGTGTCTATAATAAAGAGGGCTTGCAACTTGATCTAATATCTAGGGGTATCAAGTATCAACCATGGATAATGACACTAATTGCAGTGTATGTTCTTCTCCATTTATTTTTTTTCAGTTTTGTTTCAAACAAAAATCACTTCTGTAATTTGTTTTCTGTTTTTCTAAAGTTGTTTTGCTTTCGATAATGTGCCAATTGGTCTTATACTTTGCTATTTATTTCTATCCTAGATTAGGTTTCTCATCAGGAACAAGTTTAAACTAAGTTCTGTTGTTGACATTTTCTTTTATGTGAATAATTTAGGTTGAAATGAAAAAGAAGCGAAAAGCTACTTCAACTCAAGAGACTGAAGTCGAGTCCTCTACTACTGTTGATGGATATAGTGATGCAAAGAGTAAAACGTTTACCTCAGAAGTTTGGGAACACTATAACAAAGTCATGGAAGGTAAAAAGTCGTTGCATTCAATTTGTAAGTATTGCAACAAGAAATATGCTGCAAGTTGTAGCACTAGCACTCTTACAAATCATTTAGGCAAGTGTCCTAAGTATCCCTATAATGAGGTAAAGAAAAAATAAAAAACACTTGAGATTTTCAAAGAAGGGGACAGAGAAAGCAAGTTACTCCCATGGAAATTTGATAAAGATGAGTGTATAAAAGCTATTGGTAAGATGATAATTATTGATGAGCTTCCATTTAGCTTTACTGAGCGTGAGGGTTTCAAACTTTTTGTGAAGGTTGCGTGCCCTAGGTTGGAGTTAGTGTGTCGCAAGACTATAGTCAAAGATTGCATGGAAATATATAATGTGGAGAAGAGAAAGTTGAAAAGCGATTTATCTCTTAATGCTCATAGGATTTGCCTCACAACTGATATATGGACTTCCTTGCAAAATTTGAGTTATATGGTTCTTACGGCACACTTTATAGACCATGAATGGAATTTGCACAAAAGAGTTCTTAACTTTAAAGTTGTTAATAGTCACAAATGCCTTGCAATTGCTGGTGCAATTGAGGTTTGCATGCTTGATTGGGGTATTGAGAATGTTTTCACTATCACCGTTGATAATGCTTCAGCTAATGACACTGCTGTTGATGACTTGAAGAGAAAACTTGTAAGGAAAGGTGGAGTTATCTTGGAGGGTGAGTTCTTGCACATGAGGTGTTGTGCCCGTATTCTAAACTTAATTGTTAGAGATGGGATTGGAGAGGTAGATGGATCAATAAGTAGAATTCGTCAAGTTGTGAGATATATAAGGAGTTCCCCACAAAGAGAACATCTATTTCAGAATTTTTGTGAGCGGGAAAAAATTAAGGATAAAAGCAAGTTAGTCCTAGATGTTCCAACTAGGTGGAACTACACATATCTCATGTTAAAAACCGCTCTTAGGTTTAGGAAGGCATTTGAAGCCATGGATTTAGAAACTACTCTCGATAGTGATCTCCCTAATGGTTGTCCTACATAAAGTGATTGGTCACGTGCTATTACTTTATGCAAGTTTTTGAAAGCATTCTATGATGTGACTAGGAGATTTTCGGGTAGCTTGTACGTCACTTCCAATACTTATTTTCATGATGTGTTCATGATTGAGAAGAGTTTGATTAGTTGGGCTAATAGTAAGGATGATGCTGATTTGAAGGCAATGGCACAATCAATGCAAAAAAAGTTTGACAAATATTGGGGTGATATGACTAAGATTAACATGAATCTTTTACTTGTGTTGTCTTAAATCCTCGATTCAAGTTGAACTATGTGAAGTTTGTTTATGCAACCATTTAAACTGTTGAAAAAGTGGCTGAGTTGGAAAAGAGGGTGAAGGACACTTTATTTCGCATGTATTCTTGTTATGAGTTGATTGACAAAAATGCGAAAGTAAGTGTGGAGAAGGTTCCTGAAGTGGAAAAAGAGACTGATTATTCACGTAAACGTAGTCGTGATGATTTTGAAGACATGCAAAGCTTATATTATAAGCACATGGAAGAAGTGGATCATGGTGCAAAGTCGGAAATTGAAAGGTTCTTGGAAGAAACGGTAGAGAAAAAAGTTGGGGACTTTGATATTTTGTTATGGTGGAAAATGAATGCTGATAGGTATTATATTCTCTCTCTAATAGAAAAAGACATATTGGCAATTCCTGTTACTATAGTTGCTTCAGAATCAGCTTTTAGCACCGGGGGTCGTGTCTTAGACCCATTTCGCAGCTCCTTGAGTCCCAAGGTTGTGGAGTCTTTGATCTGTGCACAAGATTGGTTGCGTGCTGAACCTATTCCAATTGATGTTGAAACGAGGTTGGAGGACTTTAGTGATTGTGAATCTGGTAAGTTAACCATATGCAAATCAACTATTTTCATTCATTTATATTGTCCACTTTAAGTTTGTACATATCTTCTCATATTAATTATAACTTTACATGTTGAAGTGGTCAATGATAATTCAGATCTTGTGGGTCCATCTACCTTTAGGGACTGATATTTGAAGTTTGTAAGTATTTATATTGATTTTCTTTTCACTACAGCAATTTAAATTAGACTGCAATTTAAATTTGTAATTTGTTGCATTTCTGTAAATTACAGGAACTTTGCTGCTGAAATTTGTACTTGTGTGCAACAATCTGAGCTTTGTTAATGCTGTAAGCAATTGTTTCCTTTTTATTATGCATTTCTTTTCTCAATTGATAAGCAAATCCTATTAGGCCCTTGGGGCATAGTGTTGATATTTATTCTTTATGTGAGCAGATGCAAAATCATATGGGATTTTCTTCTGCCATGATTTGACTTGGTTAGTGTTCACCTGAAGTTTGTGTATCAAAATTACCATGTAAATCAGCTACTAAATTAATTAGAAAAAAAAAATACAATATTCTCTCCCTCAGATTTGGGAATAGTTCAAATATGCTTCCACACGGAGCAGCCTTTAGATATATTAAGTTTAGTTAACTCCTAAACTAGTACATGTGACTATATCTAGTCATATGGTTATGTAGTATTGTCTTTTTAAAGGTGAATGAGAAGTGGACTACTAGAATCAACTTTAAAATCTAAGCCTCTTTTTAGATTGTTACTTGTTGATTTCATCTTTCTTTTCACCCATAAGTAACTCATTGCTACTTATTTCTTTGTTGTTCTAGAATTATAAGTTTTATTTGTTCTGTGCAAAGTAGATTATGCACATTGGTACCTTAGCCTTCTGAATTGCTGTCACTTCCTGTCTCCACTAATTAAAAGAGTCCTTCTACACGTTGATTTGATGATATGATTTCTTCTATCTTAACCTCTTTCCTGCTTAAGATAATTTGTGTAAACAATTTGACCCATGGTAGGGGACTTGTTATATAATCTTTTACCCTGCTTTAATTCTTGCTTTTTGCAATTTTGGTGGATATGTTCTCGACATTGACAATTCCATGAAATGCTTCCCTGCAGTGTTGGTGGATTCTTTCAGCGTCACTTTGGGAAAGAGGTATTAATCTTCAGATCTCATAATACCAATACGACGGGAATTTTCCTAGTCTTATTACTTCACTATTCACATGTCCATTACCAAAGTCACGTCTTTATTGATGCTTTTATTTTGTATTCTTTATGTGAGCAGATGCAAAATCATATGGGATTTTCTTCTGCCATGATTTGACTTGGTTAGTGTTCACCTGAAGTTTGTGTATCAAAATTACCATGTAAATCAGCTACTAAATTAATTAGAAAAAAAAATACAATATTCTCTCCCTCAGATTTGGGAATAGTTCAAATATGCTTCCACACGGAGCGGCCTTTAGATATATTAAGTTTAGTTAACTCCTAAACTAGTACATGTGATTATATCTAGTCATATGGTTATGTAGTATTGTCTTTTTAAAGGTGAATGAGAAGTGGACTACTAGAATCAACTTTAAAATCTAAGCCTCTTTTTAGATTGTTACTTGTTGATTTCATCTTTCTTTTCACCCATAAGTAACTCATTGCTACTTATTTCTTTGTTGTTCTAGAATTATAAGTTTTATTTGTTCTGTGCAAAGTAGATTATGCACATTGGTACCTTAGCCTTCTGAATTGCTGTCACTCCCTGTCTCCACTAATTAAAAGAGTCCTTCTACACGTTGATTTGATGATATGATTTCTTCTATCTTAACCTCTTTCATGCTTAAGATAATTTGTGTAAACAATTTGACCCATGGTAGGGGACTTGTTATATAATCTTTTACCCTGCTTTAATTCTTGCTTTTTGCAATTTTGGTGGATATGTTCTCGACATTGACAATTCCATGAAATGCTTCCCTGCAGTGTTGGTGGATTCTTTCAGCGTCACTTTGGGAAAGAGGTATTAATCTTCAGATCTCATAATACCAATACGACGGGAATTTTCCTAGTCTTATTACTTCACTATTCACATGTCCATTACCAAAGTCACGTCTTTATTGATGCTTTTATTTTGTATTCTTGCAGACTTACAAGAATTTTGAAGAATGGAACTGGAGATGGAAGTATTGAACTGGAGTACTGGACTATGATTTATTTATTTTTTCGAAAGGGAACTGCTGGACTATGATTTTCGAAAGGGAACTGGACTATGCTTTTATTGATGCTTTTATTTTGTAGTGTTTTGTTGTTCTTTGTACTATGTTTAGATTTTGATGGTAGTACTATATGTAACTTAAGATTACAGTTATAGTCCTTCCTTGCTAGTGCTAACCGCTAATTGCCAAGTGGTATTGTAACGCCCATCCTTAATCTCGTTAAATATTTGACTTATTTGTTAAATTCTTGACATGCTTGTTAAATTCTTGACTAGCATATTTATATGCTATTTTATTTGAGTTAATTATTTAATTACTTTAGAAAATTAAGGTGGTTAAATGTCAAAGTTGAAAGTTTAGGGGCCTTTTTGTCAAAGATAGAACTTGAGGGGCCTAAGTGTCAATTTTGAAAGTTGAAAGGATAAAACTTATGTTGCTTCCTTCTCTGACTCACTTTTCCTTGAATTTGTTCTCGTTGCTTCCTCTGTTTCATAAAGAAGGTTTAGGATTCTTCATATTCTCGACTCCTCGAGCTTAATTATTCCTCTGTTCGTGATTCTGGTCCCGGATAAATATTTGTGGCGTTGAATAGAGCGTTTCCGACCGATCAGAAATTTATTTGGGTCAACTTGATTTTTGACTAGGTAAGTTATTGACTCCCCCTTACTTGTAATAACATGCATATATGTTATTCCCGCTACTTGTTCTTGTTAAAATTGTGTTTTGAGCAATTTTTGTGATACTTGTTAAATTGGGACGAAGGGAGTATTTTTATACTAGCTATACAGGGGACATGAACCTAAATGTAATGGGTTTGCAAATTGTTAAATTATACTCCTATTCGTGAGACGGTAAAATAGTAACTTGATTTAAATATTATTAGAAAAATTGTACCATTATTTGTGGTACGGGGAAATGAATGGAAGTATCCCTAGATGGGTATATTAATATAATATAAAATTGTACTTATACTTTTGGGTAGGTGAAATATTAAATTGGAATAAAAGGAAATTGTCCTATTATTTATGGGACGGTAAAAGAAATGAATTGAGCCTGAAATAATGTTTCGGGTATTGCCTAAGAGTTAGTAAAAGTTACTCCTACGTTTGGGACGGAGATTTCTTAACCTGGGAAAGAAATGAAAATTTCGCATTTTGGTACCTTGTGCGACCGCACAAAAACCCTTGGGCGACCGCCCATCTTTCTGAAAGGTTTTTCAAAGGAATTGACCTGCTTGTGTGCGACCGCACAGGCCATTTTAGGCGACCGCACAGTTACCTGAAGAACAAAATGTTGTTTAAAGTTTGTATAAGTTGGAAGTAGCTCTAGTTAAGGTATATAACCTTAGTATAAGATGTCCTAGCAAGTGTTGTGACACCTTAGGGGCATCAGAACTTGGTTTTAAACGTGTATACTCATTGAATTAAAATGAGAACTTAGTCTTGTACATGGACACTTATAGAACTCAAATGAGACCTTAAGTATAAGAGTGACAACTCTTTTATATGTCTTGAAAGTGCTATGAACAAGCACTTATGTGTTATGCTTGTCTTGAAGCCAATGATTGTGCACCTTAGGGGCATTAAAACAATGACTTGAGATTGAATATCCTATGTAGGGGATTAAGAACTCGTAAGTATGAGTTGTATAGCTCATTTACTTAAATTGAACTCGAAGTATTTTTGGTCTAGGTTTAGGGTACTACCCTAGATAGACTAGATGAGTGTTGTAGAACACTCTAGTACTGAAAAATAGTCCCTTCGTGATCAAATGAAATGTGGACTTAAATCATAATTAAATAATAACTTGAGTATAAGAGTAGTAACTCTTTTATGTGTCTTGAAGTTAATGTTTGTGTACTTTAGGGGCACCAACTAATGTCTTGAGCTTGAATGTCCTCAGAAAAGGATTGGAAAATAATACGTGAAAGATGTATAATTCATCTTCCTAGCTTGAACTTGAAGTATAAGATAATTAACTCTTGTACATGTTTAATCATCCAAAGAAATGGATTGAGAACTTGGATATAAGATGATAAGATCTTGTATATGTATTGAATGTCCTGAATGTCTTGAATGTCTTGAATGTCTTGAATGTCCTGAATGTCCTGAATGTCTTGAATGTCTTAAGATGAGACAGTAACTTGAAGTATAAGACAATAAAATCTCGTACATGACTTGAACATCCAAATAATTGGATTAAGACTTGAATATAAGATAATAAAATCTTGTACGTGCCTTGACACCAATATAGGTGTATGGTAATAAACTTGAAAGAGTCTTGATGTGTATATGCAAATCTTGCATATATTTACTTGATAGAATGTGGCTTCTTGATTACTTGATACATGGTATGAATAACCGAAAGAATTGGGATATGGAACTAGATAGAGAATGATTAACTCTACTACATACTTGAACTTGATACGTGTATATTAGAAGTGCTATAAATAAGCACTAAAGTGTAAATGATTTAGTTTTTAATCGTGTACATACTCAATGAAATATATAAAGAATAAAGAAGATATCTTGTCTTGAAATGAGTTCCTAAAGAAAATAAGGACTAGTGCACTATGAAGATCATTCATATAATCGTGAATACTACGATTTAAATTAATAAGAATGATTATAGAACACAATATGTGTTAGAAAATGCATTCGATTATTAACGATACATATATGTGAAATATGACTGTGTCTAGGTACAATGTGACCTATTCTACTACGTGTTTAGAGTATAATGTATTGAGCTCTATTTGATAGTAAGGGTATCGTGGTAGACACTTTAATGTGTTAAACGTGATATGAATATGTACGTGCAAACTTGGCATGTGACAAAGTGATATACCCTACTACTTGACTGAAGTCTGTTATTAATGGACTCTTACTTGGATTGATCGTGTTACATGGACACCTTAGGTGCCATTGTTATCTTGGTTTGTATTCGCAATAATTGCGTACGTGTACTTGTATTCTCGTGAGCACATGATACATAATTACATGGTGCATATTCTCGTGAGCACATGATACATGATTACATGGTGCATAAAGAATAGTCCACTAATAAGGGACTGAGTTCTGTTCTCGTAGTTCAAGTAAACATCTACTTGTGCATTCTTATGTGAGTCCAGCTGGTTCTCCTTGCTTGTTCGAAAATATATAGGTTCACGCTTGTCGCGAGAGCTGGGGCTTAAGTGACAATCGGGTCCCTATGTATTTCCGCCTGACCCCTTACTACCGGCCATAGTAAGGGCATAGCTTCCTTGGTTAGAGCAATAAGCCTGACCTAAGTGAATGCGATTGTCTTGTACACCTCATGGATCTTGTTCTTGTGGATGACACTGGTTACCAGGTCTTCTTATATACTGCACAGCAGTTCCTGTTCTTGTTCTTGGTTGTCCTCAGCTAGAAAAGCGTCGACAACAAATGGTATTCTTGGGAGGAATAAGGAAGGATTCAGGTACAATGCGTGATAGGCCTATGTGCATCTTGTGAGCTGGTCTAGCCTCTCACACTACTTGACTATTTGTTACCTGATCATATCTTGAGCTTGATTACTTGTTGAGTTGGCTTAGCCTCTCCTATACTTGTTACTTGATGATACTTGATATATGATTACTTGAGTATCTACTTGAATTTCATGATAACATGACATATAGTTGCATGTTAATAGCTTACTGAGATTTATCTCACCCTTTATTTGTTTAATTGTTTCCCCCCCCAGGAAAGCAGGGGATAGTACGCAGTGAGGCTCGACTTAGCTGGGAACTTACTCAGCAGGATGTTCTTGTTTGAGACTAGTGTCCTTTTTCAATTTGGTAAGGACGATGCTGTTCGACTTAATAAACTCTGGGTTTGTATTGGGGTAGTATTTGTTGTCCCTAGACAGTTCTTGATGCCAGCTTATTTGCTAGGCATGTCTTCCGCTGTATGTAACCTTGTTTGGTTTTAATTTTCTTGGTCTAGAACTCGTGTGAGCTATCTTAGCTCCCTACTCTTGAGTATACATATCATGTTAGTTTTGTTTTTAACAGGTATTGTTCCTGTTTCCCGTTAGTTTCTCGTTTCTTGTTAGTTACGCGCACCAGGTTCGAGGTTCTATTAGGGAATCCCGGGACTTGGGGCGTGTCAGGTATAGTATGGTTCAAACCGCGGTTTGAGCCATGATTTAAACCGTAAAATCAGACCGTGGTTCAAACCGAGCCGAGCCGAACCGTGATGGTTTAGCTCAGCTCGGCTTGGACTATTGTGTGGTTCAGCTCGGTTTGGGATTTCTCCAAACCGATGTATAGCGGTTTGGCTCCTAAATTACCCTAAACCGAGCTAAACCGAACCATTTCCACCCCTACTTTAAGCTCACAAGACGTTGAGCATAAGGCTAACTATTTCTGAGTTTTCAAAGAAACTCTGCGCATTCTATCACTGCACATGCGTCTCATGCGTATGACACATGGACCTCAGGTAAGTTCTCTTTCTATTAAATTACACTTAGGTCCTTGACTTGCCGAGTCAGCACATAATTCGCAAGGGTACTTGTGCAATTATTTTTCCCTTGTCCTTATTTTTTGAAATTTCTTGGGAAATTACTTATTTGCCCCTGCGCATGTCCCATTGCATTTAATGCTCACATCATTGATTGACGCGCCATTAAGTCTAGTGTGTGCTATTTATGAGGGAAGTGGAAAAGACTCTTTTTGACCATCAATGCTGACACACTCACGCGCGCATAGGGCTCCTCACACGCGTCCCCTATTGAGCCACGTCATCTGCGCGTGCGGCTCACTCTCTCTCTCAACAAACCTGTCATCGCTCCATGACGTCACTTTTCCCTTTTCATGATTATCTTTTCTCTTCACCGCCTTCTTCTCCTCCTTCTCACTCTTTCACTTTCTCACTCTCTCAACTGCTCTCTGTCTCTCTCCGTTCTCTCTTTCTCTGCCTTCTCTCTTTCTCTGCAAATTTTTTTGTTTTCACTCCTTTTTCGTGCAAGTTTTTCCTTTATAATTCTTATGGCTCCTAATAAAACAACAACCAAGAAACCAGAAGATCCTTAAATAGTAAGAATCTCCACTCCCTTTTTGTAGACATCCCATTTTGAACGTTCATTCATAATCACACTACTTCTGTGTCTCGCCTTTGATTTGGGTCGAAACTCGTTAATTGGACATGCTTTGTTAAGTTTCTGACTGACTCCATTAGTCAGGGGCCAAAATGAACATTAAAACTACTGCAGAGGGCAAAAAGTGAATTCCAGCACTGAGATGTCTCGTACGAGACATTGATGTCTCTTACGAGGTATCCCCCTCGACAGTCGGGTTTCTCAACAGTTTCCTTGTTGATCACAACCTCGTTTCTTGGCAAACACTCAAGCAATCCGGGAAAAACCTAATGAGCGATCCTAGAGTCCAAAAATACCTCCTTGGGAATAAAGTCTTGGATTCCCATCCAAACTTACCTTCTTGGCTTAAACCATAGGTCAAGAACTCCTATAAATATAGAGGTTCTTGAACCGAAAAACCTCTAGAATGGTCATTTACCCGAACCACTCCAAATCTGATCAAAGAGGTCTTCACAATCAGCCTCTCATCCTCACCCACGAAATTCAAGTCTCAATAACTCCATTCAAGCCAAGTTCATTGGATCATCAAGGCCTTTATCGAAGAACGCTTAGGTAAAACTCTTTGCTTTCTGCCTTCTCATCCCCTTCTTTGTCTTTGAAGTAGTGTGATTCCATTAAAAGATCAGCCTAGAGCCTCTCTAATTCATGGAGATGGTCTCGAAGCACATGATCCGACATTCCAAATAAGTAAGAAATTATTTATTTGGTTCCTTTTGCGTACGTTTTTGCATGATTTTGAAACATTGATGATGATTTCTTAGCAAGACAATCCTAGATTGGGTGAATTGGGTGCTCCTTGACCTTCCCAATTCATAACTTAACCCCCGAATCCAGATATCACGGTCCGTGTTCCATCAAATATGGTGGCGACTCAAAACAAATGAGCAACATTCAAACCCTCACGATCAAAGCCAGCGCTCCGGGAATCGCGGGAGGGGCGTGTGCTCACAGTGGCGACTCTGCTGGGGATGATCACAGTAAGTGGGTTAGACTTGCGTCGAAAGAAATCATCGTTGTTTCAAAATTCTGCAGTTTCTGCGCTGTATTTCTGCTCCCAGAAGGGATATCTCGCACGAGACATCGATGTCTCGTACGAGACATCCCTGTTCTGTCCAGACAATCTGTTTTCTTTGTTTGAAAAAGGAACTCCGTTCGGTTCAAACGTGTACACAAGATTACAGGCTTGTCTTCCCCTCTGTTTCTGAGTCTTAGGACCCTACTAACGACGAAGAAACTCCCCGTATATCATAAATCTAACCTTTGTTTTGCAGGAGTACTTGCTAATTGATTTATTCTTTGCTTTACTTGCGTTTGCTTTATGTGTGAACTACGACGGCCTGAGTTTCTCCACAAGAGGGAAACGTAGGCAGCCACTTGGCTCGTCCATTGCATGTTTTTGTTTTGTTCTAAAAAAACTTCTTATTTTCTCTTTGTCACCTAGATCTTGACTCTCACACACGTGCACACATGTAGAATAATTGCACTACACACCCTTCAACCTGGGTCCCAATCGGAGGACGGATGTCGGTCAGCACCCCCATTCTAACGAATGGCCCTTGCCGGTCTCTCCAAAGATGGTGTACCCACTCCGTGACATGCTACTAGACTGTGTTAATGGGGAGCCTTGGCCGTAAGCCTTGCATCTACCTCATGCATACATACTAGTTAATAATACACTCCTCGAGACCGGTCGGTTCGATTCTTAGGGTTGTTTTAATCTTTGCCCAAGATAACGCATCTTTACAATCTATATTCCTCCCTTGTGAATATGACGAATGTCCCTTTGGTAAAATGTTGAACAAAGGATTTTGAAAGGATGGAGAACCTCTCTACGGACATCTGAGTTTGTGTTTTCCTACTTTCATTATTCTGTGCAGGATTGTGGATGCCATTTGGCTTAGTTTCGACCACACCGTTCAACAAGTCCCTTTCGGTTGTCCCTTAAAATTCACAAGGTTTGATTGCATTAATGCGTTGTTTAAAAAAGCGAGAAATAACTACGGAATCACTTAGGCTTGGTTAGTTTGAATGGTGGATTTCGATGAGAATATGAGACCTTTGCCCGAATTGTCCGTTTGGGAGAGTGCAATACAGGTGAAAAACAAAGGGCTCATATTCTAGGGTGACAGAATCCACTGTCCCAGGATGAACTAGGTAGTAGCCTCAAATTAAAATGGATTAAATTCCGTCCGACCAATAGGACTAAAATCTGAAAATCTGACTGTCAGGCTAGATGTCTCGTACGAGACATCCATGTATCGTACGAGACATCTCTCCTTTTCTGTGATTTTGCCGTGTTGGTCACTCCTATCTCATAAAGCCGACTTGTTGGGACCCCAGCCTGGATTTGACACAGTTTTTGCACTCTAGGTCCTTCCGATCAGCAAGGTAGCTCCACGCTTCTGACACAATGACCGTTCGCACAGAAATGTCCCTCCGAGAAATCTCCCAAAGTCTGCGTTTCAAGATGGAAGCCACCGGAGGTTGGAAGGAAGGTCTACCCAACGGAGAGGCCCCAGAAATCAATATCATGCAGGAATTTCGCTTCAGAGGGCTTGACTATGCCTCTTATTATGCTCATGACCAAGTCAAAAAGCGTAACGAGCAATGCGAAAAAGACTGGGCTGAGATCGAGAAGATGATCAACGGAAGTAAGATTGAGATATTACAAGCCGAATACAATGAAATGAATAAATGGTACAATGCCGCTATCAAGAGGGCTCAGAATTTGGAAGACAACCAAGAAAAGGTCATCAACGATGAGGTGGGTAACTGCATCAGCCTACTTTATCATGACCTAAAGAACCAATTGGAGGAGGAACATAACAATCACCTCAATGTCATGAGGGACCATTACGAGAGCATCATACAAAACCTCCAACCCAAGCCTCCAAGAGTCTACACAGATTTAAGTCAAATCCGACTTGGGAGAGTGTTCTGTGAGCTTGAGAGGGAAGGCAAGCTAGCACCAATGAGAGGGTACAAACCCAAGTATGAGGGAGCCGGAAAGGCCTTACACCTGTATTGCTACTACCATCAGTACCGCGGTCACCACACCGACAAATGCAACAACTTGAGGGATAAGATCCAATATCTTATCGACCAAGGCACTCTCCAGATAATAGGCAATGGAATCGGCCTCGTGTTGAAGAATGAGGGGTCCAAACCTCACGCTCCTTTTCCACTCCATTAGTTAGAAATTAGATAGACTAGTTATTTACTCTATTTTAATAGATTAGATGTTTCTTTCCGTTCTTTCACTAAACTGTTGTTTTTTGTTCTTTAAGGGATCCTACTCACCCAAGAAACATTGTGGGTGAGAGCACGCCCTCCTATCAATTTCAGATTTTAAGTAATAGTCAGTTTCCTTCAAGTTTCTTGCGTTTTTTTATACTTTACAAAAGGAAAGTAGCGTAGAGATGGTAGAAGTACACAATGAAAATGACTACTCTAAAGCCATTCCATTCTCCGGAACACGCCCGGTACTTAACATGATGCTAAGAGAAGGATACTTCCCCGGTCTCGGACTTGGCAAGCATTTACAAGGGATCAAAGAACCACCACCTGTCGTTCTATATCCACCTGAATATGGTCTAGGGTATGTGTCACCACTCAAAGGCATCCCTAAGGAAGAAAGGGACTGGATCTCATACATAATGCCACTAGCACCGCCCTATCGAAAGACTCTAAACGGGTACTTTGTACGCGAGGGGGAAACTTGCCATACTTCATGTTCCCTGAACCATGGATAGACCATAGGGGGAAGCGCCAACCGGGCTTTGAAATATTCAATGACTGTGGTTCGTACTCACTTGAAACAGAACCGATGCAATTCTCGTGGCTACCTCAAGAATTAGGAGGTACCAAGCATTCAGTGAGTGGGACTTTGTGTTGGGAGAAGACCTACTGTGCCAATTTCTCAACCTTTTCAAGCTAGAGGACACTCAGATCAATGCAATAGACAAGGGGGACGCTCCAAACCAAGACTACACTGAGCTCATCAAGAAGTGTGACGAGCCTATCCAGAACTGGTACACAACTGGGGGACCCATAACAAGTGAAGACTTCTTGATCCAAGAGTTAAGATGCACTCCCCATCCCCATAGAGAAAGAAAATTTGTAACTCTTACCTTAGAGTCAGATACCGCTACCGATGAGCTCACCCAAGAGTACTTGGATGTCATCGCGGAACATGTATTCCCCTACTTTCTTAATGAAAACATAGATCTTTCTGAGTATCCTAAGATTGCTAGCGTCGTAAATGATGAATTAACTAATAACTCTAACGAATTAGATAATAATGAGTCATATGACGAGATAGATCAAGAAAACGAACAAATCTTAAAAGAAATTAATAAGCAAGTAGGTCGTCATGGCGGAAATGGTCCTATTGATGCCGAAGAAATGCAAACAGTTAATTTGGGGACGGATGATGATCCGAAAGAGACCGAGATTAGCATTTTCTTCAAGGGGGAAGACCGACAAGCCCTCATAGCTAGATGTGTTCGCTTGGTCCTACAAAGATATGCCGGTGCTAGTCAATTCGATCGTTGAACATAAGATACCGCTGCTTCCCAATTCAAAGCCAGTCAAACAGAAACTCTGCAGAATTAAACCCGAGTGGTCGGTACAAGTCAAGCAAGAGATAGAGAAACTCCTGAGTGTCGGGTTCATCAAAGTGATAGTGTATCCAACCTGTTTGGCTAATACTGTGCAGGTTTCCAAAGAAAATGGAAAGGTCCGCGTCTGTGTTGATTTCCGTGATCTCAACATCTCTGAAAGATGATTTTCCTCTTCCCAACATAGACATGCTCGTTGACAATACCGCAAAATATGAAGTCCGTTTATTTGTAGATGGATTCGCCGGTTACAACCAGATCCTCATGGCCGAGGAGGACCAACACAAAACAGCGTTCACTACACCTTGGGGGACGTTCTGTTATACAGTCATGCCATTCAGACTCAAAATGCCGGAGCCACTTATCAGAGAGCTGTAACTGCTATTTTCCATGACATGATACATAAAGAGATGGAGGTGTACGTTGATGACATGATCATACACTCCAAAGGCTCCGATGGACAGCACTTTATTGACCTCAGAAAATTCTTTGAAAGTTTGAGACACTACAAGATGAGACTTAATACGGCCAAGTGCACGTTTGGGGTAGTAAAAGGAAAGGTCCTTGGATACATGGTCACCGAGCGCGGTATAGAAGCAGACCCTGCTAAGATCAAAGCCATCATTAACATGCCTCCACCTAAGACGCAGAAAGAAGTCAAGGGATTCATGGGTCGCTTCAGTACATTAGTCGTTTCATTAATCAGCTCACGACGATGTGCGAGCCCATCTTTAAGCTCCTCAAGAAGAATGCATCCCTAGAATGGACCGAAGAATACCAAGAAGCCTTCGAAAATGTCAAGGAGTACTTGGTAAACCTGCCAGTATTGCTCCCACCACATAAAGAGAAACCGTTGATCTTGTACCTCACAGTCAATGACACTGCACTAGGGGCTATGCTAGTACAAGAGAAACCCGATTCGAAGAAAGAGAATGCCGTATAATTTGTCAGCAGTCGCTTCCAAGGGGCTGAATTGAATTACTCTGCATTAGAAAAGTCGTGTGCTGCACTGGTATGGGTAGTTGAGAGACTAAAGCCGTACATGGAGGCGTTTCCTGTGCAACTAATTACCCGAATGGACCTAATGAAGTACATCTTCGAGAAGTCGCATGTATCCTCTAGGATAGCCAAGTGGTACTTTATGCTCGCGGGGTATGATATCACTTACATCACACAGAAATCCGTGAGAGGAAGAGTCTTTGCTGATCATTTAGCCGAATTTCCATGTGATGAAGCGAAGGGGGAAGACTTGCGATTCCCTGATGAGGACATCATGGCAATGTAGACACCCCACCTTGGACCGCTCACCCCGATTGCACATTTGATCTTGTGTTTCTCCCCATTTTAAGTGTTTCTCGTTAGTTTCTGTCACTTCCGTTAAGTTCCTGACTGACTTCGTTAAGTCCAGGGACTAAACTGAATAACTGGGATGACTTTCTAGTCCATTCTGTCAAAATTGCCTTCTCTGAGTCGCGTGCCTCCGACAGGAGGAGCCAGACGCGCGTGCCTCCCGCCCCCAAAGCAGGAAGCGCGCGCCTCTGGGCGTCAGTTACAGATTTCTGGCCAGGATTCTCTCCCTTGCTCAATTTACAGGATTTTTGCCTGGGAAGGATTTCTTGGTGACTGAGTTTTGGCACCAAAAACATCCCTCTTTCACCTATAAAAACCTCCCTTTACCTCCATTTTCAAGGGACAGAAACTAGGGACAAAAACTTACACAAAAACTTTGACCAAAAAGGACCGAAAGATCTTGACTTTACCAAATTTCCTACTTTTAAAGCATTTTCCAAAGGATTTCTCCAAGTAAATCAAAAAGAAGTGTTTGAAGTCTCTTGAAGTCTAGGTAAAGCTATTTCTTTCCCCTTCTTAACTTCATCTCTTTTCTCTTTCTCTTTTGTATTATCAAAGTGCAATCACCCAAATCATTTTGGGACATGACTTTAATGATCACCTCATCTCATTGAGGTCGGTTAAAGAGTTATCTCCTACATTCCAAACTCTATTTTAAACCCTTTTTTATGATTTAAAGAAGAAGAAGAAGAACGTTTATCATTCATGTAGATTTTGATCAAGCAAGACCAACTTTAGTTGGGCGAGATGGGTGTTTCGTTACATCCCACCTCGTAATCTAACCCCCGAACCTCAAAACAAGGAATCTCTGTTTTCGTAATCAAACTTAGGCTATTATCAATAGGTTTTTCTTATGTTCCTCAAAACATAGGTGGCGACTCTAAACAATCTAAAACAAGTTAGACATCCTAGGATAATTCACCGCTCTAGCCAAGTTGTGGTTTCCCGGGGTATCTACAGTGGCGACTCCGCTGGGGAGATTTGAAGGTTAAACTTGCATTCTGATAAAAATCTACATCTTTTCTGGGCATTCTGACTCCTGATGGGGGAGGCGCGCGCTTCTGGCCTCTTCGGCCTCAGGCGCGCGCATCCCGCATTAAGGACCAGAATCGCCCGCTTCTTCATGTTCTTCATCTTCTTCTTTTGCTATTCTCCACTAATCATTTCTGCAGGGGTTACAATATGCACATAGGACCAGGGCAATCCCCTGAGTCCAAAATCTGACAATTTGACAGGTGTGACCAGAAGCGCGCGCCTCCTAATAGCATCGCGCCAGGCGCGCGCGTCTCGTATCAACACTCAGAGGCGCATGATTCTGGGTTGGTTCCCAGAACAAAAACAGGTCTCAGAACAGAGCAGTGTGATGGGGGTGTGGGCACAGTTGCCTGCATCAGTGGTTATTCTTAACTTCAGACTGTTTTAATTTTTGTGTTTTGTTTTATCGGTCATACGGGTGATTCGAAAGTTGTAATTATGTGCTTATTTGTTTTTTTTATTTGTTTTTTTTTTTTTTTAAAAAAAATATAAAAAAATATTTTGTCACTTGTTAGACCTCACACTACATGCACATATTCCTATGAACTGCTCACTATCGAGTCGCACAAGTCCAACCCCAAACCCGTCGAGGCCCGTCCTAGAAAGTTTCAAGCTCCACCCGACCTTGACTCTTTCGAAGCGGTCAACCTCAGCCCGTGGCGTAGTTCAAGACTACATGCCGGGGTGACCTTTGAACCTCATATTCAAGCCGAGCACAAGCCACACAATTCTAGTTAGGGTCTATATACTAGTAGGATTCACAAACGCGATGGAATCCGATGAGTATATGGGACCGTGAGATGGTCTATATACTAGTGTGACGATTCCATTATTTTCTTAGAAACCCCAAAAGGGATCCATTCCCTCCGACTTATAAAAAAAAAAGAGTCTTTTCTTATGTGGTTCGAGTCGTGTGCCCAACTGTGTGTTCTAAGCCTCTTCGTGGACCGCAAATGTTACTCAAGACTGACAAGGGCCTCTTCTGCAATATAGGTTCAATTGGTACTTACAGAGTCTACCGGGATTCGGCAAATCGGTTAGTCCGTGAAGAGATCACTCCAACAGCTCCTACATCAACCATGACCGGCAGCAGCAACACCATGTCTCTCGAATAGCTTTCAACCATGGTCCAACTCCTCCAAGAGCAAGTCTCCACCCTTAATAAGGAGGCACAAAGCAAAGACGACATTTGGCAATCCCACCTCGACAGCCAAAGGGAGGCCCACGAGGCCGAGATGGAGCTAATGAAAGAAAAGATCACTAATCTTGCCAAGGGGAAGAACAAGAATAACGATGACGAATCCGAATGGACCGAGGGTTTGTTCAAAAGTCCTTATGTCAACACCCGCACCAAGAAAGTGGGAGAGCCGAGTTCCAAGAACAATGAGCCCAAAATGGTGGATTCTATCATGGCCTACATCGACCAAAAATTCAATGGGCTCAACATGGGGAAAGGCTCCGACACAAGCCTTTATCAATCATCCATCCTCATGAGTACCATGGCCGCTCTTCCTGATAAGTTCAAGATGCCCGACATAAGCAAATTCAAGGGCAACTCTTGTCCTATGGCTCACATTGAGACTTATATTTGGGCAATGGTTCCGAAGAAGGTCTCCCCCAAGGTGATGGCTCAATGCTTTCCTCTCACTCTCGAGGGGGCGGCAAAAGATTGGTATGCTACTCTCCCGCTCACTGTCCGTCTTGATTGGGACTCCGCCATGCTTGCCTTCAAGAACCAATACCAAGGCAATACCACTCACCGGCCCACAAGGAAAGAGCTAGAGAACACTACTCAACGAGACCACGAGTCCTTCATCGACTTCACAAGGAGGTGGAATGATAAACTCTCCGAGATTGTGGAAAGGCCAAATACCAAGGAGCAAATGGACATCTTTCTCAAATGTCTCAAAATTGATCTCCGCACCCACCTAAGTGGGGCTTGCTATGCGGATTTCTCCCAAATGTATGAGGCGGGGGTCCGAATGGACGAGTTGCTCAAAGAAGTGAAGAAAAGTGCTCCTAGCTACCGCTACAAGGCCACTTCCAACTCCACAAAAGAGGCCTCGGTCAACGCCGTCACTATCGATAAGGGGAATTACAAAAAGGTTCCTCCACCCCAAGGGAAGCAGTCTCGAAATGACCGTGTCTACACACCTCTCCAAGGCATGACTCAAACTGAAGTTTTCGAAGTCCTCAAAGCAAAGGGTCAAGTCACACCCGTACAAGGATACCAACCCAAGACGGTCCACCCCAATCATGCTCACCACAAATATTGTGGCTACCACCAATATAGTGGCCACACCACTGAGGAATGCTTCGTTCTCCGCAATGTCATTCAAGATATCATAGACAAGAAAGAATTTGTAGTGACTAATGGCGAACATGTCAATGTAATAGAGATAGGAGAACTCGAGGGGACCACCCATTCAATCCCAATTGTGAATGGGGGCCCCAATGTTATGAATAAACTTGACAATTCTTGTTATGTTGTAACTTACGATGAGGTAATGAGGGAAGTACTAGAGAATAGGAAAAAGAAGCAAGATGGGAACGTCAACATGCTAACTCGATCCGGTCGAGTCATAGCAAGCAACCCTTCCACTTCCGCACCAAGCTCCCCTTCTCAAAGGCCGCAAGCTCGCGACACTCCCGAAGATCCTCTACTTGTCCAACTCAAGAAAACTCAAGCCAACATCTCTATTTGGGACCTCATTGCATCCTCAAAGAAACACCGAGATCTTGTCATCCGCAATCTCGATGATACATCAGTTTCTCCCAATACTACTCCTGAGGACCTCACGGAAATGATCGGTCACATTCATTTCGGCAACGTCATCACCTTTGCCGATATGGATCTTCCACCATTTGGTTCCGACCACAACGAGGCTATTTACCTCAAGGTACGAGCAAGGGGGAGGCCCATCTCAAGAGTTTTAGTGGACGGTGGTTCCGCACTCAACCTCATGCCTAGCAGAATCATGGGCATACTGGGGCTTAAGGATTCCGATTTGAAGCCTTCTACTCAAGTAATCCGAGGTTATGACAGCACCGCCCGTACAGTCATAGGCATGATCGAAATAGACATTAAGTTTGGAAGCATGGTCATGTCCGTTCCATTCCAAGTGCTTGACATCCCGGCCTCGTTCAACTTGCTTTTGGGTCGACCATGGATTCACAGTTCTAATGCCGTCCCGTCAACTCTCCATCAATGTGTCAAGATCCGAAATGGTGATGAAATAGTGACCGTCATGGCCAAAAACGTCACTATCCACAGAAAAGGTGAGCCCGTCCACCAAGTTCAGCATGGTTTACCAGACTCCACTCTCTCTGGCGTCTCAATCAACGCCATTGACAAAGAAGGGGGAAACGGATCATGGACCCCCAGCAATCATAAAGTCCTCTGCATGATGAGGAATATGGACTACTTCCCTGGTTTAGGCCTAGGGAAACATCAACAAGGAATCCTACATCATGTGCAAGTCCAATTTGTCAAGAACACATTCGGTTTGGGGTACGAGACTTCCAAAGAAGACTTGAAACAAGAGCAAGCGGTCAAGAATAAAAAGGCCCGAGCTCGTAAAGAAGGCCGTCGTTATGAGGTCCCTAATCTAAGGCCTTACCGCAAGACGTTGAATGGCTATTTTGTCCGCCAAGGGGAAGACGTTCCATACATGATCTTTCCCGAGCCATGGGTTAACAATAAGGGTGTCAAAAAGCCCGGTCTCTAAATCTTCTCCGATTGTGAGATCCAGAAATCCGAAAGGGAACCAACTCCCATGTCGCCCCGTGAATGGTGGGGAAGGAAGGTGACTATAGAGTCCGAGATAGAAATCATCGTGGGGGAAGAACCGACAGATTTAGCCTCCATGTTCGAAGAGCTTGCCATAATGAATGAATGCCAAGTCAACGCCATCCATGGCACCGTCACCATGAACGAGACTATCAGTGAGATCCCGCCAAGTTTCGAACCAATCAACAATTGGTATTCTACGAAAGGGCCCGTGGTATCTGAAGAATTCTTTGTCCAAGAAATGGGTTGCACACCCCGCACAGCAATAAAGGAAGAGCGGCTCACACTTACTTTCGAGTCCGAGAGTGCCTCTAATACCCTCACCCTGAGATTGCAAACAACATAAATGTTGAATTAACTAATAATGAACTTAACGAACAAGTTAATAACGATTCAAATTATGATGAAATAGACCACGAAAACACAACATACTTAAATGAACTTGCTCAACAAGTCCGTAGTCGTGGTGAAAATGGTCCAGAGGCTGACGAAGAATTGCATGTTGTTAATCTGGGTACCGAAGAAGAGCCAAGAGAAACTAAGATCGGAAGCTTCTTCAAGGGGGACGACAGAGATAGATTGACTGCACTACTACGGGAGTTCATGGATGTGTTCGCATGGTCATACAAAGACATGCCGGGTTTGGACAGAAAGGTAGCGGAGCACAGAATTCCGATCAGAGGAGATGCCAAGCCAATAAAGCAGAAGCTCAGAAAGATCAAGCCAGAATGGTCTCTGCAAGTCAAAGAAGAGATTGAGAAGCTCCTCAGTGTGGGTTTCATCAAGGTTATCGAGTATCCGACATGGTTAGCCAACATCGTGACAGTCAGAAAGGCAAACGGAAAGGTTCGAGTTTATGTGGACTTCCGGGATTTGAACAAAGCTTCCCCAAAGGATGATTTTCCACTCCCTAACATCGACATGTTGGTCAACTCCACTGCTGCCTACGAGGTTCGCTCATTCGTGGATGGGTTCGCTGGGTACAATCAGATTCTCATGGCCGAGGAAGATCAACATAAGATAGCCTTCACAACACCGTGAGGTACCTTTTGCTACACAGTCATGCCATTTGGGTTAAGAAATGCTGGGGCTTCCTACCAAAGAGCCGTGATAGACTTGTTCCACGATATGATTCACAAAGAAATTGAGGTCTATGTGGACGACATGATCATTCACTCCAAGGGACCGATGATCAACATTTAATCGATCTCTGCAAGTTCTTCGAAAGGCTTCATCAACACAAGATGAGGCTCAACCCTGCAAAGTGCACGTTCGGGGTTATCCGAGGCAAAGTCCTTGGTTATATGGTCACTGAAAGGGGAATTGAAGTAGATCCTTCCAAGATCAAGGCAATCATTGACATGCCTCCCCCAAAGACGCAGAAAGAGATCAAAGGTTTCATGGGCAGACTGCAATACATTAGTCGGTTTGTGCACCAACTCACTTCCATGTGCGAGCCAATCTTCAAGCTACTCAAGAAGAATGTGGCTCTAGAATGGACCGACGCGTGCCAAGAAGCCTTCGACCAAGTGAAGCATTACTTGACGTGCCCTCCTGTTCTAGTTCCGCCGCACAAGGAGAAGCCTCTTTTGCTCTATCTCACTGTCAATGATGAAGCCCTAGGGGCTATGTTAGCACAAGAGCAACGAGAGTCCACAAAAGAGAATGCCATTTATTTTGTCAGTTGCCGATTCCAAGGAGGCGAAAAGAACTACTCTGTCTTAGAGAAGTCATGTGCAGCATTGGTTTGGGTTACTCAAAAGCTCAAACACTATATGGAATCTTTTCCGATCAAGCTAGTAGCAAAGGTGGACCCGCTCCGCTACATCTTCGAGAAGCCTTTCATGTCAACAACAATAGCCAAATGGTACTTCATGCTCGCCGGCTATGATATCACTTACATCACACTAAAATCCGTCAGGGGGAAAGTGTTCAGTGACCAGCTTGCCGAATTCCCGTGTGACGAAGTGAAGGGGGAAGACGTACAGTTCCCCGACGAGCATTTAATTTGTACTGCAATCGAGGAAAATAAGTGGCAACTTTTTTTCGATGGCGCCGCCAATAAGCACGGTTTTGGTATAGGAGTATTGCTTGTCGATCCAAAAGACATCTACACTCCCATTGCCGTCCGTCTGGAATTCGAAGCTACCAACAACATTGCCGAGTACGAAGCATGCATAGCAGGGCTCGAAGCAGCTCTCGAAAGAAACGTCACGGAACTAGAAGTATTCGGCGACTCTTTGCTCCTTATCAATCAGCAATCGGGTAAATGGCGAATCCAAGACCCGACCCTCCAACAGTATGGTCAGCACCTTGAAGAATTGGTTGAACAATTCCAAGAGATCACTTTCAACTACCTGCCAAGGGATAAAAATTGCTTCGCCGATGCACTGGCCACCATAGCTTCATTAGTCGAAATGCCCAAAGGGAAAATGGTGAAGCCTTTCAAAATTGCCCGAAGGAACAGTCCGGCGTACTGCATGAGTATCGAGATCAACGAGGTTCAAACAAACTCTCCGTGGTATTCGGATATCATGAATTTCCTCAAAGATGGCACTTATCTCGAGAATAGCAATAAGAAGTCTCAAGCAGCTCTGCAAAGGCTAGCCTCTCGGTACGTACTGATTGGGGACCGAGTCTATAAAAGGCACCATGACGGGATCAATCTCTTATGCGCCAATGAGGCCGAAGCTCAAGAGATAATGTGTGAAGTGCACGAAGGAGAGTGTGGACCCCACATGAATGGGTTTATGCTAGTCAAGAAGATACCCCGCATTGGATACTATTGGAGCACCATGGAACGAGACTGTATCGAGAAAGTCAAAAGGTGTGCCAAGTGCCAATTCCATGCTAATCTGCAACACTCTCCACCCTCGCAACTTTACAACATGGTCACACCTTGGCCTTTCTCTTGTTGGGGGATAGACATCATCGGTAAAGTCCATCCAGCCGGAAGCAAAGGGCAGTCATTCGTCCTAGTGGCCGTCGATTACTTCACAAAGTGGGTCGAAGCACAAGCCTATCGGACCCTCAATGCCAAGAAAGTGGCCGAATTTGTAAGGATTAATATCATGTGCCGATACGGTGTGCCTCATGAAATCATTTCCGACAACGGCTCTCACTTTGAGAAGGAAATGGATGCACTTTTGGCAGAATACAAGATCACCAAACACAAGTCATCTCCTTACCGTCCCCAAGTAAATGGCGCGGTTGAAGCAGCAAATAAAACCATCGAGACCATCGTCAAGAAAATGGCCTCAACAGGAAGGGATTGGCCCGAGAAGCTACCATTAGCATTGTGGGGCTATCGCACATCAATACGGTCAGCAACAGGAGACTCCTTATATGCTAGTCTATGGTTCTGAAGCCGTACTCCCAATCGAACTTGAAGTCCCATATCTACGGGTCCTCCTCGAGAATCAAGTCAACAAGGTCGACTGGATGCAAATTCGATATGAACAGCTAGCCTTACTCGACGAGGCTAAGAGCACTCGAACGCATAAGGGCGTATCAGCAAAGGATGGCAAGAGCTTTCAACAAAAAGGTAAAGCCTCGAAACATCAATGTGGGAGATTTGGTCTTAAGACAACATCCTCCTAACGCCATGAATCCCCTGGGGAAATGGGAACTCCGATGGATCGGTCCGTACGTGGTCAAGAAGATACTAAGTGGCGGTGCAGTCCGACTCGTGGATTTAGATGGTGACCAGCTGCCAAAGGAGGTCAACCTCGACAAGCTCAAGAGGTTCTATGCTTAATAAACAAAGACCATAAAAAAAAAAAAATCGCTCGCTAGGTTGAAAACCCGCAAGGGCGGCCTAGGCAAAAATTAGAGCACGTGCAAAAAAGAAGCCCGCTAGATTGAAAACCCGAAAGGGCAGTCTAGCCAAAAAACAGGGTGCACACACAAAAAAAAAATGGTCTTTGTTTGTTTGAAATACGGAGACCTGAGCCTCCCAACTTGGGGAACGTAGGCAACCTTCGGGTGCGGTCTAAAACATATCAAAAATACCCAATTCACTTCAAATAACAAGATGCAATTTTTATTCATTCAATGAATTATTCAAACCATTACAATGGATTTATTGAGCAACAAAAGACGTCAAAATATTAAATCCTAAAACAAAGTGGTCTAATTGCAATCTCTTGGGGTACAAAGAAAAATCTAATCTTTCTTAGGTTTGGGAACCCATTGCTTCTTGTTATGCCCTTTAGTCTTCTTGGATGGGGACGGAACATTCTTGGGACCGCCAAGACGGGAGAAAACGCTAGGACGGGATGGAGCTTCATCAACGGCTTTCCCTTTGCCCTTATCAAGCGGAGCCTTAGCGGGGACAACCATGGGACGCTTCCACACATGGGAGGAATTTCCCTTACCTTTCTTCTTCTTGGGAAAATGATGGGGTCTATAGTCCCGCACATGAACCACCGGTTTCACGGGGTCAACAACATCGTCATTGGGCCCTCCCAAACGATAAAAAACGCTCGGACGCTTCTCCACCATCGAGACGGACCCCACAACTTGTCACGACCCGAAAACTAGGCTCTACTTTATTGGTAATAAATAATTATTATTTATTTATTTGCTTATTTATTTATTTAAATTTTTATTTATTTAAATATTTATGTGTGTGCATTTTATGTTTCATAATAATTTATGCCTAGCATTTTATTTGGGTCATTTGTGTTAGTGTAGTATTGTTGGGTCTTAATAATTAGTGGGAGTATTATAGTTGAGCTAGTTAGTGGGGGAAGGGGGCTAAGTGTAACATTTTCAAATAATTCATCTCCCTACTCCCTCTCTTCTCCCTCACCTCCCTCACCCTATCACCCTCACTCACACTCCACCCCATCTCCCAGCAAATCTCTCTCTCTCTCCATGTTTGTGGGTAAGTTTTCTTCTCTCACTTCTCTCTACATTTCCATCATCTTCCTCTCATTATTTCTCATTTCTTAAAACATGAATCTTGTTTAGATCGTCGATAGGATCGTAGGAAGCCAAAAATATTCGAGTTCCGGCAACTTTGAGAAAATCCGGGTAAGTTGCTTTTCCCCTATTTTATGCTAGAAATGCTACTCCATGTTTATTAGATGTTATGAATGCTATTTATTGCATCTTGGGTTGATTTGGGAGTGATTTGCATTTTGTTCATTTTTGTGAAAATTTGGTATTTGAATCATCATTGATTGAGGTCTTTAGATGTTATTCTAGTAGTCCTTTTGGTTCAAAATGGTGTAGGTACTTTAGTTCACATCTTGGTAGGGTTAGAAATGGTGAAGATTGGGTTTGTTTTGGATATTGGGTTGTTAATGGTAGAAACCCAGATTTTTGGCCGGAATTTGCCTTTCCGGGCAAGGAGGCGCGCGCACCCTCCCATAGGAGGCGCGCGCACCCTTCCTCCTCCAATGTTGATTTTCCCTCTGTTGAAGGGAGGCGCACGCACCCTTTTATATGAAGCGCGCGCACCCTCATATACCTTTTGGCGCAATTTTCCTTCTGACTCCAGGAGGCGCACGCATCCTCCCATAGAAGGCGCGCGCACCCTCCCCCCCTGTTGTGAAATTTATTTCCCTTTTTGTCCAATCTTTCGAGGGCCACATCTTGTTCATCCGGACTCCGTTTTAGGCGTATAAATTATCGTTTTAAAGCTCTCCTTAAGCTTTGAGATGAGTGAGTAAATTTGGTTGAGTGCTCGAATTAACTGGATCCTTTGTGGTCAAATGTGATATGGGTATTGTGTTATCATTGTTAAGATTGTTGGAACACGTTAATTGTGTGTTGTTGGTTCATTTCACTTTCTTGGTGACTTCTTGGTATGGTTCCCTACTTTGGAACCCTAAGTTGTTTAATTAAGCTAGTATTTATTACTTAGCATTTATTTGGAAGCCCAGCTGGCATATTTGTTGCATCGGGCGATGGGAAAGATTATAATGGCAAAGCCAAGTTCATTATAATGTTGACCATTGTTTGCCCTTACTATACCCCTTTTCCAGATTGGCCTTGGAAGAGATAAGTTAGCTTCCTTTGTGAATGTATCTAGCTACCGAGCATGACTTTGTGGCATGGCTCTTGTCCTTTATGACACTCTTATGGTTATTGTTCCGGTACCGGGGGTTTTCTCTTCGGCTTTCATGCTATTATGAAGATGTGATTTGTTGATTATTGAAGCTGCGCAGCGATCCTCTATTTGGATGTATCGGTTTGGAAACCTTGGCTAATATCCTTTGTTATGTGTTTATTTCCGCTGCTATTTATGATCTGATAATTGCTATGTTATATGAGATATTGATGTTGTTATTACTTATTGTATCATAACATGTCATGTAGTTGCATTAGTAACTTATTGAGATTTATCTCACCCCCTTTCTTTTATCCTTGTTTTTCCTTAACCCCCCCTCCAGGTGCTAAGGATTAGTCTCGCTGATCACGAGAAAGAGGACGTCGAGTGTGGATACATTCTTTTGGGGAAAGTTGTTATAGGTTGGTTTACATTATATAAATGTGTAACCTTTTTGGGATAGTTGTACCAAACAATGACGTCATTAAGATTTGTATATTTATATTCTGTTGGGCATAAACTTGTGGAAGTTTATGATAGTTGTATTTAGTTTTTATCAAACTTGGATTTGTAAAACTTTGGATCATCACCTTTTGGTATCAAATGGAATTTTTAACTTCGGTATTTCACAGTTTTGGTTTTAAGTCGACGTCCAGCTCGCGATCTCGGGCCCGCGGGGTTCGGGGTCGCGACACAGCTGGAACAACGTTCACCATTGGAACGGACTTCTCACCCTCGGGGATGGAAACCTTGACTTCAAAAGAGAAAGTCATTGGGGCCATTATGACAAGAATTTTGTGGTTTAGGAGGAGAAAATGTTTGCAGAAGAATGTTGTGTGACCATTCTGGTCGAAAATGGTTCGAAATTATAGCTGTTGGAACATTCTGATCAGAAAAAGAAAGGGGCTGTAATTCAGCAGGCCAGAAGCGCGCGCCTCCGACCAAGGCTGCACAACGCGCGCGCCTCCCACAAGCAAGGCCCAACGCGCGCGCCTTTGACAACAGTTCAGACAGAAACAGCCCTTGTCAGTTCAGAACAGAACCCAAGCACTTCAACATATCCAACCTGCAGTAAAATCAAATCCCAGCAGCAAATAGGAGTTCAAGCACCAACAACAAGCATTCTTTGGGCACACATTTGTTTGTAAAGAGTCGACACCTAAGATCGAGTCGCTAATAAAGCATAAAATGAATAGTAAGATAACTAGGATTGTAAATACATGTTAAATGTTATTACAGGCAAAAGTAAAGGTGTTTCAATCACTCATCCTCTCAGCCACAACAGCTCGGGCACATCATCACCAGCACTGTGCTCACCCCCTGCTGCTGCTCTCGGTCTCCTCATCATCATCGTCATCCTCATCATCATCATCGTCATCATCATCCTCAGACTCAGATGTTTCAACCACAACATCAGGACGGGTCCTCTTGGCAGCTCTCCCTGATGAACTAGCGCCACCCCAGCTCTGGCTACCTTCTCGGGTCAGACTCCTACTATGGCTACCTCCATGGCTCAGACTCCTGCTCAGCGACTGCCTCACCAAAAAGACAGCTTCATCAATGTCCAGTGCAGCATCCCTGCAGCCTCGTCCCATGCCCCGAGCACCTCGGACAGCTCCTCTCGCAGCACCAGAGACAGCACCACCAGCATCTCTAGTCATGGCAGCAATATCCCTGCACAGCTCTAGCACCCTCTCCTCCAGCTGGCGGAGCCTCCGCCTCATCCCTTTGTTCTGTCTGCCCAAGTGCCTATAAGCGGCTACAGGTACCTGTTGCAACGGAGAACAGAAAAAGGAAGTTGCATCAATACAAAGGACAGAAAAACAAGACTGGAACTGAGAAATGCAAAGATGGTCAGAAAACATACCACGGCAGCCTGAGCAGGAGGCTCTCTCTCCGGTGACATATCCTCGGAAACAATCTCCCTCTGCTCCTCAAAGACCCCGAAGTTTGAATAAGTGTAGTAGGGAGGAGGCAAAGGAGGATCAAAGCAATACCCGGCATCGGTAGTATAAAACCTAGCGGAGGTCGTAGGAGCAGCCTGTGATCTCCTCGGATCAGCAAACATGAAGCCTTGCATCAAATTGTTCTCCCTGAAGAGGCCATAATCCTGATCCAAGTGAATGTAAGGGACGGCATCAATCCCTACCATGTATGCCGCGCGATCAGCCTCTGAAAGTGACCTCCAATTACGAGGGCAGAAAGGAGGAACGTCTGGAACTGCAGGACGAGGGGGGGGGGTGTAAAAGTCTGTCACTTGGGTACCATGCTGCCAGAACACTCTGTCTCCCAAATACAGAGCCATGCACTCACCCGAACTCATCAAAAGTCGAGAACGGGTAGGAATAAGAGTATGCTTAAACCAGTGCTGAACTGATCTCCACGGATACAAAGAGAAGGCAACAGACTCAGGCCTCAAGGTGTCCAAGTGCTATCGGGCCGAAGTAAGACTAATGGGGTTCGTGCCAGTCTTCACATTCCTCTCCTTGTACGCCCACCGTGCGCAGTCCGGATATTGGGGCTGGCCTTCCTTGGAAATCTTGAAATCCCTCAGATTTAGGATAGCAAAAGCCCAAAGCTGTAGACAAGAGGCAGAAACAAAGTTAATGACAGTCAACGAAAAAGGCAGTTATAACCAAGGCAAGGAGAATATAAAAGGGACAGTAAGTGGTATACCTCCCACAGCAAGCTGAAGCCCGTAACTGAGCTAGTGGTCGAGCGGCTGGTCAAATCCATGCCGTGGTAACAAGCAGCTAAGCCCGCTGCGCCCCAGTTATACTGGCCGATCTGGTCCAAATCCACTAACAAGTCAAGAAGAGCCAAAGAGGCCGAAGATCCCCCGTTGGCAAACAGAGTATGGGATAACAAGTACCAAATAAAGCAACGGGCCACGGCATCGACCCGATCAGCAGTAACACCTCGAGCCTCAGCCATTAAGATGCCGAAATAGGCCCGGATTCGTCCCCATGTCACTCGAGAATTCTTGACCTCGAACCTGCAGTCAACCAAAGCCAGTAACTCGTCCGGAGTCCGAACAGCCCCTCTCAAACCAAAAGGGACAGGCATCCCTATGAACGGCAAGCCCATTAAAGATGTGAAATCGGTAGGCGTCATAGTCACCTCGCCCATGGGTAAATGGAAGGTATGGGTGGTGTCCCACCATCTTTCCCTCAATGCCTGGACCACATCGGGGTCATTCTTCAAAGCTGGGAGGCTGGTGACCAAAAGACCAAAATGAGTCCCTGTAACTCGGGCCCGAACATTCTCAGACAACCTCTTCCATATAGAGATGGGCCCATGAGCCCCACCACGAATCTCTGTCAGACGGGTCCACTCCTGAAAGGAAAGAAGGAACAGCGAAAATTTCATCAGCATGACTGCTAGAAAACGGATGAACTCAACACAGATATTTCAATGGCAGAACAATGTACAAGCAAGTGTGTGAACATGAAAATGGGCGCCCCAACATGTTTCTTACAACAAATCAGCAGCAACGAACAACATGCAAGGAATGATAAAAAAAGCTCCTGCAGCAATATTTCGGGTAAAGAAAACGGAACTTCATGAAATCCGAAATCGACAAGAAAGGTGAGGCATTTTTACCAAACCCGAAGTCACGAAGTGAGAAATGTGGGTATGAGGCCGGAAGGTAAGCAAGCTCGGGTCCATAGCTTCAACCCCAATTTCGGGCTCCTCGCCCTGTGGCATCTCGAACGGAGGTGATTGTTGACGATCCGACATTGTTTCTGTGACGGAATTGATCCTAGAGCAGCAAGAAAGTGTTTTGGGGTGATTTCTCTACGAAAATTTGGTTTGGAATTTGGAGGGTTCTTCAAATTTTTGAAAACTCGCTGAAAAACAGTGAACCGCCTGTTTAAATATGCTGAACTTATGAGCCAGGCGCACCCCCCCCTCAACATACTCATCCGAGGCGCGTGCATCACATAACGAGGCCCGGACGCGCGCTCTTCCCATCATCAGGCAGGTTCAGAAGCAGTCTCCCATGCAAGAAACCATGCACCGTATCAAGGTTTCCCCACGGATTCCAAACTCCCTAAGTTCTGTCACGGGCGACATACCCCCCTCAAGGGTCAATCTCAACATTTCATCCCCAGCAAGGATATTTTTCTGGTCGCGGTCAACTGTGCCCGCACTGCACAATTCAAAAAGTCAAGTGTGACTCCAAGTGGCACGAGACTTCAAAGCAATACCTCATCAACGAATTTCACTAACGGATTCTGTTGGTCCCAAAGACACAACAAGGGTATGAAAGGAGGCTAGAGGGGGGGGGTGAATAGCCTACTTAAAATTTCAACCTTTTTTCAAAATTCAACCAAGTGCTTACAATCTTGAGTTTTGCGGTCAAGTAATAAACCGTGCGGTCAAGATGTAATATGCACAGCGGAAGTTTTCGATAGAAATAAAGTAAGGTTGTTTTGATGAAAATCTCTAAGTGAATTCTTTCTCACGGTCAGGTAGTTCCGGTCAAGAAAGATGCGGTCAAGGATGCGCGGTCAGAGATTTGCGGTCAGATGGTTGAGAGATTGAAAGTTGTTGTCTTAGAAGTTTTTGGCAAAAGATAAGTTAGTCAGATTTTAACTTAGGCAATGTGGAAAACAAACAAACACAATTCACAATTGTTCTTAAATCTGGAAGATCAAACACTAAAAGACAAACAAGATTAATATGAACAAGTGAAGAACAATAGGAACAAGATGAACAAGACTTAAAGTAAATTTGCAGAAAGTAAAATGACACAAGTATTTGGAAAGGTTCGATCTGTTAAAAGATCTACGTCCTTTACCAAGATGGTCAGTCTTGGATTTTGAATGGACTATTCTAAAAATGAAGTTTAACACTTCTTACAAAATATCCTAAAGTCCATAAAAGATAAAATTAGGTTATGGGATCAATCAAATCTAGGTGATAAGAGTGGTTTATAATAAGCATACCCAACAATCTCCCCCTATTTGATTGAGACCATTACCTACTATAACAAAGGCTAATTCATTGTACTTGGTAATAACATGTTTTCAAGAAGATAATATTTTATTAATTTCATGCCCCAAGTCAATGCACACTCTAAGCCAGTGTCATAGATTTCTATCAGCCTAAAAATAAAAAAAAACTAATCCTAGCAAGATAGACATATAAGTTTGAATGCATTTTTAGAGAAAATAACAATAAGTAGGCAAATGCATCAAACAAACATTCAAAAGGTACTCCACAAAAATATAACCATTGAAGTGAGGACTGCAGACAAAAGAGAGATTAAAGTATTACAACCCAAATAAAACAAACAGAAATAAAAATTGTTTAGACAAACATCAACAAATTGTTTCAAAGACCACACACGGTCAGTTCAAATGGTGGGATTAACCAAGATATGGATCTCCTTTAAAGTAGCAAAGATTAGTTGAGAGGCCAACTCCAGGTATGATGATGGGGTCCTTGAGGTCATTTACTTCTAGGAAGTCTGAGTGGTTCATGGTTGGAAATTCAAAACTATCTTCACCTTCATCTTCTTCTTCTCTAGCAATCCTGCTTCCATGCCCGGTCGCCTGATTTTGAGAGGAGGAGGCTTGAGAGTTAGCAAGGTTGTCCACGGTCAATTGTAGGGTAGAAATTTTTCTTATCACTTCCTGCACATTTGAGTTAGAAATTTCATAAAACCTATCAATTTTAGAAGTTTGACCTTCTAGCCTTTGAGTGTGGACTTGCATGGCTTGCCTCATAGCTTCTATTTTTGGTACAAACTTGTCGGCGACTGATAGCAAACCTACAGAAATACAGGCATTGATCTCTGCCTTGAGAGAGGATTTTACTTTATCCATTTTCTCAAACAAAAAATTCTTATCATGGGTCATTGCTTTGGTCAGCTCCAACCCAGCTCCTTCAATAATCTTGACCACAGAACGGTCAATAGCGAAAGATTGTGACTTGAGCTCTTCCTTGAGGTCAGCGTGGGTAAGAGGAGCGGTTGAGGAGGATGCGGTCGAAGCAATGCTGGGATTCATGGTAGCTAGGTTTTCAAGAATAGCCTTTGTTATATTCTGACTCTCCCACTTAATGGTCTCAACAACTGACGCCTTGAGCAGATCAACCTCATTCTGTAACTTAACTTGGTTTGCAGCAAGCTTTGCAACCTCACTCTGAGTATCAAGATTGATTTGCGTTAAAGTTTCAACTGCGGTCAGTAGATGAGCCAAAGGATCGACCGAGCTATCAGATGCGATCGTAGCTTGAGTAGTTCTAGGAGGAGAGAGATCAGGAGATTTAACTAACACATCATCATGATCACTGGGTACACGGTCGACATCTTGACCGTGACCCTGAAACTCATCCTTGTCAACAGATTGGTCATCAACTTTTCATCACTAAAGTCAGGACTATCAACAGCAACAGTTTTCTCAGCATTTTCATCAGAATGTTCTGATCCATCATCAGATACATCCTTTACCTCTTCATCTGTAGATTCATCAACTAAACCGAGTGTTGGTTTAGAAATTGGTTTCCTTTTCAGGCACTGGGGTGGAGCAATCTCAATAACATCTTCACGGTCACCCTGAGTAGGTGAACCGGATGGGGTAAATACTGGAGATGCGGTCGAAGGAGGTGGTCTTGAAATCTTGGATTTCTTTGCTGTTTGAACGGGACTTAGAGAAAGATCCCTTTTCTTGGATTTCTCCCCCTGAGACGAAGCGGGGAGTGCAGAAGATTTTGACTTGAAGGATTTGGATGGAACGGTCGGAGAGGACACGGTTGGTTTGGAGACCGTTGATTTGGAGATGGGAGCGGTAGACTTGGTTTTCAATGGTGCGGCACGAGGAATATTGGAAGGAGACTTATCGGTTGAAGGTTCCTTGATGACAACTCCAGTCAATGGTCTTGGTTTGGGAGGAGCGGTCGAGGCACTAGCAATTCCTTTGCCTTTGATTCGTCTTGATACTTGTTCATCCTCAGCTTCTTCATCATCATCATCATCATGGACAGATGAGGACTTCCTTGGTGCGTCAAGTCCTAAGGCTATTCTGGCAGCCTTGGTGTAGGCAGGAGGGATATATTTTTCTCTTTTGTGCTCAGGTTCACGATTTCTGTATTCCTGGTATTGATCATCACCAAAACGGTTGCGGTAGGTAGATCTCATGGTCTTGATATCAAAGACCTTGGATAGAGAGATGGGAACTTTGGCATCTTTATCTCTGTTGATATCCTTTCTGAGTTCAGGAATGAATTTAAACAATAGAGAAATGAACCTTGAGTTCTTCTTGTATTTGGTGGCGGCCTTTTCAGACAACAGCTTCTTATAATCAGAAATGTGATCTAACAGGAGATCATATAGAATCTTGGGCCAGTTCATCTTCCTGCCCAGATAGATTGCAGTAGACAGCCTCCATTGAGTGGTATTGAAATTGCCATGGTTACCACTCTTGCAGAGCAGACCGTGGCCAACCAAGTGACCAATGTAATACATCACCTCTGGAAAGGTTTTCCGGTAGGGCTTGCACACGTCATTAGATCCAATCAATCTCATTGCCAATCCATCATACTCTTCGTCAGATAGAGAGATAGGAGCCTCATTGTCAATGTCGAGACCAAGGGTGGAGGCAATATCAGTGTAGTCAATCTCTATCTTGTGACCGTAAACTTCTGCGGCAATCAAGTTAAGAGAATTGTTCTGCTCATCTCGTCCTTTGATTTCCTTCGCGGTAGAATAAAATTCTCCGACTGCGGCAAGGTAGTGACTGGTTTGATTCATAGTGAAATAATGAAGTATGTCTGATTTCTTCATTCTTTTGATCAAGTGCCTCCCAATAGCATCTTTCTGGAGGTCTTCATAATAAATAACGCAACCAAGAATAAATGATTGCTCCTCCTAAAACACTTAGAAGTTAGTAACACTGGTGCGGTCAACCAGTATGCGGTCGAATGACCGAGAGGATGCGGTCGACATGCATACGGTAAACAGAAATGGCGGTAGGCGAAAACACTTGGAAATATTTCAATGACAATTCTAAAAACACGCACAAACACCATATTACTATGTGTAAATGAATTTAAGGATCAAAAAGTGATGCACTCAATAACATGTAGAACACCATAAGAACACGAAGAACACTGTTCATACCAGAAACCCAGAAAACGATTTAGGGCACGAAAATCCATAAAAATTATACCAAAATGAACACAGAAACCGATTAAACACGAAAATATCATCAATTTCATTATCAAGAACACAATAATCACCAGAATATGAAAGGGCAAAATGAAGAACATTTAACAAAAGCTTTGAAAAATTTTCATGGCACACGGAGATTTATCAACTAGAATTTGAATCTAAACACTATATTGAACTCGAAATCATGAAATGAACTAGAATAAGCATTATCATAGCATATAGCAACCCAGAAATTGAATCATGACATTAGAATAAGAAGGGTTGTAAAAACCCGCCAAAATCAAAAAGTAAAAACTGAAAATAGAAGAATTTTGGGTCAAGAAATCATACCATTGTGTCTTCAGAGAGTAGTTCTTGGGATTTCTTAGATGATTTCGTTGGTTGGGATGATTTTGGTGCCATTTATAGTCGAAAATTGAGTAGAAATGAGAGAGAATAAACTGGGTTTATAGAGAGAGAAAGTAGAGAGAGAAGGGGTTTCTGAAAAAGTGTTTTTATAGAGAGGTGGAGGTTAAGGAAGTAGTGGAGCCGTTTGTGCAGAGAAGTGGGAGGTTAACTCTGCAAATTCAGGGATTTGACCAATGATGTCCTTTCGCCATAAATGCATGGATAGTGACGGCGGACATAAATAAGGGAATAAAATTAATTGCAAATGATTTGAATTAAATGAAAAATGAGGGAAGAGAGGAAATTACAAAATTACCCCTTTGGATGACTAGGAGGATCCTAATGTTTGCTAAGTTAGAGACACTTACCTGGTCACCTCGTTTTTGCGGTCAGGTTCTTGACCGTGACTTCATGTGGTCAAGATATTACCTTGGCCTATGAATGCTTCTCTAAAGCACTGAACCAATGTCATCATTTTCATGCGGTAGGCTTCTCCAAAGCCTTTGAACAAATTTCATTCTTTCATGCGGTCGGAGAATTTTGCGATCAACAATGATGCGGTCGGTATACCTGATGGATTTTAATGCATCGACCGTGATTGCTTTACCGGTAAGGGTGTTGACCGTGACCTACTTGGTGTTTAACTTGGATAAAACATAAGACATTAGTACAATCAAAATATATGGACAAGTAATTAAAGTTCTAGCATGCCCATTTCTCCTCTAAGATACCTAAATCTCTTCGAATCAAGAGCCTTGGTGAGAATATCTGCAATTTGATTGTCAGTACTCACATACTCTAGATGAATATTACCTTTTTCCACATGATCCTTGAGAAAGTGGTACTTGATATCAATGTGTTTGGTTTTTGAATGCATGACAGGGTTGTTGGAGACAGCAATGGTAGATGTATTGTCACAAAAGATTGGACAATTTTCTTCGTTGATTCCGTAGTCAACCAATTGTTGCTTCATCCAGAGCACTTGGCAGCAGCAGCTTCCAGCAGCTATATATTCAGCTTCTGTGGTAGACACAGAGACTGAGGCTTGTTTCTTGCTTGCCCATGAAACGAGTCGATTTCCAAGGAAATCACAAGTTCCACTTGTGCTTTTCCTGTCTATTGTACATGCTGCATAATCTGCATCTGAGTAACCTATAAGATCAAAATTTGAATCTTTGGAGTACCAAAGTCCAAGGTTAATAGTCCCAGATAGATATCGGATAATACGTTTAACAACAATAAGATGTGCTTCTCTAGGATCAGCTTGATAACGAGCACAAACGCAAACACTAAACATGATATCTGGCCTACTAGCAGTTAAGTAAAGAAGAGAACCAATCATACCTCGGTATAAGGTTTGATCAACCTTCTTACCTTTCAAGTCTTTATCTAACTTGTTACCAGTAGCCATAGGAGTGTCATATTCCTTTGCATTTTCAAGTCCAAATTTCTTGATAAGGTCCTTTGTGTACTTTGCTTGATTGAGGAAGATGCCTTCAGCACATTGTTTAATTTGAAGTCCAAGGAAGAATGTCAATTCTCCCATCATGCTCATCTCAAATTTGCTTTTCATTAGTTTCTCAAATCGCTTACACAACAATTCATTAGTAGAACCAAAAATAATATCATCTACATATATTTGAACTAATAAAGTATGATCATGATATTTAGCAATGAATAGAGTTGTGTCGATCTTACCACGCTTGAAGCTTTTCTCTAAGAGAAATTTAGACAGAGTATCATACCATGCACGTGGAGCTTGTTTGAGTCCATATAAAGCTTTACGGAGTTTGTAGACATGATTTGGAAATTTGGGGTCTTCAAATCCGGGCGGTTGAGCAACAAAGACTGTTTCTTGAAGTTCACCGTTGAGGAATGCACTCTTCACATCCATTTGATATAACTTGAATCTTTTGAAAGAGGCATAAGCTAAGAATATCCTTATAGCTTCAAGTCTTGCAACGGGGGCAAAAGTTTCATCATAATCGATGCCTTCTTCTTGTCTGTATCCTTGTGCAACCAACCTAGCTTTGTTCCTTGTGATGCTTCCATTCTCATCCATCTTGTTTCGGAACACCCACTTTGTACCAATCACTCCTTGATCTTGAGGCCTTGGAACTAAGGTCCAAACTTTACATCTTTCAAATTGGTTGAGCTCTTCTTGCATAGCAACAACCCAACTTGAGTCTTAGAGTGCTTCATCAACTTTCTTGGGTTCAACTTGAGATATAAATGCGGTAAGTGCATCATAGTTTGATCTTCTTGTTCGAACACCAGAATGCAAATCACCAATGATATTCTGAATTGGGTGATCTCTAACCTCACGAACTTCTTGAGGTATATCTGGTTGAGTTGATGGTGGTTGTAAATCTTCTAGTGGTACATCATTTGTGCCATCCCAATCATAAGTAATTTGAGGGATAGGTTCTTCCACATTGATGGGTGTTTCAACTTCAACTCCATTTGAGGTAGCAGCAGATGATGTAGCTTCTGGTGCTTCATATGAGGTAGATGGAGGTACAGTTGAGGTAGATGGGTTTCCTTGAGTTGATTGATTTTGAGGTTGAGTTGTACCTGTCTCATTTATCTCAACAAAATCATCAGCAACATTTAGAGCCATATGTGGCTCAAGGAGAGATTGTTCATCAAAGGTAACATGGACAGATTCTACTATCTTAAGAGTGGTTTTATTAAATACACGAAAAGCTTTTGAGTGTTTAGCATACCCAATAAATATACCTTCATCGGCCTTAGGAGCAAATTTACCTCGATGTTCTTTACCATTGTAGAGTATGAAGCATTTGCATCCAAATATTTTGAAGTATGCTATGTTGGGGGTTCTTCCTCTCCAAAGTTCATAAGGAGTTTTGTTGTAAGTCTTGTTGATGAGGGATCTATTTTGAGTGAAGCATGCTGTGTTGACGGCTTCAGCCCAAAAGTATTGAGGTAGCTTTGCTTCAGCAATCATTGTTTTTCCGGCCTCTATCAACGTTCTATTCTTTCTTTCCACTACACTGTTTTGTTGTGGAACTCCAGCAGCAGAGAAGTTGTGGTCAATACCATGATCATCACAGTATTGAGCAACACCGTTGTTCTTGAATTCTGTACCATTGTCTGATCGAACACTAACGATGTCGTCTTCTTTTTGTGTTTGGAACTGTCTAAATAGTGCGGTCAAAATGTCATAACAATCATCTTTGGAGCTCATCATCTCGACCCACGTATATCTTGAGTAGTCATCTACCACAACTAAGGTATATCTATTTCCTCCAATACTTGCGGTAGAAACAGGTCCAAACAGGTCCATATGTAGTAGTTGCAAACATCTAGAAGTTGAAGGTGTCGTCTTGCTGGAGAAAGACGCTTTTGATTGTTTGCCTAGTTGACATGCTGTGCACTTCTCATCGTGGTGATCAGCTACTTTGGGTAGACCACGAACTAGATTTTCTCTTCCAATCTTGGATAGATACTTGAAGTTTAAGTGACTTAGTCTTTTGTGCCACAGCCAACTATTTTCGCTAACATTCTTTGCTACAAAACAGAGATTAGAAGAAATGCAAGATGAATTAAAATCAACAACATAAACATTTTTCTTACGAATCCCTTTGAGCAAAGTGACGCCGGATATGCCATCTTTGATGAGACAGAAATTTGAAGTGAAGTGGCATTGCAATCCTTTGTCGCAGAACTGAGATATTGAGAGTAGATTGTGTTGTAGTCCAATAACCAGAGAGACTTCTTGGATGGTGATTTTTCCTTTACGAATGACTCCATATCCTACAGTCTTTCCTTTGTTATTATCTCCGAAGGTTACTGATGGCCCTTTTTCTTCACGGACATCTTCCAACAAATTGATATCTCCGGTCATGTACCTTGAGCAGCCACTATCGAGATACCATAAACTTGATTTATCCTTGAAGTGTCCAGCCATTAAGCAGAGGACCAATAAAATAAACATATAAGAACAAGGTCCCCTTTTATTCTTTTGGGTCCAAAGGGTTAGCAACTTTTAACAACCCACACTTGCCTCACAGAAGGGGGTTTAAGCCTTCTGGGATTTGGTGTGAATCTTAAAAGACATTCAGGAGCCTTGTGACCATAATCATCACACACGGAACAATGGTGGAAGCCACCCAACTGAGGGTTAACAAACTTCGTTGTGGTCTTGAGCACAAGATCGTTAACTGGTATGGAAGATCTCTCCTGAACAAAGTTCAGTTTCTTGAACTTGACCGCATGACCCCTGTTTGCGGTCGACATGCCGCGGAAGGCTACTCGACCGGATCTTGAGGTTGATGCGCGGTCGTGTCCAGGTACCTTACCAGATTATTCCTCTGAGGTAGAATCTTCCATGACTTTTTCTTTCAACTTTGAAGCCTTGCCAGTTTGATGCTTAGGGTAGACATAGTGGAACTCTAGTTTCTTCTTTGGTTCTTGTCTTTTACCCTTAGATTCTTGATGTTTAGCTTTTGACCCTTCCAAAGTTTGCTGGGTAAATTTCTCATCTCTTTCACAACAAGATGCACATTTAAAGTTGTCACTAGTTTGGAATCCCAAGCCTTCTTTATCACCACTAGACTTTTGGGATTCTAGTATTTGTTCCATAGTGACACGAGAATTGGTCCACTCATTTGTAATCCTTTTAAGATCATTTATCTCAGCAACCAATTCATCGTTTTTAACCTTAAATATGGCATTTTGTTCTTCTAAGAAACGGTTTCGATCAGTAAGAGGAGTCATACTCTTGATCTGCTCCTTAAGGAGGGTGAGTTCAGATCTTAATAGAGATTTCTCCGTCTTAAGCTGGGAAATTTCTTCAGTTGAAAGTGCTAAAGCTTCCTTCATGCCAGAGAATTTACTAATTACCTGTTCAGCTTTTGCAAACATCTTTTCTTGTTCATCGGGGGAAATGTCAAATTTGACTTGAGGTGTGGTAGACAGAACTTCCTTCACTTTGGGGTTTAGTAGAGCCTTCTTTGCTGCACTCACATCACATCTTGAAAATAGAAGATCACCATTCTTTTGAACCGGAGTTAGGAATCCTTTTTCAGCAAGTTCATCGGCCGTATAACTTATCCGTTTAGGTTTTGCATTTGGTGAGCGACGACTTTTATTATCATCCTCATCATCGGACTGAACGACCAAACAAATGTGACCTTCTTCAGAATCCTCATCGCTTTCATCAGAGTCTGACTCTATCCAGGTAGCTAACTCTTTTGTGGTAGAGTCCTCTTCAGCAACCATCCCCTTTTGCTTTGACTATCTTGGATTGAAGTTGCTTTTCTTCTTCATATACTCATACTTGGGAATTGGACATTCTGATGCGAAGTGACCTGGTTTCCTGCAATTAAAACAAACAAGATCTTCTTTCTTCTTGGAGAAGTTGAAGTTCTCTTTCTTCTTTGAAGGGCTGCTCCTTGAAAACCTTGTTGGAACTTTGCTTGTTGATCCGGGTCTTGCTGTCTTTCTAAACTTTTGGAATCTTTTCACAAACATAGCAAAATCATCATCATCCATATCAAGTAAATCTGATGTGGAGATTTTTGGATCTTCTTCCTCGATCACTTCTTCCTTTTGAGCAACCAACGATAAGCTCTTTGTTTTTCCTTCCATTTCAGCAATGTTTTTAATCTTGATATCAAAGACCTTGAGGTTGGCATAGAGGCTTCTGAGAGACATGTCATCTAGTAGCTTGGTATCTTCGAGAGTGTTTCCTTTGTGTAGATATTGCGAACCAAGAGCGGCAAGAAAATTAACATTGATTTCTTTCTTGGTAAGCTTCTTCCCGAGTGCTATATAAGTACTCACGATCTCACAATAACGATCATAAGTGGCTCTTAGTGATTCACCGGGGATCTTAGCAAAGTTGTTGAATCTTCTTTGAATTGCAAACTTTTTGCTTTCCTTGCAAGCTTGATCTCCTTCGATGTAATCTTCAATTGCATCCCAAAGTTCTTTTGCAGTAGAACATTCCATGATCTGTCGACGCTGTGACGTACTTAAGGTACTTAGAAGTATGCTTTTTGCTTTCACATCCATTCCAACCAGTCTTTTCTCTTCATCGGTCCATTCAGCTTTTGGTTTCTTGATAGTCGGATTTGCACCATTAGTTTCTGGATCCGGATTAGCTTTCATTGGGAAGTATGGTCCAATGGTAAGACAATCACCAAGTTGCTCGTCCATGGAGTAGAACTGAGTTAGAATGCTATGCTTCCATACGTCAAAATTATCTTCGTCGAACGCTGGAACGTGAGTGAAGTTAACCGTTGCCATAGTTTTCTGACTTGCCATTTTGAATCGGCACCCAAGCTGTTAAGCTTGAAAAACAGAAGTTTTATAAAGGTGTTTGCTCTGATACCACTTGTTGGTCCCAAAGACACAACAAGGGTATGAAAGGAGGCTAGAGGGGGGGGGGATGAATAGCCTACTTAAAATTTCAACCCCTTTTCAAAATTCAACCAAGTGCTTACAATCTTGAGTTTTGCGGTCAAGTAATAAACCATGCGGTCAAGATGTAATATGCACAGCGGAAGTTTTCGATAGAAATAAAGTAAGGTTGTTTTGATGAAAATCTCTAAGTGAATTCTTTCTCACGGTCAGGTAGTTCCGGTCAAGAAAGATGCGGTCAAGGATGCGCGGTCAGAGATTTGCGGTCAGATGGTTGAGAGATTGAAAGTTGTTGTCTTAGAAGTTTTTGGCAAAAGATAAGTTAGTCAGATTTTAACTTAGGCAATGTGGAAAACAAACAAACACAATTCACAATTGTTCTTAAATCTGGAAGATCAAACACTAAAAGACAAACAAGATTAATATGAACAAGTGAAGAACAATAGGAACAAGATGAACAAGTATTTGGAAAGGTTCGATCTGTTAAAAGATCTACGTCCTTTACCAAGATGGTCAGTCTTGGATTTTGAATGGAGGTATATATTGATTCTTGAGTGTATAGATTACAGAGATGAAGCTTTGAATCAACACCTACTTTCTATGAAGAATAAATCCTAGACTTAGACCAGTGTATCCCTTTTGATGCAATCTATGTGATTGATCAATTGGGGTGAGTGTGTGTGTAAGAATCAGAAGCTCTTTAAAATCTAAGTGATTGTAGAGCCTAATGAATCTTAAGTGTTACAAGGCTTGAGATGACTTGTTTTTTGCTGGAGATCTTTGAAGGTTTGAAGATGAGTTCTTTGAAGATTCAAAGGATTCTGGAAATCTTGAATATGATCTTCAATCACCAAGTATTTTAACAGCAATTTCTCTCTTAGAATCTCAGCCCTATTCAATGAAGAACTTAAGAGCTATTTATAGCCTTGAAAGAGAAAATAGCTGTTGGATTTACTTGGGCTCTAAGTTGAAGGACAATGAGCTGTTGAATTCTGATTGGAGCTCAATCTGAGTTTGTCCCTTTTTGCAGATAAGAAGTGGTCCCACTTAGATAAATTCAAATTTGAATTACTTGGGATCCAAGTTATGCAACGTTCTAAACTAACCATAGTTTGACCATGGTTAAGTTTAAACCAACTTGGGTTTCTTGGACGACTTCTTCATTTGCGGTCAAGGCCTCACGGTCGAGTGGCTTGCGGTCGATGGGTTAAAAGTGACCTGTCAAGATATGCCACAAAGCTCACGGTCACTGACTTCCGGTCAAGTGATTCACGGTCAAGTGGTCTTCCACGGTCAGGTGGTCTACCACGGTTAAGTGAATTCACGGTCAAGGACTTGACCACTAGTATTCCAGACTTAGAAAATTTTTAGCCTATCAATCTAAAGCCTATACTATCAAAGTGGACTATTCTAAAAATGAAGTTTAACACTTCTTACAAAATATCCTAAAGTCCACAAAAGATAAAATTAGGTTATGGGATCAATCAAATCTAGGTGATAAGAGTGGTTTATAATAAGCATACCCAACAGATTCGTCAACAAAGGTTCACTAACGGCCTCTCCAAAGGTTCGCTAACGGCCTCTTCAAAGGTTCACTAACGGCCTCATTCAAAGGTTCACTAACGGCCTCTCCAAAGGTTCACCAACGGCCTCCTCAAAGGTTCACTAATGGCCTCCTCAAAGGTTCACTAACGGCCTCTTCAAAGGTTCACTAACGGCCTCCTCAAAGGTTCACCAACGGCCTCATTCAAAGGTTCACTAACGGCCTCCCCGACGGTTCACTAACGGCCTCCTCAAAGGTTCACCAATGGCCTCATTCAAAGGTTCACTAACGGCCTCTCCGAAGGTTCACTAACGGCCTCCTCAAAGGTTCACTAACGGCCTCTCCAAAAGGTTCCCTAACGGCCTCGTTCAAAAGGTTCACTAACGGCCTCATTCAAAATATTCAGCCGGCAGGCTCTCTATCAACCAAAGCCGCTCACACAGGGAGCGCACCACTATCTCTCACAATTTCAAATTCCTGCTTTCATCGAGTCTTTGATTTTTTCTTGGTGATGTCCTCGGCGGGTGTTTTTAACTTTCGTCGACGCGTTTTGCTTTGCAATCCACGTCGCCGAGGGGCTCTGTAGACACCCCGCCTTGGACCGCTCACCCCGATTGCACATTTGATCTTGTGTTTCTCCCCATTTTAAGTGTTTCTCATTAGTTTCTGTCACTTCCGTTAAGTTCCTGACTGACTTCGTTAAGTCCAGGGACTAAACTGAATAACAGGGCTGACTTTCTAGTCCATTCTGTCAAAATTGCCTTCTCTGAGTCGCGCGCCTCCGACAGGAGGATCCAGACGCGCGCGCCTCCCACCCCATATCAGGAAGCGTGCGCCTCTGGGCGTCAGTTACAGATTTCTGGCCAGGATTCTCTCCCTTGCTCAATTTACAGGATTTTTGCCCGGGAAGGATTTCTTGGTGACTGAGTTTTGGCACCAAAAACATCCCTCTTTCACCTATAAAAACCTCCCTTTACCTCCATTTTCAAGGGACGGAAACTAGGGACAAAAACTTACACAAAAACTTTGACCAAAAAGGACCGAAAGATCTTGACTTTACCAAATTTCCTACTTTCAAAGCATTTTCCAAAGGATTTCTCCAAGTAAATCAACAAGAAGTGTTTGAAGTCTCTTGAAGTCTAGGTAAAGCTATTTCTTTCCCCTTCTCAACTTCATCTCTTTTCTCTTTCTCTTTTGTATTATCAAAGTGCAATCACCCAAATCATTTTGGGACATGACTTTAATGATCACCTCATCTCATTGAGGTCGGTTAAAGAGTTATCTCCTACATTCCAAACTCTATTTTAAACCCCTTTTTATGATTTAAAGAAGAAGAACGCTTATCATTCATGTAGATTTTGATCAAGCAAGACCAACTTTAGTTGGGCGAGATGGGTGTTTCGTTACTTCCCACCTCGTAATCTAACCCCCGAACCTCAAAACAAGGAATCTCTGTTTTCGTAATCAAACTTAGGCTATTATCAATAGGTTTTTCTTATGTTCCTCAAAACATAGGTGGCGACTCTAAACAATCTAAAACAAGTTAGACATCCTAGGATAATTCACCGCTCTAGCCATGTTGTGGTTTCCCGGGGTATCTACAGGCAATAGCAGAAAATAAGTGGCAATTATTTTTTGATGGTGCAGCCAATAAACGGGGATATGGTATTGGCATGTTACTAGTAGATCCCTCAGATTTCTACACTCCACTTGCAATCTTCCTTGACTTTGAGGCCACTGACAATATTGCCGAGTACGAAGCTTGCATAGCGAGGCTTAAAGCAGCCTTAGAAAGAAATGTGACCGAACTAGAAGTGTACGGAGATTCACAACTTATAATCTATCAGTCACTCAAGAAGTGGAAGGTACAAGATCCTACACTCCAGATATATAACAACCATCTCCAAGACTTGGTCAAACAGTTCAAAGAGGTCACTTTCTACTATCTTCCTAGAGATAAGAACCGCTTCGCAGATTCGCTAGCCATGCCAGCGTCACTAATGGAGATTCCTGAATGGACTGAAGTTAAAACCTTCAAAGTCGCGAGGCGAACGACTCCTGCTTATCACTCGATCATAGACTTGCATGACTATAAAGAGGCATATGACTCTGTTTCCGTAAACACCTTAGACGATAAGACTTGGTATTATGATGTATGGCATTTCCTCCTAGATGGAACATTCCCATCGGACGCATCACCTAAAGCGAAGATAGCCCTTAAACGGTTTGCCGCCCATTTCATTAGTATAGGTGATCGCCTCTACAAGAAACACCACAAGCAGTGTCTACTCTGTGCCGATGAACACGAAGCCATAAAAATCATGGACCAAGTCCATCAAGGAGTCTTTGGAACCCACATGAATGGCAACATGTTAGCAAAGAATTATCCGACTAGGATACTATTGTCCTACAATGGAAGCCGACTGCACCAAGATGGTTAGAAAATGCCACAAGTGTCAGATACATGCCAACTTGCAAAACGCACCACCGTCCGTGTTATACCCCATGACATCCCCTTGGCCATTTTCTACATGGGGAATAGACATCATTGGAAAAGTCTCACCGACAGGTCATAATGGACATTCATTCATATTAGTCGCCATAGACTATTTCACCAAGTGGATTGAGGCTCAATCCTATAAAGTCTTAAATGCCAAAAAGGTGGCTGAGTTCATTAAGACCAACATCATATGCCGATATGGGGTACCTCATGAGATGATATCTGACAATGACACGCACTTTGAGAAAGAATGTTACCAACTGCTTGCAGAGTACAAGATAGAAAGGCATCAGTCGTCACTGTACCGACCACAAACCAATGGAGCAGTCGAAGCTGCTAACAAAACCATAGAGACCATCATTAGGAAAATGGCTGAGACCGGCAGAGACTGGCCCGACAAGCTAGCTTTTGTACTCTGGGGCTACCGTACTTCAATCTGTACCGCCACCGGTGAAACTCCATACGCCCTAGACTATGGGATGGAAGCAGTGTTACCAATAGAATTAGAAGTACCATCACTAAGGGTTCTCCTAGAAAACCAAATCAACGAAGTCACTTGGTTGAACAGCCGTTACGAACAACTAGCCCTGCTAGATGAACGTCGACTTCGAGCCGCCGAGTATATGCCGCCGAGCATATCCAAGCATATCAACAAAGAATGGCCCGAGCATTCAATAAAAAAGTCAAATCCAGAAACATCAAAGAAGGGGACCTTGTCCTACGTGAACATCGACCTGGACCATTCAACCTTATGGGAAAGTGGGGACCAAGATGGATAGGCCCTTACATAGTCAAGAAGATCTTCTCCGGAGGAGCGGTATAACTCGCAGACCTAGATGGAGATCAACTGCCGAAGCCCATCAACATGGACAAGCTGAAGAAGTACTACTCGTAACTCCGTCCCCTATCTCAAAAAAAAGAGAGAAAGCTTCCTAGGTTGAAAACCCGCAAGGGCGACCTAGGCAAAAGTTAGAGCCAAAGGCACGAGAAAAGAGGCCCGTTAGATTGAAAACCTAAAAGGGCGGTCTAGGGATAAATCAGGGTGTGCATATAAAAAAAAAAAAAAATAGGGGACAGTCTCGTACGAGACACCCATGTCTCGTACAAGACATGTCAGTCAGCAAACATAATTTTCTCTTTCTTGAACAAGAACTACGATGACCTGAGCTCTTTATTTAATTGATGTAAAAGGAGAACGTAGGCAGCCTTTTGGTCTGGTCTATTCAATAAATAAAATCAAAATCTTTTCTTCTTATTAACTGAGTGCATTTCGAGAAAGCAATAGGAAAATTTCTAACATGAATACCAACTTGCAAAAGAAAATAAATAAAATACTAAAAATCTAAACATTGGTCTATCTAAGCAATCTCTCGATACTCCTAAGGATCTATTTCTTCCTTAACTTAGTAGGGGCTTGACCACGATCCGCCTTGTCATTCATTTTCCTCTTATGCAAAGGCATCTCGAAACCGGGAGGAACATCAAGTCGACTGAACACCGAGGGAGTCAATCGTGCAAACACGTGAGGCCTATCTAGAGCTTGAAATTTACCGGGAAGTCCATTTGCCCTCTTCTCGTAAAAATCGCTATCCAAAAAGTCTTGAGTGGCATCTACACTAACATTAGAAGGATCCTCCTTAGCTTCCTTCTTCCTCAAATTCAAGCTAGGCTCGTATTGGTCCCCAACAGAGAACGACGAATCTCATCAATACCCTCGACACTGGGACGGAGTTCTGTGAGAAACCAATCCAAGTATTTGTCTGACAAACGGATGCTCCCTCCATCATGACGCAGATTGGTCCAACGATCTATAGTGGTGCCTTGCCTCCAAGCACGAGCTAAGATCGTAGAAAACTCTGAGTCCATAAAAGAGATGTCTTAAGGCCGTCCCCCTAACACGAAAGTGTCCTGCTGTTGACCGAATTGTCGTATCACCCTTCGAGCAAAATAAAAAGAAGAATCCCTCAAACCCGGAAGGACGACCCTGTCGTATCCAAGGGTATTAGCTATGAACTGCTTCACCTTCCAAAAGGATGGGCACCAAGCAATATCATCAGTCTCCGCTTTGCCAAAAAGATGGGCCCATTCCTCAATGCTGAGACCCTTCACCAACAGTCTCCACCTATGGAAGTATAAGGAGAATACTTGATCGGAGAGTCCAACAGTTTAAAATGTTCTCTGAGCCAAATAGTCAACAATAATGGACTTCCTTGAGTCATAGAGCCAGTTCGGTGTTGCTCATCAAGACCATGAAGGGTCTCCCCTAAGATAAGAGGAACAATGTTGAAGGCCCGCCCTCTAGCTTGCAAAATGATATCCACGAGCTCTGTGTTCGCCATGCCACACTTGCTCGTAAACAGCACGCTTTGGAATAAGCATAATGCCAAGAGGCAACATTAGGAATACACCCCGTGACCACGAGTTACCCGACCTTTAAATCTCCTAGGCAAAGCGTGGAGATCAACATGGCGGTTATGAATATAACTCTGCGCCTCAGGAAGGCCTATAATCAATAAATCCCTGAGAGATTCCGCTGGTACCTTATCATACTTGGGCACCGCAATCACCCCTGTCAATGGCATATCTAGGATAGCCGCTATCTCCTCTACAGTGGGGACCATCTCATTAAGCAAAAAATTAAAGATATGAGTCAAAGGATCCCAGAAGCGTGCAACTCCCTTTAAAAGGTCCCAATTCGGTTTTAGGTTATTTAAGGTGAAAAGAATCTTAAAACCGAACATCTCTATGAATCTTCCTTGACGAGCCCTGTCAAACGAGCGAAAGAACGTTGCTAAGTCACTCTTGTAGCGTTCCACTAATCCCGAGTCCAAGGAGAACTCATCAACAATTATTGATGAAGGGACAGATTTGCTTGGGGCCATTGGGAGCAAAAGGTTGAGAATTTTACTTCAAAAGAAAGGTTCCCAGAATTGATTTAAGGCTGCATGGTATTCTAGGATGGACTAGAGGTGTTTATATACAAGTTTGGCACCAAATCCCCGAGGAAAAATGAGAAACAGTCGCAGATTCAGAGGATGACTCGTACGAGGCATCTCTCAGTTCAGACATCAGAGCTCTGCTCAGATTCTAGTTGCCTGACAAGTCAAAACTTGTCTCAATCACCTCAGAAATGCAGATGACCTAACACAAATCCATCTCATAAAAATACCCCTCGATTGACCAACCGGATGTGAATCAATCCATTTACACAGTCAGAAATAAAAACTAAAATTAACAAAAGTATTGTGTGTTAGAGTTAGGAGTTAACTGTTGCATGGGTATAAACCAAAGAGAGAAAAATTGTCTTCGCCTACGCCGAGGTGTAGATACCCCGGGAAACCACAACTTGGCTAGAGCGGTGAATTATCCTAGGATGTCTAACTTGTTTTAATTGTTTAGAGTCGCCACCTATGTTGTTGAGGAAACATAAGAAAAACCTAATGAAATAGCCTAATTTATGTACAAAACCAGAGATTCGGGAAGAGAAGGGTTCGGGGGTTAGGTGACGGAGTGGGAAGTAATTAAACACCCACTCCACCCCGCTTACGTGGGTCTTGCTACTATTGGTGTTCTAATACTAAAAAGTCCTTCAAATAATACGAGAAATGTGCTAACAATTGTGATGTAAAGAAAAGGGAAATAAAAGATAAATTGTTTTATTATATTACTGCTTGAAGATTACATGTCAAACTATTCTAACAAATACATTAATATGAAATGGGGAAATTAAAGTAGAGTTGGAATGTAGGGAGATAACCTTAACCAACTTTAATGTAATAAAGTGATTAGTTGGTCATGTCCCAATTGATGGGGATTGCATACATTAAAAAGACATATAAAATAGAAGAAGAAAGATGAAGTTGTACCTTAAGAAGAGGAATTCAAACTTTTACTTGAAAAGAGTTTTGATGCTTGAATTGTTGTTGGGAGAATTCTTGTAGGAAGAATTCTTGGGAGAATTGTGTATAGTGTCTTTGTGAAGAAATTTCCAGTCCAAGAACTTTGTGTATTGTTCTTGTAGAGAAGATGAAGTTGGGTCAAAAAGAGAGTCCTAAAAGTCTAGAGTTTTGGCTAGAGAGAAAATGTTGAGGTCCCTTTCTAAGGTAGAAATGAGAGGTTTTTATGGGTAAAATTAGGAGGGAAATGTTAGAGGGAAAAGCTGATCATCCATGTGAAATGGAATTGACCAATCAAAAATAAGATAAATAAAATAATAAATAAAATAAAATAAAAAGGAAATATTTTATTTTGATGAAAAGGCTAGAAGTGTGGGATTGGGAGTTACAAAACTAGGGGGGATGAACTTGGATGTAAAAAGTGGTTTTTGTGATCAAGAAAAAGGAGGGAAATAATGTGCAATCCGTTACTGCCATAATGGGAGGCGCGTGAGTCTCGCTTTAGGGGCGAGACGCGCGCGCAGCCGATAACACTTCCGTAAGCGCCCGCGGGTGGAGAAGACAGAATAACGGAAATGACTCTAAAGTTAATTCTGTTATGCAGTTTAGTCCAAAACTAACGGAATCAGTTAGGAACTTAACCGAAGTAACAAAAATTAACAAAAATAAGTTAAATAAAAATACTATGTATGCAATCGGGGTATGAGAGGTCCAAGGCGGGGTGTCTACAGATCCCCTCGGCGACGTGGATTGCAAAGCAAAACGCGTCGACGAAAGAACAAAACATCCGCCGAGGACATCGACAAGAAAAAAGCAATGACTCGATGAAAACAAGAACTTTGAAATTACAAGAGATAGAGGTGCACTCCCTGCATGAGCGGCTTTGCTGATAAAAGGGGTGCGGTGATAGGATTTGACCCATCGTGGCCAATGTCTAGAGTCCGTATAGGGGACCTGGCTGAATCCGTTAGGGGACCCGTCTGCTGAGTTGAAGTCCGTTAGGGGACTTGGCTGAATCCGTTAGGGGACCCGTCTGCTGAGTTGAAGTTCGTTAGGGGACTTGGCTGAATCCGTTAGGGGACCCATCTGCCGAGTTAAAGTCCATTAGGGGACTTGGCTGAATCCGTTAGGAGACCCATCTGCTGAGTTGAAGTCTGTTAGGGGACTTGGTTGAATCCGTTAGGGGACCCATCTGCCGAGTTGAAGTCCGTTAGGGGACTTGGCTGAATCCGTTAGGGGACCCATCTGCCGAGTTGAAGCCCGTTAGGGGACTTGGCTGAATCCGTTAGGGGACCCATCTGCCGAGTTGAAGCCCGTTAGGGGACTTGGCTGAATCCGTTAGGGGACCCATCGGCTGAGTTGAAGTCCGTTAGGGGACTTGGCTGAATCCGTTAGGGGACCCGTTTGCTGATGAATGTAGATTTGTTGAGTAGACTTTACTGTTAAAGAGGTGGTGATTCTGGTGGTTCACCGCGGACCAAATTGCTGTTTTGTATGCTGCTTAGAGTTGCAGTTGACTTTCGTGGGGTGCGGGCACAGTTGACTGCGGACCACTTTCTGCTGGGGATGAAATGCCATGAATTGCCCATGCTGTTGGACTTTGTGTTGGTACCTCTTATGTGTGTGCTTGGCAGGTATACGTGCTTGTGTGATATGAGAGAAAATTGTGCTTGTGGTGCTTTGTGATTTGAAAAGCAGATTTGCATGAGAGAGATTTTGAAAAGATGGAGAAATTGCTTTTGTGTGTGATGTGATTTGAAAGGATATTTTGATGAATGATGTTCATACCTTCACTTACCATGGCTGCTTGATTTGGGATGGATTCCTGATGCCGTGGCTTTGATGAAGGATGCCGACACTTTTGATGAAGATGAGTCGCTTGTACTTTGATAGAGTGTCGGTGAGATGACGTTCTGGAAGATGGGTTGGTCATGCCAAAAGGCTGCCTACGTATCCCTTAAAGAGAATCAGACCAGCGTAGTTCAAGTCATGTTCGGTCGAAGTCCGGATTGCCTCGCTTGAACTCTGTTGTTGTCGTCGTTGTGCCCAACGAAATGTGATGTTTAGCCCCAAGAGATTTGTCGATTATGGGGCTTCAAAGGCTTTCGATGCCGAGATGAGGGGTTGCTGATTGAAAAGCCCCTAGAATGTCTTTGATATCAAACTTTGAGTGACTTGTGTAGCCCCAAGATAAATCAGCTCTTGACCCACTCAAATGAATCGCCTTTTGTTGTTGGCGTGAGCAAGCCCCAAGCTTCAAGAGATTGCTAAGCCCCAAATGTCATGGACTTGTTGCTTGCGGGCTTGGAAATGGTGGGTTGCACAGACCTTTCGATGTAAATCACCAAATTATCTTGTGATCGGCTCGTTATTGAGAGCGGATGTACCGTTGGGTAGAATTCTTGATGGAGATCTCCTTCTTACTCTTTCTGGGGAGATGAATGGCGTCGTTGTGGTCGGTACCCAAGTGGCGGAAGACCCATGTTGAACATGCAGTAGGGTCTTCGGGAAATGTCTCGTGGGAGATGGTGATGTTGTTGCGGATGATAAGGTCTTGGCGTGATAAAGTCTCAAACGATATGTTTGTTTGAGTCTTCTTGAGTCGAACTAAAGACGGATCTTCGGATGCAACTAGTGCTTGAGGCGCAAGAGCCACACTTTTTGCTTTTGATCTTGGAGAAGGGGGTGCTAAATTGCAGAAATATTGGGATTGGCCGAGGCATTTCCCGCTATAACCCTGTTTTGATAGAGTTTAGCACATTGAATCTTTTTCCTTTTCTCTAAGACTTTCTTCATAACCTTATCGTAAGTCACAACATAAGAATCATCAAATTCATTCATAACATCGGAGCCCTCCTTTCAAACTAGAAGACCTTTGACGTGAAGTACTAAGAGACCCTTGAAGCTTGATCACTTTCATGAAGCCATAAGACTACTCCCAAATTGCATTGCTCGGGTACCATTGCCCAAAAGCTTGTTAATTGCGAAGCCCTAATATTGCCCTTTGCTTGGATTGTTGTAATGCCGTAGCCCAAAGGATTGTAGGTTGCGAAGCCCCTTGAGACCTTCGGTGCCAAACTAATTGAGGAAGCTTCCAATGTTGCATATGACTTTTCTAGGGCCCTTGTTGGGAGGTGAAGTGAATTTCTTCTTGCCAAGGGAGACTTTCAAACTTGAGTGTAGCCCCTAGAGTGCCACCATTGATTATAAGTGGAGAAAGAAAGGCCCATCCTTGATTGGGGGAACAGGCACAAGCACACATGACAAGAAGGCTTTTCGTCATTCCCTTTGAGAGACTTTGAAAATAGTCTCACACATCTTTCTTGAGCATAGCCCCTAGGGATCATTAACTCTCGAGAGTAGCAAAAGAAGCTCTTGTTCTTGAGTCACATAGCCCCTAGGGCGTCATCATTTGTCGAGCAAAGCAAGAGACTCGTCCTCGTGTAGGTGAACAAACATAAGAGGACATGGCAAGAGCTACTCCATTTCTCGGGAAGCCTTTCGACATACTGTAGGGTCATATGCTTTGAAAAGCTTAAAAACTGAGTCACATGTTGTTTCCATTTCCTGCCCAAACCAATTGAATCACTGGGGACTATTTGTGCAACCTCGTACCCCATATCAATCGTGAGCTCGTTCTCGGACGGGCCTTATTTCACATGAGCCCCAAAAATGCACATTGCAAGAACAATCTGTCTTATGCCAATAACCCAAGACAGCCTTTGATTGTGCCGTATCTTTTCGAGCCTTTTGCAATTCTAAAGTTGACTCGGTGGTGAATTGACTTGCTGAGGAGATTCAATGTAGAACTTGTCTTCTTTAGAGGCCGGGGATCTCCATTTCTCTTTCCCTTACTCTCTCATTTTTTTTATGACGCACCCTGTTTTTTGCCTAGACCACCCTTTCGGGTTTTCAATCTAGCAGGCATCTCTTCTGCGTCTTCATTTTAACTCGATTAATGAGGAAGTGTGCATTGACTCTAGCTGAGGAGATAAGACATGTGATTTTGCGGTGTAGACCCTTTTGTCACTAAAGGTGAGTGACATTGACTTGACTAGGGAAGTGGTCCCTAGTATTGACATGTATTTTTATTGAATGACTTACGAAGGCAAGTAAGTCATTAAGAGAGAAGAGAAGGAAAGCCCCAATTTGATTGCAAGAAACTGGGAGTGTCGCTGAAAGTTAAGAAGCCCCTAGACTCGACAAGGAACATGAAAGCGATCCCAAATCTAAGAAAGTTGTTCAATCTTGAGGTGATTAATTCATTGGCAAATGACTCGTACAAAGATGTCTTGACAAGTTTGAGATGAAGGCCAATCACCATAACGCACTAGGGCTAAACATATCTTCTTTCTTGCATGAGACCGGACCCGCAGGTTGCCTACGTTCCTCCAGTGTAGAGGCTCAGGTCACCGTAGTTCTTGTAGATGCTCCTTTTGCCGTGATGATTGTTTGATTTTGCTCCGTCCTTCATTGGAGAATGATGATGATGATCTTGATGTGAACTTCTTTGAATGAGGGGGATTTTTTTTTTTAATGCTCTAACTTTTGCCTAGGTTGTTTTGAAGAGTCAACCTAGCGAGTTTTTTTTTTTTTTAATCCCCCTTTGGAAACTTTGCTTGATTTTTCTCCATGCTTGATGTCTTGGATTCGTCATTGTTGTTGATGTCGTTGCCTTCGTCACGATGTTTAGACCCTAGGCGTTCAAGTGATGGCCTTCGTTCTAAAACTTGTTTAGACATCTTTTCATCATTTTTCCATGAATTAAATTGAACAACTTGGAAGAGTGTATGAGGACAAGAACGACTTTTATTAAGACCGACTCTAATTGTAACATTGACGAGTAGGAAGAAAACTTAATGCACACATAAGAGGACTTTGGACTCTTTTTTTTTTTTTATTACTAGGTAGAGAAAGAGAAATGGAGGTTGCTGTCGTCGTCCCCCATGTCGTTGTAGTCCTCATTGTCATTGTAGTCTTTCATGTCACTACATTCTTCCATGCCGTTGCTCGGATTGCTCGGGAACCCTTCGTCGTTGTAGCTTGTCTCATATGAAGACTCGGCCACTTCTCGGAGCAAATTGTCAACTCTAATCCCCGCGTCATACATGCTTGCAAAATCCGGATAAAAGGCCCCACTAAGATGAGTTCGGTGGTCCAAAGTCAAATATTTCAAGAATATGTCCATTTGTTCCTTTATTGAGGGCCTATCCACAATCTCGGCTAACTTGTCATTCCAACGGCGAGAAAAGTCCCCAAATGATTCATTGCCCTCTTGCATGGTGTTCCCCAATTCTTTCTTCGTGGGACGGTGCATGTAATTGCCTTTATATTGTGACTTAAAGGCGAGCATGGCGTCATCCTAATTGAGGCGGGTGGAAACCGGGAGACCCATATACCAATCTTTTGCGACCCCATCAAGAGTAAGTGGGAAGCATTGTGCCATTATTTGAGGAGACACTTTCTTCGGTAGCATGGCCCAAATGTAGGAGTCGATGTGAGCATCGGGACAAGAGTTGCCCTTGAACTTGCCAATGTCGGACATCTTGAATTTTTTGGGAAGGGCCACCATAGTGTCCATGAGAAGAGAAGCTTGGTAGATATCGGAGCTTGGGCCTTTGTGCAAATTTAGCCCACTAAGCTTTTGGTCAATGTAGGACATGAGAGCGTTGACCAAACCGGTATCGATGCTTTCGACCTTATTTCTTTCATTTGCGAGCCCCTTCAATTGGTTCTCGAGCTTAGCAAGTTCTTTCTTATGGACCATTCTCTCATGCTTGAGACGGGCTTGCCACAAATCATCCTTGCGTCGGGAATTCTCGGGGAGTGCATCAATTTTCCCTTTCAGTGCTTTGATCATATTGGCTATATCCTCGTTGGACCGGGAAAGATTGTCACCGTTGTTGTTGCTGTCGGAAGCCATTGGACCTATTTGAAGAACACGGTTGATCTTAGGTTGGCCCCACAAATACATTTTGAGTAAAGTAAATTAAGCCACGAACAAGAGAAAAGACTCAACCACATAAGGAAAAATGACTCTTTTATTTATTTACAAAAGTTTGAAGGATGTAGTCCTTTTTGGGCTTTCTAGAAAAATAGTGGAATCGTCACACTAGTATATAGACCTTCTCGCGGTCCCATATACTCATCGGATTCCACCACGCTTGTGATTCCTACATGTGTCGGGATTAAACTAAATTAATGTAGTAAAGCATACATGTGGGGACGGATTTTTTTATTTTCGTCCATAATAACCACTTGGGGACGGCTTTTTATTTCGTCCATGATAACCACTTGACATGTATGTTTTGAAGACATTAGTTTAGGGAAATCTCGACACATGAAAACCGACTTTAGTCACGGAGTGTTAGACCCTAACTAGAATTGTGTTGGCTTGTGCTCGGCTAATGAGAGGCTTAAGGTCACCCCCGGCATGTAGTCGTGAACTACGCCATGGGTTGAGGTTTACCGCTTCGAGAGAATCAAGGTCGGGTGGAGCTTGAAACTCTCTAGGACGGGCCTCGACGGGCTTGGGGTTATGAACTTTGTGCGACTCGATTGTGAGCAATTGATAGGAATATGTGCATGTAGTGTGAGGTCAAGCCAAGTGACAAAACATTTTTTTTCTCAAAGAAAGAAAAGAAAAACAAATAAGCACATAATTACAACTTTCGAATCACCCGTGTGACCGATAAAATAAACAGAAAGTAAAAGAATTTATGTGCAGGCCCGGTGCCCACACACTGTCCAAACTGTTCTGTTTCTGTGCATTGTTCTGTTCTGGAAATGCGCCCAGAAGCGCGCGCATTGGGCTACCTACTCGGGAGGCGTGCGCGTTGGAGGAAGAGGGGCAGAGGCGCCCGCTTCTGGGTGAAAACCTGCAAATCAGTGGGTTCAAGGGATTGCCTTGACCCTAAATAAGAAAACTTTCCCCTGCAGTAATTGTTAGCACAGAAACATGGAATTGAAGGACAAGATGAAAGGAGGGCGATTTTGGTTATTGGGATCGGACGCGCGCACTTTAGGCCAAGAAGGCCAGAGGTGCGCGCTTCCAACCCTTTTTACCAGAACGCCCAGAAAACAGAAATAAGAACACCAAAAGCAAAAACGCAAGTTTAACCCTCTAAATCATCCCCAGCAGAGTCGCCACTGTAGATACCTCGGGAAACCACAACTTGGCTAGAGCGGTGAATTATCCTAGGATGTCTAACTTGTTTTAATTGTTTAGAGTCGCCACCTATGTTATTGAGGAAACATAAGAAAAACCTAATGAAATAGCCTAATTTATGTACAAAACCAGAGATTCGGGAAGAGAAGGGTTTGGGGGTTAGGTGACGGAGTGGGAAGTAATTAAACACCCACTCCGCTCCGCTTACGCGGGTCTTGCTACTATTGGTGTTCTAATACTAAAAAGTCCTTCAAATAATACGAGAAATGTGCTAACAATTGTGATGTAAAGAAAAGGGAAATAAAAGATAAATTATTTTATTATATTACTGCTTGAAGATTACATGTCAAAGTACTCTAACAAATACATTAATATGAAATGGGGAAATTAAAGTAGAGTTGGAATGTAGGGAGATAACCTTAACCAACTTTAATGTAATAAAGTGATTAGTTGGTCATGTCCCAATTGATGGGGATTGCATACATTAAAAAGACATGTAAAATAGAAGAAGAAAGATGAAGTTGTACATTAAGAAGAGGACTTCAAACTTTTACTTGAAAAGAGTTTTGATGCTTGAATTGTTGTTGGGAGAATTCTTGTAGGAAGAATTCTTGGGAGAATTGTGTATAGTGTCTTTGAGAAGAAATTTCCAGTCCAAGAACTTTGTGTATAGTTCTTGTAGAGAAGATGAAGTTGGGTCAAAAAGAGAGTTCTAAAAGTCTAGAGTTTTGGCTAGAGAGAAAATATTGAGGTCCCTTTCTAAGGTAGAAATGAGAGGTTTTTATGGGTAAAATTAGGAGGGAAAGGTTAGAGGGAAAAGATGATCATCCATGTGAAATGGAATTGACCAATCAAAAATAAGATAAATAAAATAATAAATAAAAGAGAATGAAATAAATAAAAGAAAATAAAAAGGAAATATTTTATTTTGATGAAAAGGCTAGAAGTGTGGGATTGGGAGTTACAAAACTAGGGGGATGCACTTGGATGTAAAAAGAGGTTTTTGTGATCAAGAAAAGGGAGGGAAATAAGGTGCAATCCGTTACTGCCATAATGGGAGGCGCGTGAGTCCCGCTTTAGGGGCGAGACGCGCGCGCAGCCCGATAACACTTCCGAAAGCGCCCGCGGGTGGAGAAAACGGAACAACGGAAATGACTCTAAAGTTAATTCTGTTATGCAGTTTAGTCCAAAACTAACGGAATCAGTTAGGAACTTAAGCGAAGTAACAGAAATTAACAAAAATAAGTTAAATAAAAATACTATGTATGCAATCGGGGTATGAGAGGTCCAAGGCGGGGTGTCTACACGAGGAAACAAATACATCATAAAAAAAAAGAGGGGATGGGGGATCCTATCAACTCCGGCATCAAAAGAAAGGATACGTCGCCACTGCCACGTGATCATTCGTCAGTCTGAGGTCTTTTCCCGCAAGAAGCCGACTCTGCTGTCTCGCGAGCCAATTGGCCTAAGAGATCCGCGGTCTCTCTCTTCACCCTCTTGGCATAGGCCATAAACTGGGCGAGCCGTCCGGCGACCTCTCTATACTCAGCAATGGGCACATGTTGAGAAGAAACAAATAGAGATTTAAAAGTATTCAGATAAATGATAAACAAAGAAATGAAATGGTAGAATGACGGAAATGACAGAAGAAGGGTCATAAACCATACCATGGTCGCGTCAGCAGGAGGTACGAGCCCCTCAGGCATATCGTACTGGGCGGGAAGGTCCTCGGTGCTCTCTATCCCCTCAGCCATGCTGTAGGTAAATGAAGCCGGTCCAAGCTGTGGACGGAATGGGACATGAACAACCCCCTGGGCCTGAGCCTGATCACCTTCCAGAATCAACCGGGGCATGAGACGAGTAAGAAAGTCCTGATAATCGGCCTCCAGAGACATATGGTCAAAATCATCCTAACCAATAATGAGGTCATCTCTCTCCTCCTTCGCGATAGCGTAAGAGTTAAGCATATGGGCCGGTGGGTCCAAGGGAACAAGGACATCGAGCCTACCACCACCTTGCTGGTGAGAGGCTCTCTCTCCTAAGTAAAAGCATCCCCCACCGAGACCTATCATCAGTAACCTTATACCAGCAAATCCGTAAACATGATCAATGCCCAAACTCCGCCAAGGAAAGAAAGCAACAGCGGACTAAGGGGCAGCCTCCCATCTATCAAAATACAGCCGCATGCGCTCCACCGGCATATCGGCCCCCTTTGCCTGCTCATCATGGGTGTCCCTGTTACCCCGGCGCCATTTCAAAGTATCTGGGAACATAACGGTGTTGTCTCGAAGGTTGAAAGTGAAGAGACCAAACATGGAGTACCCCCAAGCCTGTAAATGGGAGAAACATAGAAAATGTCAACATACAATGGCCGAAATGGAAAAGGTTACCGAGACTGAAAAGTAAACCGGGGCTGAAATAAATGAGGAATACAGAAGAATATGAGCATCATACCTCCCAAGCATGGCTGTAGCCACCCAAGCCAGCGTTTGCCCGATCCCGCGAACTCTCATCCATGGCCACGTAACAATGGGCGAAGCCTGCCAATCCCCAACTGGCATCCGTGACATGATGCATGTCTTTCAAAACACTCAAAAGAGTGAACAAGGTTGTCGACGCATGATTGGCAAATAGCGTCTCAGAAAAGGCCCACCACAGAAAGTCGCGGACAGCTACAATACGGGTGTTCACAGATCCCATCTGACTATCATTGACAGTAATGTAAGCATCCACCTTGCCCCTCAGAGCCGTGAGAGGGACACCCTTTCCAAGGGTACGCACAGAAAAACCTAGAAAATGCCTTATATCATCACTACTGAGTAGAAAGTCAGTATTAACCTCAAGTGGCTCACCGGCGATAGAGAGCCCGGTAACAACATGAAAATCAGTAGGGGTCATGGTAGCCTCACCCCACCGCATATGCATAGTATGGGTGCTACCCCACCAGCGCTCCCGAATAGCTTGGAGCAAGTAAACATTCCTCCTCTCACCGACTAAGCCGTCAAAGAAGGGCTTAAGTCCGAGATTCTCGATCTCTTCCTTCATCTCACCACTAAGAGTTTCCCACCTCTCGGCAACCGCTCGTACGCTGCCTCTATAGTTATTGACAATCCTGAATGGTTGCAAACAACAAAGGCAAAAGAAACGAATGTCAGAAAATCGATAAAACCTTCATTTAAGCATTTTACCCAAAAAATCGCAGAATTGCCTAAAACGACAGTCAAAATCATGTACTACTATACTACAATGATTTTCAAACATCAACAAGGATAAAATTCCATCGAAAGATCAGCCATGCATGATAAACCCTAGCAGCGATAATTCTAGGCGAAAATTGACAAAAGTCGAACTGCGAAGGCACCAAATTAAGACATGCAACAATGAAATTGACATGAAAACTCAGTAAAAGGAAGAGATCCTTACCCGCCTCGTTCGAACGGTGTGAGAAATATGATCCTCGGAGAATGGGCACAACTCGTCTGTCGCCCATACTTTGCCCTTCATATGCCTACTGAAGAGATGTTCCTTATGCGAACGATATGCACCAGCCATCAGAAAGGGTTGGGAAGCACTTAAACTTGAAAGGAATGGAGATTTTTTAGTGAGAAAATCGCCTAGGGTCGAAAGCTCCTGAGAATGAAATGAAGAAGTGATTTGAAAATAACTGAATCAGCGCTGATATGCTCCAAAAAACAAGGATCACTCGTACGAGACATCCCTATCTCGTATGAGATATCCCCAGCAAATCCACAGAAAACCCTGTTTTCTTAGGAAATTACAGAAAAGCCCTGCTTTTAACAGAAATTCTAGAAAAGCCCAGCTTTTAACAGAAAGGTCAGAAAAAGCCCTACTTTAGACTGAAAAGTCGAATCTGAACCCGGTTCAAGATGGAAAATTGAGTCGTTAACAGAAGAATATTTTCAGAATTAGAACAAGCAAAGTTGTTTCCCAGTACGAATTTATTCTCACCGCACATCCAAGATCATGGGTGAGCAACAAAATCAGCATCAACAAACTCTAAATCCAACGACTGTCATCGAGACGTATATTAATGGCACATGATTTACAACCGGGTATCTCACGACTGTTATCAAGACGTAAGTTAATAATACAGGATCCCACCATTTGGAGTCCCATAATTGCCATCGAGACGTATGTTAATGGCATAGGATTCATTTTTCAACCGGAAAGGAAGTCGCGTTGGAAAGAGAAGACAGGTCCGAGTAATTGGTGTCTCCAAAACCTGGAATCCCATAATTGTTATCAAGGCATATGCTAATAACATAGGATTCACCCTAGAATTGAAGACGGGTCGTCATTAACAATAAGGTATATTCAGAATTGGAGTCAAAGAGATTGTTTCCTCAGTATGGATTGCAACTGGAGATGGTTCGTCATCAACAAGAAGGAGTATATTCAGAATTGGAGTCGAAGAGATTGGTTCCTCAGTATGTGTTACTCTCTAAAATTTCAACTTTACTTACCGCAAGTATTGTTTCCAAAAATTATTTTCAAAATACCTTAAACCCCCATTTTTGCGTGTTTTCAAAATACCATACCCCTAGTTCTAAATGGTGTCTTTTCTATCGATGATGTTACTTCATTCATAAGTATCGTCGCCGAGGGGCTCTGTAGACACCATTTTGAACGTTCATTCATAATCACACTACTTCTGTGTCTCGCCTTTGATTTGGGTCAAAACTCGTTAAGTTGAACATGTTTCGTTAAGTTTCTGACTGACTCGGTTAATCAGGGGCCAAAATGAACATTAAAACTACTGCAGAGGGCAAAAAGTGAATTCCAGCACTGAGATGTCTCGTATGAGACATTGATGTCTCGTACGAGGTATCCCCCTCGACAGTCGGGTTTCTCAATAGTTTCCTTGTTGATCGCAACCTCGTTTCTTGGCAAACACTCAAGCAATCCGGAAAAAACCTAATGAGCGATCCTAGAGTCCAAAAATACCTCCTTGGGAATCAAGTCTTGGATTCCCATCCAAACTTACCTTCTTGGCTTAAACCCTAGGTCAATAACTCCTATAAATATAGAGGTTCTTGAACCGAAAAACCTCTAGAATGGTCATTCACACAAAACCACTCCAAATCTGATCAAAGAGCTCTTCACAATCAGCCTCTCTCCCTCACCCACGAAATTCAAGTCTCAATAATTCCATTCAAGCCAAGTTCATTGGATCATCAAGGCCTTTAGTCAAGGCCATCCATAGGATTCTCGAATAACGCTTAGGTAAAACTCTTTGCTTTCTTCCTTCTCATCCTCTTCTTTGTCTTTGAAGTAGTGTGATTCCATTAAAGGATCAGCCTAGAGCGTCTCTAATTTATGGAGATGGTCTCGAAGCACATGATCCGACATTCAAAATAAGTAAGAAATTATTTATTTGGTTCCTTTTGTGTACGTTTTTGCATGATTTTGAAATAATGATGATGATTTCTTAGCAAGACCAATCCTAGATTGGGTGATTTGGGTGCTCCTTGATCTTCCCAATTCATAACTTAACCCCCGAATCCAGATATCACGATCCGTGTTCCGTCAAACATGGTGGCGACTCACAACAAACGAGCAACATTCAAACCCTCACGATCCAAGCCGAGCGGTTCAGGAATCGCGAGAAGGGCACGCGCTCACACTTTTCAATTTCCACCATTATTGAACTTCGAAGGTCTGTTTTTCTACATGTTTCATTGATCGTTTTTCAAATTAATTGATGTTGTGTGATCTATTTACTGATATCTTTTCATATATGTAATTTGTTTTACGATCAATGCTCGTTTGGTATGATTTCTGTGATTTTTTGTGTTTTAATGCCTTTTCGTGTCCTTCATCGATTTTCTCAGATTCTGGATTATTACTCTTGTTGTTGTTGTTATTGTTTGCATATTTTGTGTATGATTTTTCATTACAAATATTTTGATATGCTTTTTATGCATTTTGGAGCACTTTGACATTTTGATGTTCTTCGTGTTCTTCATGTATTCAAAGCATGTTCTTCGTGTTCTTCATGAAACCTCATTTTTTTTGCCTGCCTTCGATTCTTGATTCTGTTTATGCTTTTCGCGCCTATTTTAGGTGTGTGGTTTCAATTTTTGTTATTGGACATTTTTGCCCTTTTATATTTGTGTTTTTTTTTAAGTATGGGGTCTAGCTCATGCTCCTGCGCTTGTCGCCTATGCACAGGCGCTTCACTCCATGCACATGTCCAGATCTAACTTGTAATTTTCTCTGTGCAGAATATCAATTATTTCATTCTAGGCTGGGAACATGATGTGGCTGATCTAAAAAAGGATGCGCTTGGACGCTATATGATGGAGATCATGGATGAGTTTGGCGTTCTGCCCCTCTTCACCAAAGGCCAATCCTTTATTCTTCCTTCCTACATTGATGAGTTCTTAAGTAATGCAGAAGAGATCGAGCGTGTGTATGATGATACCACCGTCCCGTGTCTGAAAATTTCTATCCGAGGAGTTCCAGTCACCATCAATTATGCACACATCCGTTAGACTATGGGACTCCCTGCGTGCAATCGAAAGAAGTTGGATCAGTATACACAAGATCGCGTTGCGCAAAAGTTGATCAAGATTCCCACTCTGGTTGGTCAATACAACAACCATGATAGGAAAGAGTTTGGGGAATTGATGTTTCACCTCTGCACACTCATCGGCAACACCATTAACTGCAAGAATGGTAACAAATCAACTTTCATCAGCAAGCAGTGGATGTGCTGCGCATCTATCTACAAGTCCAAGAATCTAAGTTGGGCTGAAATTATCTTTGAAGAAATGGTGCGGTGCCTGCACCTCTATAAGAAGAAAGCGCAGGATCCCAAGAAGCCTCCCAAATACAAAACCCACTGCAGGATCCTCACTGCCATATTCATGAAGTTCCCCTCTATGCGCAAATTAGTGGAAGCGGACCCCTCTCTTAAAGTTGATATCACAGCCATGCGCACATACTCTCGCGTGTTCCTCTAAAACTTCAGACATGATGTCAATAATTTTGATTACTTCAAGTATTGGTCTGCGGATCCCCTCGAAGAATTTGAGGACATCCATCCTGATGATCAAGGCTCACCTCCAGTTTTTGACTCTGAGGACTCCTCTTCATCTGACACAGACTCTGACGATGTGTCTCTTTATGAGCCTGTCTTGAAAAAAGTTGGTTATAAGCAGAAAGGCAAGGCCACCATGGATGCGCCGCGCAAACTGAAGAAGACAAAGCCATCTGGTGCTGCGCCTGGTATCAAGATTGGATAATTTACTACGCCTGCCCCTAAGCGCAAGGCTACTGCTGAGCCAGAGCTCTCTAAGAAGTCAAAGAAACCCATGGTTGCTGCGCCCCAGAAGAAGAAGAAAAAGTTAAGGAATCTAGAACCTTACTTGATGAATCTGATGATGAGATTCACATTTCCGATAAAGAAGATGTTGATGTGCCTTCTCCTCTTCCTGCGCCTGAATCTGTGCGCGCCTCTAGTTCTCACTCTGCGCAAGAGGAAGCAGTTTTTGAGGATGCCATATTTATTAATGATCCTCTTCTGAGCTCTTCCAAGCCTTCTCAGGCTGGCCCCTCTACTGCTGCACCAGCTCAGGGGGAGCATCATAAGGCTACTTCAAGCGAATATGAAATCCCTCTCTCTGCCAAGAAATCAAAGCGCAGACTAAAGAAGCGCGCCACCAAACGCTCCATGCCTAATCTTTCTGATCTTGATTCTGAGCCAAGGCATTCACCTACCTCTTCTCACTTCAATGTCTGCGCGTGAAATTGCGAGGCAAGCACGTGTAGCTTCGGTTGAGCAAAGGTATGCTGCGCAGCAAGCCCCACCTATCTTCATTGATGGTGAAGGCTTTACTTATGTTGCGCCTGACCCTACAGTTGATCTTGATGCGTCTATCATCGAAGACGTTACTGATTCAAGTTCTGAGGATTACAGAATGCCTTCCTCTCCAGTTCCTACGCCACAAGCTCCTATTCCTGCTGCTGCTGCTTCTACACCTGCGCATGCCACCGGTGCTTCTCAAACTTCACAACATATTATTCCTCCGGCTTCCATTCCCTCAGACCCCTCTAGCTCATCTACTGACATGCGCCAAATCATAGCCATGCTCCAGACTATTCAAGCAAACCAGTTTGCTACGCAGACCCAACACTTTTAGGTGGTCACTGCGCATACAAAGATTCAGGAGCAACTGGATGCACAGGCTGCTAGGCTCGATGTGTAGGACAGTATGCTGAATGCTATTGATTGTAGGGATGGCCAAATCGGACCGAAACCGGACCAGAGAAGCACGGAACCGGAGGGAACTGGCGAATAAATCGGAACTGTCATTCATCAGGGCCGGTTACGGTTCGGGAGTTTGAAAACCGGTGAACCGCCGGTTCGTCTAACCGGAACTGGAACCTGTGAACCGGTCCAAAGAACCGGTCAAGAACCGCGTGGGACTTCCAACTGCGACTGGTGAGTGCCTGAGTGGTGAGGTGACTGGTCAGTGGGTTGGGGTACTGGGCTCAGTGGGGCGTGGGCTGGCGTCTGGCGTGTTTGGGCTGGCATGCCTGGCGCGTCAGACGGTCAGACCCGACCACCAGCATGGCAGCAGCAGACCAGCCAGACTTGCACCCTTTTCCTTTTTGACTAGGTCGGCCCACCCCCATTAGATCCGTTAGATATTTAATTTTTTGACCGTTTATTCCCGTTAACTAACGGGAGTTTGACCAAATATAGTTGTTTTGACTGCGTTTTTGACCATTTTTCATACTTAAAAAAAATGTTATCCTAATTAAATTTCCTAACTATAAATACTATTTCCCTCTCCAAATAAATTACTTCATCAAAACTCAGTTATCTCTCTCAACTATCTCAAACAAAAATTGTTGACTCAAGACTTTCAATTACCATTTAAGAATTTCTAAACCCACAATCTGATCATATTTTCCACCCAACATCTTCCTTTCATATTCATTTCTCTCTACGACATATTTTCCATCATGAGCAATTTTCTTAAAAAGTTGACAAGCAACAAGAGCAATGCTAGTAAAGGCAAAGTCTCATCTTCATCACCCCAAGCACCACCACCACCATCATTTGTTAATCCCGAAGGTTTCTATTTTGAAGGGGGAGCTGCGGGAGCAAATGAAAATGTGTGGGGGGAATGGAACGAAGGCGACGAAGTGATAGAAGTTCCAAATTTTGCACCGCCACCACCACCATTTGAAGATGGTCCAAGTTCAACTCCAAATACTGAAGAAAGTGACGCCAATAATATTATGGAAGCCACAATGGGAGGGCGTCGTCGTAAATGAGGTAATATCCTGAAAGCTCCTAAATCCAAAAGACAAGAATTTGCAGTTTTCACGAAACACTACAGAAAAGAACTCGTCAATGATGGCACGGGTAGGAATTTCACGAAAATATGCAACTATTGTCCAAAGGGGAGTGAAAAAACTTTTCCCTTTTCTACCGGGGTTGGCTACGGTACTATAGATCGACATACAAGAAACCATTATCCCAGAGAATTTGGCATAGATTCGAAGCAAACACAATTGCAAGGATTTGTGCAACAACCCAATCAAGGTGCGTGTTCTCAAACTTCTTCTAATTTATTTTCATATGATCATCTAAACCATAGGAAATAAATGGCTAAATTTGTTTGTGCGCAATCCCTTCCCTTTAGTTTTCCCGATAACGAAGACTATGAACAATTAATTAGGCGCTCTTAATCCCTCCGCTACGAAAGTAGCTCGTACAACCCTCACTCGTGATGTTAAAAATTTAGTCAGAGAAATGAAATATGCTTTATATCAAACATTTGGTCATTTTTCATCTAAGGTTTCTATTTGTTCTGACATATGGAGCGATAGCAAAATAAGACATTTTTATATGGGTGTAACATGCCATTAGATAGATGATTTTTTGAGAATTCAAAAGAGATTACTTGCATATCGAATATTTGACGAGGCACACTCCGAGCATAATATAGCTCATATGTTACAAATAATTTTGCAAGAATATAATCTAGTTGAAAAGGTTTTTTCAATGTCTTTTGATAATGCTAGTGCTAAGACCGCTAGTTTGCCCGAATTAATTTTAGTTTGTAAACCATCAGTAGGTGGTCGATTTTTTCATATTAGATGTTTGTGTCATATTTTAAACTTGTTTGTCCAAGATGGTTTACGTGCTTTGGATACTTCTATTACTTTAATTAAAGATGCGGTTCATACTATTATGAAAAATTCAAAAATCACAATGTCGCGACCCCGGGCCCCGGGACCGCGATCTGGACGTCGACTCTAAAACCAAAATTATGAAATACCGAAGTTAAAAATTTCATTTAATACCAAAAGGTAATGATCCAAAGTTACAAAACCAAGTTTTACAAACCATTTGAACAATAAAGTAAAACTAGTATAAACTCCACAAGTTTATACACAACAAAATACAAATACACAATTCTTAAAGACGTCAATGTTTGGTACAACTACCCCAAATGGTTACACATTTACATAATGGAAACCAACCTATAACAACCTTCCCCAAAAGAACGGATCCACACTCGACGTCCTCTATCTCGTGATCAGCGAGACTAATCCTTAGCACCTGGGGGGGGGGTTAAGGAAAAACAAAGATAAAAGGAAAGGGGTGAGATAAATCTCAATAAGTTACTAATGCAACTACATGACATGCTATGGTGCAATAATCAATAAACGATAATAAATATCACATAGCACATAGCATTTAGCATGTATCAGATAGCAGCGGAAATAAACACATAACAAAGGATATAGCCAAGGTTTTCCAAACCGGAACATCCAAATAAAGGATCGCTGCGCAGCTTCAATCATCAACAAATCATCATCTTCATAATAGCATGAAAGCCGAAGAGAAAACCCCGGTACCGGAACCAATAACATAAAAGTGTCACGAGGGACAAGGATCATGACACAAAGTCATACCCGCTAGCCAGATACATTCACAAAGGAACGCTGACTTATCCTTTCCAAGGCCAATCTGGAGAAGGGGTAAAGAAGGGGGAAAACAATGGTCAACATTATAATGGACTTGGCTTTGCCATTATAATCTTTCCCATCGCCCAAACACACACAAAATACCAGCTGGGATTTCACGTAAAGGCTAAGTAATAAAATACTAGCACGATAAACAACAAAGGATTCCAAAGTAGGGAATCATGCCAATTAATCACCAAGAAGATGAAATGAACAAACAATGCACAATAAAGGTGCTCCAAAATCCCAATTGACAATTAATGAATCTCAAACACAAACTTGATCACAAAGGACCCAATTCTATCACTAAAGCGTACCACAATGATCACTAAGGTCAACTAGAAGGACACCCAAGATTTAAACCAAAGCACGTTCTTCAATTACACAATTTAACAAAATGTAAAGTTTTCAGAGGACTGTGCGGCCGCCCAAGTTGGGTTGTGCGGTCGCCCAAAGTGCCTCAAAACAAGAACAAAAGCTCTCAGAAAATGCGCGGTCGCCCATACGATTTTGGGCGGTCGCCCAATATGCCGGAATCGCCAGAAATCGGGAAGAACAACAGGGGTTCTTCCATTTTAAACCCAAAACTCATAACACCCAAAATCCAACACTCCCAACAAGGTTTCTAAGGTACCCAAACATTATTTAAACAAAAAGGGGACCTTAACAACACCCTTTATCAATCAAAACCAAGATTGAATCAAGATATTCATCAATTCACCATTTTCAACCAAAAACTCAATAAATTCCAAATAAATTGCAAAACTCATCCAAACTTCAAATGTAACACATCAAACATTATCTAAACATGATATGAACAATTTAGCATTAAAATGGGGGAAAAGTAACTTACATGAAAATAATGAAAGTCGACGGAATTCGATTCTTTTTGGCTCTACGCGATCCTATCGACGATCTAAACAAGGTTTACGTTTTAAGAAATGAGAAAAGATGAGAGGAAGAAGGAGAAAATGAAGAGAGAAGAAGGAGAAGAAAACTTACCACTTTTTGGAGGAGAGAGGGAGAGAGATGGCTGGGAGATGAAATGAGGGAGTAGGGTGATGAGAGAAGAGGAGGAGTAGGGAGGGAGTAGTTAAAACATTTTTCAAAAACTTACACTTAGGCCCCCTCTCTCACACTACACATAATTTCAACACTCCCTACTAACAATTAAGACCCAACAATATTACCCTAGCACAAATGACCCAAATAAAATGCTCGGCATAATTATAATAACACATAATTTGCACACATAATTATTTAAATAAATAATAATTTAAATGAATAACTAAGCAAATAATTAAATAAAAATCATTTAATTACTAATAAAATAGAGCCTATATTTCGGGTCGTGACACACAAGGCAATGGAGGTATTATTGAACAAGTCAAGGGAAAAAACAAAAAAAAATTCCCAACGGATGTTCCAACTCGATAGAATTCTACCCTTCATGTATTACAAGAAACTTGGAATTGGAGAAATGAAATTTGCATGTTCTTGGGATCCATTAACTATGGTGCAAATTTATATACTCAACAATGGGAAGAATGTGAGAGTATGATGAATTTGTTGACGAAATTCGAGATTGCAACTACGGCGTTATCCGGTACGTATTACCCTACTTCTAATTTAGTTCTTGATCATTGTCTAGAAATTTCTAGTGTATTTTTTGAGTTTCAAAATGATATATTTCTTAAAGATGCAGTTTTAAGAATGCGAGAAAAGTGGGTTAAATATTTGCTCGACATCCCCGATCTTTTTTTAATTGCTAAGTTATTAGATCCTAGAGTTAGAGAGGCGTGTTTAACACATTTTTTGGAATATTATTATTCAAACTTTTATTTGCTAAATGATCCCAATTTTCCCAATGTTGGTCAAAAAGTTGCTAATGGAGAATTTGATAAATATTTAACCGTTGATTTGAAGATGAAGATGATTTTGATATTTTAAATTGGTGGGCAAGCAAAGAAAAAAACAACTCCTATCGTTGCTAGAATTGCAAGAGAAGTACTTGCTTGTCCCGCATCAACGGTTTCGGTGGAGCGAGCGTTTAGCATTGGTGGGAATATTGAGCATAATCGTCACAATTTATCATCCGATAGTTTCGAAGCTTGTAATTTGTTGAATGATTGGGTTAGAGCGGAAAAAAGAACGCAAGACGAGGCGCCAAAATATATTTTAGACGAGTACTTTGATGAGACTAAATCAGGAAGCGATTAAGGTAAGTAAAATGTAATTTATTTAATTGTTATTGTATTTTATTTTTATAGGTTAGAATTTAGATAAATATTTGTAATAAAAAGAGGTAAAGGCTCCTAATGTCCTCTCTTAATTATAAAATGTCAAGGTTGGTTGTCCCCCTCATTGTAAATTTGCCTTTAATTAATAAAATTTAAAGGGTACCGTCCCTTTTTTCTTTTATATAATATCATTTGGTTTATTTTTTTCTATGTTTGTTTTTCAATATAATGTTGATTTAGTTTTTTTTTTTTAAAAAAAAAAAAATAACTTATGAAATAATTTTATTAATAGTAGATAGAAAGAAAAGGAAGGTAAGCAGTCTCAAATTTGTGACAAGTAGCCAAACAAGGTAGTCAGTCACTACTCAGTCTCACTCGTCACTGACGATTCGTCAGATCAAGTTTTTTTTTTTTTTTTTTTTATAAATCAGTCAGATCAAGTTGAGAATTGAGATGATAAAAAAAAAAAAGGAACCGCGGAACCGGATTGTGACAACCGGATCTGGTGTAACCAAGGGCCGGTTAAGGTTTATCTAAATGCCGAACCGGAACTGGAAATGACCATCCCTAATTGATTGCGCCATTAAGGGGGAGAGTTTTACAACAAAGGCAACAAGTTCAGAAGCTCATACTCTCAATGTAGATTCTCTGCGCCAAGATATTGCCCATGATTTTGATGTCCTAACTTTCGCACTCGCAAAGATTCTCTCTGTCCATGGTTTGAATGAAGCGATGTTCTCCTTGGAAAATACTATTAATGAGGTAATTCAAATTGAAACTGCCAAGATTATAAACTCTCTTGATAACTTTGCGCCAAGTGACTCCAGCTCCTCCTTTGATGCGCTCAAAAGTCATGTGACAAACTACATAGTGGAGTTTCGAGATACCTTCAATGGGAAAATGAACCAGGCAATGCTGGATATGCAAGCCAGTCAGAACATTGTTCAAGTCGAGCTGAATAAGAACATTGAGGCTGCGCAGCAATCCATTCAGGAACTAATTCTTTCTTCTCAGCAAACTCTTCAAATCAAATTGATGCGCTTGAAAATGGATATAATAGAGGTTCTAAAGATATTCAGCGCGACAATGACCTGATGCGCAAATGAATGAAGACTTATGTTAATCAAGCTGTGGAATACAACGCGAAGTTTCAAGAACCGAAGATAGAGCTGACGAACAAGTTCACTGGTCTTCAAAATGAGCTAAGAGAAGCGCTTTCCAGAATTAATATTGATTAGAGTTGTAATTTTTTTTTGTTGCGCATAGGTAATATGTTTCGATGCACATTTTTGTTTTTGATTTTTCTTCCATGTAAAACTTGTATTCTGTAACTCCTATATTTCAAGTTTTAATGAGAAGAATGGATCATTGCGTTTCTTAAAACCTTGTTCATTTCAAACCTTTTGTTTGTGGAACAATGAATGCATAATTTCACTGAACTTCATGTGCATAATCTTGAGGCATGATTTACCATTTACAGTTTTATGGACATGTTATTATCAAGTACAATGAATTAACTTTGTTATAGTAGGTAATCGCATAAATCATTTAGGGGGAGATTGTTGGGTATGATGTAGATACCCCGGGAGAGCCCACTACTTGGCTAGAGCGGTGGAAGGATCCTAGGATGTCTAACTTGTTTTAATTTGTAGAGTTGCCACCTATGTTATTAAGGGAACATAAGAAAAACCTAAAGAAATAGCCTATTTTAATATTACGAAACCAAAGATTCGGGAGAGAAGGGTTCGGGGGTTAGGTGATGGAGTGGGAAGTACTTAAACACTCACTCAGCCCCGCTTACGCGGGTCTTGCTACTAAAGGTGTTCTGATGCTAAAAAGTCCTTCAATTTATTAATAGTTCTAACAATTATAATGTAAAGAAAAGGGGAATTGCAAAGGCAAATAAAAGAGAATTGTTTTATTGATTTTTATGCTAACGATTACATTAAGAGAAGAATAATAAATTGAAATAAGGATTGAAATGTAAGGAGATAACCTTAACCAACTTTAAAGTAGTAAAGTGATTATTTGGTCATATCCCATTGATGGGGATTGCATACATTGACTAAGACAAGTAAAATAAAATAAGAAGAATTAAGTACCTTTAGAAAGGAAGAACTTCAAACTTGACATGAAAAGAGTTCGTGTGGAGTTTTGTTGCTTGAATAGAATTCTTTATCAAGAACTCTTGGAGAAAAATGTGTATAGTGTATTTGTGAAGAAGTTTCAGGTCCCTTTCTAAGGTTGAAATGAGGGGTTTTTATAGGTAGAAAAGAGAGGAAAAGATGGCTTTTCAACCAATAAGAAAATAAATAAATAATAAATAATAAAGAGAAAATCAAATAATAAATAAAAGAAATATTTTGTTTTAAAGCAATGGCTAGAATAATGGGATTGTAGGTTACAAAACTAGGGGGGTGAATGTGGAGGTAAAAAGATGTTTTTGTGATCAAGAAAAATAAGGGAAATAAGGTGCAATCCGTTACTGCAATAATGGGAGGCGCGCGAGTACGGCTTTAGGGGCGAGACGCGCGCGCAGCCCACAAGCAGTGCCGGAGGTGCCCGCGGGTGGAAAAGACAGAATGATGGGAATGACTCTAAAAGTTAACTCTGTTATGCAGTTTAGTCCAAAACTAGCAGAATCAGTTAGGAACTTAACCGAAGTAACAGAAATTAAGGAAAATAAGTTAAATGAAAATACTATGTATGAAATCAGGGTGAGAGGTCCAAGGCGGGGTGTCTACAGAGCCCCTCGGCGATGTGGATTGCAAGGAAAAACGCATCGACGAAAGATAGACAACCGCCGAGGACATCGACAAAGAAAAACAAAGAAAAGAAAGCAAAGACTCAATGAAAGAAGGAATTTGAAATTGCGAAAGATAGAGGTGTGCTCCCTGTTTAAGTGACTTTTGTTGGTTGATGAGGTGGCATGATCCGTTTGTAAATCCGCCGGCTGAATCCGTTAGTGAATCCGCTTGATGGACCCGTTAGTGAATCCATTGGATGAGTCCGTTAGTGAACCTTGTTGACGAATCCGTTAGTGAATCCGCTTGATGAATCCGTTAGTGAATCCCTTGGATGAGTCTGTTAGTGAACCCTTATTGACGAATCCGTTAGTGAATCCCTTGGATGAGTCCGTTAGTGAACCCTTGTTGACGAATCCGTTAGTGAATCCGCTTGATGAATCTGTTAGTGAATCCCTTGGATGAGTCCGTTGGTGAACCCTTGTTGACGAATCCGTTTGTGAATCCGTTTGATGAATCCGTTCGTGAATCCCTTGGATGAGTCCGTTGCTGAACCCTTGTTGACGAATCCGTTAGTGAATCCGTTTGATGAATCCGTTCGTGAATCCCTTGGATGAGTCCGTTGGTGAACCCTTGTTGACGAATCCGTTAGTGAATCCGTTTGATGAATCCGTTAGTGAATCCCTTGGATGAGTCTGTTGGTGAACCTTTGTTGACGAATCCGTTAGTGAATCCGTTTGATGAATCCGTTAGTGAATCCCTTGGATGAGTCCGTTGGTGAACCCTTGTTGATGAATCCGTTAGTGAATCCGTTTGATGAATCCGTTAGTGAATCCCTTGAATGATTCCGTTGGTGAACCCTTGTTGACGAATCCGTTTGTGAATCCGTTTGATGAATCCGTTAGTAAATCCCTTGGATGAGTCCATTGGTGAACCCTTGTTGATGAATCCGTTAGTGAATCCGTTTGATGAATCTGTTAGTGAATCCCTTGGATGAGTTCGTTGGTGAACCCTTGTTGACGAATCCATTAGTGAATCCGTTTGATGAATCCGTTAGTGAATCCCTTGGATGAGTCCGTTGGTGAACCTTTGTTGACGAATCCGTTAGTGAATCCGTTTGATGAATCCGTTAGTGAATCCCTTGAATGAGTCCGTTGTTGAACCCTTGTTAACGAATCCGTTAGTGAATCCGTTTGATGAATCCGTTAGTGAATCCCTTGGTCGAATCCGTTTGTGAATCCGATTGACGAGTCCGTTTGTGAACCCGATGGCTGAGTCCATTTGTGAACCTATTGCTGAATCCGTTTGTGAATCCATTTGTCGAATGCTTGTACCTGTTATATGTATGCTTTTGTAGATATATTTGCTTGTGTGAGATGTGAAATAGAAATTGAGAGAAAATTGTGATTGTGGTGTGATGTGATTTGGAAAGCAGAGATTGCTTGAGAGAGAGATTTGCAAGAATGAAGAAATTGCTTTTGCGTGCTGTGTGATTTTGAGGAACGTATTAATGAATGATGTTCATACCTTCACTTACCATGGCCGCTTGATTCGGGATGGAGATGTTGTGGCTTTGATGAAGATGATGAATTGCTCTTGCTTTCGATGGAATGTTGGTGAAATGACATTCTGAATGATGGGTTGGTCGTGCCAAAGGCTGCCTACGTATCCCTTGAAGGGAATCAGACCAGCGTAGTTCAAGGATGATGGAGAATGCTGGGGAAGAAGCTAGGAGCAGATACTTCTACTCAAGTAAAGAGACAAGAAAAAGAAAAATAAAAATAAAATCTTTTTGTCGTTTTTTTTTTTTTTTTTTTTTTTTAAGATTAGAAGGAAAAGAATATGTACACATGTGAGAAAAAGATTTTTTTTTTAATTTTTTTTTTTAAGTTCGTGGGTGAACCATTTTAAGCATTGTGTGTTTGTAACGCCAACAAAGATCAAGTCATGTTCGATCGAAGTCCGGATTGCCTTGTTGCTTGATTTCTGTCGTTGTCGCCGCTGTGCCCAACGAAGATTGATGTCTATCCCCAAGATATTTGTTGATTATGGGGCTTTAAAAGACTTTTGATGCCGAGATAAGGGGTTGCTGATTGTAAAGCCCCTAGAACTCCTTTGATGCCAAACTTTGAGTGACTCGTGAAGCCCCAAGATAAATCAGCTCTTGACCCATTCAAATGAATCGTCTTTTGTTGTTGACGTGAGCAAGACCCAAGAGAATATTATTGATACCAAGCTTCGAGAGGTTTCCAAGCCCCAAATGTCATGTACTTGTTGTTTGCGAGCTTCAAGATGGTGGAATGTGAAGACCTTTCGATGTAAAGCCCCAAATTATCTTGGAATCGGCTTGGCATTGCACCGTTTGGTATAAATATTGATAGTGATCTCCTCCTTTCTCTTGCTTGGAGATGAATGGCCCTTTTTGTGGTTGGTACCCAAGTGGTGGAAGGCCCACGTGTAGCAAGGTCTTCGGAAAATGTCTTGAGAGAGATTGTAGATGATAAGGTCTTGGCGTGATAAGGTCCCAAATGGGTATGTTTTCTTGAGTCTTCTTGTGTTGAACTAATAACGGATCTTCGGATGCAACTCGTGCGGATGCAACTTGTGCGGATGCAACTTGTGCTTTTGATCTCAGAGAAGGGGGTCCTGAATTGCAGAAACATTGGGATTGGCCATGGCCTTTCCTGCTATAACCCTGTTTTGATAGAGTTTAGCATATTGAATCTTTTTCCTTTTCTGTAAGACTTTCTTCATAACCTCGTCGAAAGTCACAACATAAGAATCATCAAATTCATTCATAACATCGGAGCCCTCCTTTCAAACCAAAAGACCTTTGACGTGAAGTACCAAGAGACCCTTGAAGCTTGTTTGGTTCCATGAAGACTATTCCCCACATTGAATTGCTCGGGTATCATTCCCAAAAATATTGCCAATTGCAAAGCCCCAATATTGCCCTTTGCTCGGATTACTGTAATGCCGTAGCCCAAAAGATAGTACATTGTGAAGCCCCTTGAGACCTTCGGGGCCAAACTAATTGAGGAAGCTTCCAATGTTGCATATGAATTTGCTAGGGCCTTTGTTGGGCGGTGACGCGAATTACTTCTTGCTGAGGGAGCCTTTCAAACTCGAATGTAGTCCCTAGAGTGCCACCATTGATTGTAAGTAGAGCAAGAAAAACATATCATTGATTGGAGGAATAGACACGAGCACACATGACATGAAGGCTTTTCGACATTCTGTAAGTACCCCAATCTGAAATTGACCAACTTAGAGGAATTCCTAGCACTATTCAGGGATAAACTGATAGGCTAGGACCTCACTAGGATAAACTGAAAATTCCAGGACTACTCTAGAATTAAAATTGGAAAAATCCAGAAGCTCGCCAGGCTGAGCCGTACGGATGATTTGGGTACTAGAGGGGCCTAGCCGTACGGCTGGTTTAGGCACCCTCAGTCCCTATAAATTGAAGCCCTTGCTGATCATTCCAGGTGGGGAGAAAATACAAATTCAGAGGGAAACTCTGCAGGATTTCAATCTGAAACAAACACCATTAAATCTTTGAGTAAAAAAGAGATGAAGATAGGCCATAACCATCATAGGTGAAGCCTCCTTCTCACCATCTTCTCTCCATCTCAAAACTCTTTGTTCTTGTTCATATTACTTGATTATTTTCATTTTAAGGCCTTGTCCTTATCAAGCATTTACATATATTGCAAGTCTTGTCCTTCAAGCACCTATTATTCTTGTTATTTATATCTTGGAACCAAATCATGAGATGATCCAAGGTGCGCTCACATTCTTGTATGTGATCAAGGGTTAAAACCTAAGGGAGATCATGATTTGTTAGTTTAATGTCTTTAAATAGCTTGATGATCTATTTCTATGGTGAAAGCATGTATCTTTATGTTAATAATGTTCATGTTTGGCCATGATGAGCATGATGGGTGATAAAGTTCCAATCTTTATCATCCCAACCTTGATTTAGCCTTAAATCCCACATCTGGGACATAAAGATCCAATCTTTATGTCATTTTGTTGTCCCTAAAGGTTTAATCTTGATGACGATACCATTTTTGATGATAAAGTTTACATCTTTACTCATCAAAGTGGTTGTCTTGGCTCAAAGGCCATTTTCATCCCCTTTTTCAATTTTCTCCAATGATTGCCTTAATCACACTCAAATCCATGTATTTGAAGGGCCATTTGGTGATTAATGTGCATAGGAATGATTTTAATCAAGTTTTGTTGGTTAACATTCAAACTGAAAGAGAACAGATCAATCCAGTTTCAGCAGAATACTCTGTTTCTACCTGAAACTGGACAGTTTCTGGACAAACTATAAAATCCCCGGGAAGACCCCTCCTAGCCGTACGGCTGAGTTGGGTCAGAGGGACCTTTTTTCTTTTTTGTCTTGTTTTGTCAATATTTATGCAAATAAACCCTTTTTCCTCCGTTAAAATCAATAACCAGTTAAAACTGCAGTTTTTCCGTTAAAAACACACACACATACATGCACTTTTCGTTAACAAACATAAGGGAGACTCGGCTTTATCCGAGGCGACTTGGGTGATGTAAAAATCTTCCCAAGTCGTAACCTGACCTCCGAACTCTTAAATCTCTAACCATTTTCATTTGTTGGGTTAAAAGTTAACAAATGTGGCGACTCCGTTAAATGTGTTTAGTTCACGTGTTTGGCTTTTATTCCTTGAGCGGAAACCTCGTTTCGCCCCGAGGGGGAGGATCCTTACAGTGGCGACTCCGCTGGGGAATAGAGTGCTTTCGAACTTCTTTCTAGAAGATTCGGGGGCATTCTTGCGTGGGTCAAACTCCCGCCCCCGTTTGTTGACTTTGTGCATCTTTGCGTGTATTTTATGTTTCTTTTTTGATTTCTGTGAGTGAGACTGTTCTGGAAATTCAATAAACTGGGGCTTGATGATCAGAAGCTGAAGTTTGCAAAAAATAATGGATCTCCTGCTCTAGCCGTACGGCTAGTTTGTCTGGGCCCACCGAATGTTTCAAATTAACAATGTTGTGCAGGGCAGAAACATTATGATGGTCCCCTTTGCTCCTTATGGTCCAGGTTCCAATTTACAGCCTCTACTTGTGCACTTTTACCTTCTTTTCCTTAGCCAAAATTGGATTTTTAAAGTCTTGGTCATGCACAACTTTTTTGGACATAAAATTGGGTTTTCAAAGCCTTATTGTGCATGATCCTTTTTTTATAAAAGTTTTGGTTCTTCAAATTCTTTTGTTGTGCATAACTTTTTTGTACAAATGATTTTCAAAAGGTTGTTGCTCTTGTTGTAAAATTTTGGTTTCAAAAACCTTTTGGTTGTGCACAACCTTTTCCATGTACAAATTTTGACTCTCGCTTGTTCATATCCTTGCTTGATTACTTGTGCAGATTACTTGCTTAAATTGTTTGTTCATGTCTTATATATACTTTTGTTCTTGCTCATGATATTAAAACGGACCGAAAATCTCTATTTTGACCCAAAAGGGAACATAGAAGGCTTCACACAACGCGCACTTAACCTTGGGCAAGTTCCAAAATCCCTCTAAACCCGGGATGGATGCCACGATGCAGCTTGATTGGTGCTCTTGTGCCCTTCTCGCGCGCACGGGTCCATTCCACCTCCCCTTCCGAGCCGAGTCAACCACACATGTCCGTGACACACAAATACCGTGACCATGGTTGGTTTTTGGTCTAGCTCACGTCATCACGTCCTCAATATGTGTCCAAAGTTAATTATGGCCAAGTTAACACCTGAGTCATGACTCCTTATGAAATCAAGCGTGATCAAGGTCGTCTTCGACCCGGTCTTTGACTTGTGCGTTAATGTTAACCATAATTAACCAAAGTCATGTATTAAGGATAGGGTGACACAGTGTCATTAAACCCTCATTCTTAACCCATCCTAATCATCCTTGAGCCCAAGGTTAAGGTTCGAGATCCCTCATTAAAATGAGGTCATGCCGGAATTTCGTTGAAGCGTTAAGTCAATCTTAACCTTAACCGGGGCTTAACTGTGATAAGAATGGCCCGCGCATTGGAACTTTGTGACACACTAGACCCTAGGTTTGGTTCTTTTGGACAGTGGAAGCCACGTGCCCTATAGGACCCTCGCCCAGGATAGTCCGTCCTTGGGAGCATGCAATACAAGTGAAAAACGAGGGGTCTATAGACGTATTGATGACCTCCACTGATCCAGGGTTCAGAGTAGTTGCGAAAAAGAAGAGAAATCTTTTCCAACCGTTTAGGAATAAAAATGCGTTTTAAGTAAACTTGAACGGATAATTAATTGCACATTGCTTGAGTTTGCTCTGTTTTTTGCTTCTTGTCTTTGACACTTTGTTTTCTTGCGTTAACAAGCGTCATTTTGTTAAATCTTTGGATGGATTCCCGTTATCCTCCAAGACTTCCGTTTAATCCTTAGGCATAGTCCCCTAGGAACCCGTTAAGTCCTTGGAAAATCTCCGAGACACCCGTCAATCTTTGAATGGATCCCCGTTATCCTCCAAGACTTCCGTTTAATCCTTAGGCATAGTCCCCTAGGAACCCGTTAAGTCCTTGGAAGATCTCCGAGACACCCGTCAATCTTTGGATGGATCCCCGTTATCCTCCAAAATTCCCGTTAAATCCCTAGGCGTTGTCCCCTAGGAACCCGTTAAGTCCTTGGAAGAACTCCGAGGCACCCGTCAATCTTTAGACAGATCCCCGTTATCCTCCAAGATCTCTGTGAAGCTGTAGGATTAATTTCTTAAGCTCCCGTTAGATTCCTTAGGCATAGTCCCCTAGGAACCCGTTAAGTCCTTCGAGACACCCGTCAATCTTTGGATGGATCCCAGTTATCCGCCAAGACCTCCATTAAACCCTTAGGCTTGGTCCTCTATATTCCCGTTACGGTTCCCATTAAATCCCTAGGAATAGTCCCCTAGGAAGTCAGCCAATTCTTTGGACGGATCCCCGTTATCCTCCAAGAAGTCGGTAAAGTCCTTGGACGGATCCCCGTTATCCTCCGAGAAGCCAGTCAAGTCCTTGGATGGATCCCCATTATCCTCCAAGAAGTTAGTCAATTCCTTGGATGGATTCCCGTTATCCTCCAAGAAGTCCGTTACAACCTTATAAGTAGCTCCCTCGCTTGAATCTCGAATGGATTCGAGATCCCATTCAACCCAGTCCACCTTTCGCCCCATAGGTCTAAGTATAACGGTCCTGCCCCATTAGTAGCATGAGCATTCACCAGTGTTTACCCGAGCCTAAGTACTCTTTTTCTCCCCGTATGCTCAGATGAAGTGGAAGAGAGCATCATGTTTCCGCCTAGTGCGTGTGGAATCAGAGAGTTCCCCGGTCACCGCAACTTCTCCAACCCAGTACCTCGGAAAGACCGCTTCAATGGATGGTAGCTTGGTAAATGATGTCGCAGATAATCCGGATGGCCCAACAAAAGAAGAGTTGCTCCAAGAGGCCTTCGGGGCTAAAGAAGAAATCATCACAAAGAGCCACGAAGAGACGCAAAGCCCGTTTGATGAGTCGACGGGACAAAAGGGTGATGTAACCCTATTTCAAACTGATAGGCCATCCACCAAAGTGACCAACCACAATGAAAAGGTGGAAGCTACCCAACCTTTGCATTGCAACCAAAGATTGTCCCCTCCATCTTACAAAAATACCGAGACCCCCATGTCTTCGCCCCAACACACCGTCATTCAAAATGAGCCTTTCACTCAAATCCTCCTCACTCTGCCTCATCCTAAATCCAACATCTCCCATAAAACACGTCCTATAAAACCCCAAACACAATCCACTCAAAAGGCCCGCAAACCACTGTTCACACCAGTTACGCCTCGAGCATCATACCCACAACACTTCCCAATCATATCCCTTCTCGGTTTGATGCCATCAACCAAGTCACCAGAGCTCAGTCACTGTTTAGACCATATATGGATACCCGAACAGGCATCACCAACTTGCCACCACTAGATTTCCCGATGAGATTCCGGGGTGACCCGTATCATTTCTACAATCTAGGACCTTTTGGACCACAAGCTCCTTGCATGCCTCCAATGTATATTCCTTCAAGAAACCAAGGTTATGGGTATGCCTACGCCCTACGCCTCCGCAAAATCCCCTCAACCATCCATTGGGAAAGAGAAAGCAAATGGAAGCTAAGTTCGAAAGGACACTTAATGAGAACCTCTTTGCATGGAGAGATGGTGATTCTTGTCCCCGCCACGCTCCGGTCAATGATGAAAGAAAAGCCAAATGCCAAGCCAAACCCCGCTTCACGAGGTTTGAGGATTTCGGAATGCCCATAAGCAAGGTATTTGAAGGATTGGTCAAGTAGGGCCTCACATCACCTCTTGTCAATTTTCAACCTAAAAACTCCAAAAGGCGTCTCGACAAGACCAAGAGGTGTGCCTTTCACAACTATCATGGACATGATACCGAAGATTGCACCACTTTAAAACGTGTCATAGGGAAGTTGATCACGAAAGGAAATCTTGAATGCCCCCGGTTGGGAAATTGGAAATGAAACTACATCTTTGGTCAGAAGCGGAATGTCAAAACCTTTTCCACCAACCACCCCTTAGAAAGAGTCTGTTTTCATCATTGGAAAGAGTCAGTTGCTTTTAGGATGTGTGATAAGCCCTTAAGAAAAGTCAGTTAGGGTTAGAATCTTGACTCCCCGGTTGATGCCATGTGGCGTCCATTCTGAGTCCATTGTCAGTTTTCTTAATAAAATTATTATTATTATTGCTGTGTCAAAAGTTTCCAAAAATGTGTGTGAGTCTTTCGCTCAAAACAAAAGTGTGTCTACAAAAAAAAAATCTTAAAATAAAAAGATCAAGTTTTTCCTAAAAGGCTAATCCGATAATGAAGCATTCTTCTCAAATTCCGGTTATAATTTCACCTTGAGGTTTAATATGCTAAAGTCCTTTGCAGCCTTGTCCATTGGAAACATCGACCAAGGAGCCCACATCTGAATTGGCGTCCGAGATGACCATCCACGTGAACAACAAGGAGAAGCCCGTACTTCGGAAGCCCAAAGGCGGCTACATCAGATGGAGGTCTGTACCCTCGTCGAGTTGTTGGGTTTCGTAGTAACATTCGCAGCGGAAAATAGCATTTAAAATTTTATGAAACCCAAAGCCCATAGATCCATTCATATGATTAAATCAAATACTTGCAATATAAATACTAGAAAAACTAACCCTTGATGACTTTGAATTTGGTCTTTGATCTTGGTGGAGAAATTGAAGCTTTAATCACGAACAAGTAAGAACACGAACTTTGAAGATGATGAGCTTCACCCTCTACCGGTATCCACACCTTGAACGAATATCAATAACACTTGATCTTGGTTGCTAGACCAATATTGTGAAACATGTTTTCACAATTAATATGAACTATATGGAATTTTAGTTTGTGTATTATTTTGTTCTTCAATCTAGGATGTCTTAGAACAAAATAAAACTCTCTCAAACTCTTTGGAAATTGCACAAAAGCATTAGCTTTGATTCTGGCCGAATTTTGCTGTTTATATACAAGTTAGACCTATTCCAAATAGGAAACTTGTGTCTAAACCCGTTCAAAATTCTTTTCCAAATCAAATCAGGAAACCAGTCCCGACATGGTGTGAGACCGCCCAAAACAACCTGTGCGGCCGCACATCTATCTGGAAGGTTCTGGTACTTTTTGAGCCAAGTTGTGCGGCCGCCCAAACCCTTTTGTGCGGTCGTACACCTGCCCCAGATTTCCCTAATTTCCAAATTCCTCCAAAGTCCTTCGACTCAATATTTTCCGATATAGTCCTTATTTAAGATTCTTTCTATTGTGTGTGACCCTTTAGGATTACACTAAGTTGGCAATGGGTTCAAACATAAAACCATAAGATATGATTAGGTTCTAGCAAACCGTCATACCTACCCAAATAGTATAATTAGATACAAGTTTGCATTCCTTTAGAACATGTCACAATCCCTTTGTCCACGATGTCATTGAACACAAGTCATGGTCAACAAGTCAACTTGTTTTGTTCAATACTTTCCTGATTCCGAATATGTTGATAATACAAATGATATTGATCTAATCAATTCATTTGAGTTCGGCCGAACATTTTCATCAACATCATTCCTACGAGAGGCCTAAGCTTGACATTTCTCCGAAGAGGGACAAATCCATTTAGCTTATTATTCTTCCCTACGTGAATCCGATTATGCCAATCATACACTTTATAACTACCCGGTTAAAGGTAGCGTTTGAATATGTCAAACATAATGTTCATCAAGTGGAAGACTATAATAAATTCATGTCTAAGGATTCGAATGACATAACTAATATGAGATATATGTACGACATAGACCATGACATAAATCTCATACAACGGGTCATGTCCAATACCTTGTTCCAAACAAGTACCCATAAATCTAACATGATCATCCCATGATCATTTAGCCTTTATACTAGTGCTTAACAAGTACTAGGGACGGAGATTATTATAAGTAAACATGAACAACAATAATAATCAAAACATCTCTTTATTGATATGAAATAAATGATAACAATTACAACGTTTATTAAACGTGCCTAGGGCACCACTACCAATAATCTCCCACTTGCCCTAGGCCCAATCTCCTATGTATCTAATACCCATAGACCTAACATGACCTTCATGTTTAGCTTGTGGAAGTCCCTTTGTTAGCGGGACATTGTCATCAGTAGGTACTTTGCATATATTCACGTCACCTCTGTCAACGATTTCTCGAATGACATGGTAACGCCTAAGTATGTGTTTGGATTTTTGATGTGCCCTTGGTTCCTTTGCTTGAGCAATAGCACCATTATTATCACAATAAAGGTCTATTGGATTAGCAATACTAGGAACCACTTCAAGTTCAGTGATGAACTTCTTAATCCAAACAGCTTCTTTTGCAGCATCCGATGCAGCAATACTACCATTAAACATAAACACAAAACCTGATTGCGATCGACTGTCATCCCTTTCGGTTTGGAAGCTTGCATCCGTGTAAGCATTTACAAAGAGATCATCTTCCATTCCTCCATAGACCAAAAACGAGTCTTTAGTCCTTCTCAAGTACTTAAGAATCGCTTTTACAGCCACCCAGTGATTTTTACCGGGGTCGGATTGGTATCTGCTTGTCATGCTCAAAGCATAAGATACATCCAGCCTAGTACAAATCATGGCATACATGATGGACCCAATTGCCGAAGCATATGGAACATCATTCATTTTCTCACGCTCATCTTTTGTCTTAGGACATTGAGTCTTGCTTAGAGAAACTCCATATAACACCGGTAAGGTTCCTCTTTTAGAATTTTCTATATGGAATCTTCTAATGACCTTGTCAATGTATGTACTTTGGCTTAAACCAAGTAGCCTCCTTGATCTATCTCTATAGATCTTAATGCCAAGTATATATGCGGCTTCACCCATATCTTTCATTGCGAGGCATTTTCCTAACCAAGTCTTCACGGACTGAAGTGTAGGAATATTGTTTCCAATGAGTAATATGTCATCCACGTATAAAATAAGGAATAGCACTATGCTCCCACTAATCTTCTTATATACACAAGGCTCATCTTCGTTCTTGATGAAACCAAACTCTTTGACCGATTCATCAAAACGGAGATTCCAACTCCTAGAAGCTTGCTTCAATCCATAAATGGAGTTCTGCAATTTGCATACCTTAGAATTCTGTTCTAAACCCTCTGGTTGTGTCATATACACATCCTCTTGTAGTTTTCCATTTAGGAAAGCGGTTTTGACATCCATTTTCCATATTTCATAATCATGATATGCGGCAATGGCAAGCAAAATTCTTATAGACTTGATCATTGCTACGGGTGAAAAGGTTTCATCATAGTCAATACCATGAACTTGCCTATAACCCTTCGCTACAAGTCTAGCTTTGTAAGTATGTGTAGACACCCCGCCTTGGAGCTTTCACCCCGATTGCATACAAAGTATTTTTATTTAACTTATTTTTTTGATTTCTGTTACTTCGGTTAAGTTCCTAACTGATTCCGTTAGTTTTGGACTAAACTGCATAACAGAGTTAACTTTTAGGGTCATTCTGTCATTCTATCCTTCTCTGCCGCGGGCGCTTCCGGCACTGTTAACGGGCTGCGCGCGCGTCTCGCCCCTAAAGTGGGACCCGCGCGCCTCCCATTATGGCAGTAACGGATTGCACCTTATTTCCCTCCCTTTTCTTATTTACAAACATCTTTTCTTGATCACAAAAACCATCTTTTTACATCCACATTCATCCTCCCTTTTCTCATTAACTCCCAATCCCAAATTCTAAGCCTTTTCCCAAAAACTAATATTTCTTTCATTTATTATTTGATTTCTTTTATTTCTTTTATTTTTCTTTTATTCATTTATCTTATTTGTGATTGGCTCATTCCATTTCACATGGATGACCAATTTCCCTCCATCATTTCCCTCTCTTTTTTACCTATAAAAACCATCATCTCCTACCTTGGAAAGGACCTCATTTTTTAGACCTTAATCTCACATTTTCACTACACCTACACTATACACAATTCTCTACACAAATTCTCCAACAAGAGTTTTTATACAACAAATTGTTCTACAACAATTTCATTACAACAACAACACTTTCAAGTCAAGGTTCCAAGTCCTCTTTCTCAAGGTACAACTCCATTTTCTTCCTTTGTTTTCTTCTTCTTGATGTATGCAATCCCCATTAATGGGACATGAGCAACATGACTAATTCACATATTGAAGTTAGTTAAGTTTATCTCCCTACATTTTAATCTTAACTTTAATTCACCATGTTAATTTCTCTTCATCTCTTAATATAATTCTTTAACATTACTTGTTACATGTAATCTTTATCATTAAATAAATAAAACAATTCTATTTTATTTCCCCTTTATTTCCCCTTTTCTTCTCATCACAATTGTTAGCACATTTCTATTTAATTAATTGAAGGACCTGTAAACATTTGAACACCAATAGTAGCAAGACCCGCGTAAGCGGGGCGGAGTGGGTGTTTAAGTACTTCCCACTCCGTCACCTAACCCCCGAACCCTTCTCTCCCGAATCTCTGCTTTTGTACATAAATTAGGCTATTTCTAGGTTTTTCTTATGTTCCTTTAAAAACATAGGTGGCGACTCTAAACAATCTAAAACAAGTTAGACATCCTAGGATAATTCACCGCTCTAGCCAAGTTGTGGTTTTCCGGGGTATCTACAGTGGCGACTCCGCTGGGGACCTATTAGAGGGTTAAACTTGCGTTCTTAACTTTTGGTGTTCTTATTACTGTTTTCTGGGCATTCTGGTAAAAAGGGTGGGAAGCGCGCGCCTCTGGCCTTCTTGGCCTAAAGCGCGCGCGTCCGACCCCAATTACCAGAATCGCCCGCCTCCTTTCTTGTCCTTCAATTCCATGTTTCTGTGCTAACAATTACTGCAAGGGAAAGAATTTTTTATTTAGGGTCAAGGCAATCCCTTGAACCCACTGATTCGCAGGTACTGTCCAGAATCGGGCGCCTCTGCCCCTCTTTGTCTACCGCGCGCGCCTTCCGCATAGGCCACCCAATGCGCGCGCTTCTGGGCGTATTCCCAGAACAGAACAGTGCACAGAAAACAGAACAGAGCAGAATGACAATGTGTGGGCACCGGGCCTGCACATAACTTCTTTTATTTTCTGTTTGTTTTATCGGTCACACGGGTGATTCGAAAGTTGTAATTATATGCTTATTTGTTTTTTTATTTCTTTGAAAAAAAAAAAATATTTTGTCACTTGTTAGACCTCATACTACATGCACATATTCTTATCAACTGCTCACTATCGAGTCGCACAAGTCCAACCCCAAACCCGTCGAGGCCCGTCCTAGAAAGTTTCAAGCTCCACTCGACCTTGGCTCTTTCGAAGCGGTAAACCTTAGCCCGTGGCGTAGTTCATGACTACATGCCGGGGGTGACCTTTGAGCCTCATATTCAAGCCGATCACAAGCCACACAATTCTAGTCTAGGGTCTAACACTCCGTGACCAAGTCGGTTTTTCATGTGCCGAGATTTCCCTAAACTAATGTCTTCAAATCATACATGCCAACTTGTTGCAATGGACGAAATAAAACTCCGTCCCCAAAAGTAGTTATTTTGGACGAAAATAAAAATCCGTCCCCGCATATATGATTTACTACATTAATTTAGTTTAATCCCGACACATGTAGGTCTGGTGGAATCTGATGAGTATATGGGACCGCGAGAAGGTCTATATACTAGTGTGACGATTCCACTATTTTTCTAGAAACCCCAAAAAGGACCACGTCCTTCCGACTTTTGTAAATAAATAAAAAAAAAGTCATTTTCTTTATATGGTTGAGTCTTTTTCGTGTTTGTGGGTTAAATTTATTTTATCCAAAAGATGTTTGTGGGGCCAATCTAAGATCAACCGTGCTCTTCCAATAGGTCCAATGGCTTCCAACGGCAACAACAACAACGGTGGAAATGATTTCGTGTCCAACGAAGGGTTACTCAACGTAATGAAATCAATGGGGGAACAAATGGATAGGATTGTCGAGGATGCCCGCCGTAAAGACAATTTGTGGCAAGCCCGTTTCGATATCGACAAGAGGATTCACAAAGAAGAGGTTTCCGAACTCAAGGCCCGTCTTGATTATGAAAGAAGAATTCACAGGGAAGAGGTTTCCGAACTCAAAGCCCGTTTGCAAGAGCTCACCGACAGCAAGGCAAGGTTCAATGATAAAGCATGCTCAAGTGGCCCGACCCTCAAAAGCTACAAAGGTACCACCAACAACCGAGTTTTCACTCCTCTCCAAGGAGTAACCCAAGCCGAGGCATTTGAAATTTTGGTGGCAAGAGGGAAGATCAAACCTTTGGAGGGGTACAAGCCGAAGGCGATACTGAAAAATCATGCTCATGGTGAATGGTGCGGCTACCACAAGCATAGTGGCCACACTACCGAAGGGTGCTTCCTTCTCCGAAACATCATCCAAGATTTGATCGACAACGGCGAATTTACCGTGGGTGAAGAGCAACTCATCAAAGAAGTGGCTTGGTTTTGAAATGGGGCTTCAACAAAGAGGACGACGACAACAATCTCCGTTTCTCTTTCTCTACCTAGTAGTAGGAATAAAAAAAAAAAAAAGAGTCAAAAGTCCTCTTTTGTGTGCATTAATGTTTTCTCTTGTCCCATGTTAAGTGTCGAGTCTTCTTATCAAATAAAAGTCGTTCTTGTCCTTATACAATCTTCCAAGTTGTTCGATCTAATTCTTGGCAAAATGATGAAAAGATGTCTAAACAAGTTTTAGAACAAGGCCATCACTTGAACGCCTAGGGGATAAACATCGATGACAACATCAACGACGAAGCCAAGACAAACAAGGTGGAGCAACAATCATGAAGAATTCAAGCAAAGTTTTCAAAAGGGGATTTAAAAAAAAAAAAAAAAAAAAAAAGAGCTCGCTAGGTTGAAACCATCAAATCAACCTAGGCAAAAGTTAGAGCACACAAAAAAAAAAAAAAAAAATCCCCCTCAATTAAAGAAGTTCACATCAAGATCATCATCATCATCCACCAACGAAGGACGAAGCAACAATTCATCACGAAGAATGGAGAATCCACAAGAACTACGGTGACCTGAGCCTCTACACTGGAGGAACGTAGGCAACCTTCGGGTCCGGTCTCATGCAAGAAAGAAGATATGTTTAGCCCTAGCGCGTTATGGTGATTGGCCTTCATCTCGAACTTGTCAAGACATCTTTGTACGATTCATTTGCCAATGAATTAATCACCAAAAAGATTGAACAACTTTCTTAGATTTGGAATCATTTCGTGCTCCTTGTCGAGTCTAGGGACTTCTATTCTTTCTCCATACTCCCAATTTCTTGCAATCAAATTGGGGCTTTCCTTCTCTTCTCTCTTAATGACTTACTTGCCTTCGCGAGTCATTCAATTCAATAAAAAATACATGTCAATACTAGGGACACTTCCCTAGTCAAGTCAATGTCACTCATCATTAGTGACAAAAGGTCTCCACCACAAAATCACATGTCTTATCTCCTCAGCTAGAGTCAATGCACACTTCCTCATCAATTGAGTCAAAAAAAAATGATGAAGACGCAAAAGAGATGCCCGCTAGATTGAAAACCCGAAAGGGTGGTCTAGGCAAAAAACAGGGTGCGTCATAAAAAAAAATATGAGAGAGTAAGAGAGAGAAGGGAAATAAAAAATGGAGATCCCCGGCCTCTAAAGAAGACAAGTTCTACATTGAATCTCCTCAGCAAGTCAATTCCCCACCGAGTCAACTTTGGGATTGCAAAAGGCTCGACAAGATATAGCACCATCAAAGGTTGTCTTGGGTTATCGGCATCATTCTCCAGCAGTGTGCATTCTTTGGTTCATGAAAAGAAGGCCCGTGGTAACCAAGATCCATCCGAGAACAAGCCCATCATAAAAGGGCACGAGGTTGCACAAATAATCCCTAGCTAGTCAATTGGCTTGGGCAGCAAATAGCAACAACATGTGTCTCGGTTTTCAAGGCTTCTTCTGTCACGACCCGAAATATAGGCTCTATTTTTATTAGTAATTAAATGATTTTTATTTAATTATTTGCTTATTTATTTATTTAAATTATTATTTATTTAAATAGTTATGTGTGCAATTTATGTGTTATAATATTTGTGCCTAGCATTTTACTTGGGTTATTTGTGCTAGTGTAGAAATATTGGGTCTTAGTTGTTAGTGGGGAGTTTTGAGTTGGGTAGTATTAGAGGAGGGGGTCTTTGTGTAAGTTTTAAATTACCCCTACTCCTTCCCTCACCTCCTTCTCCCTCTTACACTCTATCCCCCCATCATCCTCCCAGGAAACTCTCTCTCTCTCTCCATTTGTGAAAGGTAAACATTTCTTGTTCTTCTCTCTTAATTTCCTTCCTCTTCCTCTCATCTTCTCTCATTTCTTAAAACATGAAACGTGTTTAGATCGTCGCTAGGATCGCGTAGAGTCAAAAAGAATCGAAATCCATCAACTTTGAGAAAATTCAAGTAAGTTACTTTTCCCCCATTTTAATGCTAAAATGTTCATATCATGCTTAGATAATGTTTGATGTGTTGTATTTGAAGTTTGGTTGGGTTTTGAATTTATTGGGAATTTATTTGGAGTTTTGATCAAAAATGGTGAAATCTTGAATGTTGGTTTGATTCTTGATTTTGGTTGTTAAATGTTGTTATATGAGTCTTTTTAGACTTATTAGTTGTTTTGGCACATTAGTATGTGAGTTGGAAGGTTGGATTTTGGGTTGAATGTGTTTTGGGTTTGAAAATGGAAGAACCCATGTTGTTCTTCCCGATTTCTGGAAATTCAGAATGGTGGGCGGCCGCACAAAATTTCCTGGGCGACCGCGCATCTTTCTGAAAGCTTTTGTTCTTGTTTTGAGGCTTTTTGGGCGACCGCACAACCCACTTTGGGCGGCCGCACAGTCCTCTGAAAGTTTACATTTTGTTAAATTGTGTGATCGAAGAAAGCGTTGTGATCCAAATCTTGGGTGTCCTTCTAGTTGACCTTAGTGAACGTTGTAGTGCACCTTAGTGATAGAATTGGGTCCTTTGTGATCAAGGTTGTGTTTGAAATTCATTAATTGTTAATTGGGATTTTGGAGCACCTTTATTGTGTGCTATTGGTTCATTTCACTTTCTTGGTGACTTCTTGGTATGGTTCCCTACTTTGGAACTCTAAGTTGTTTAATTAAGCTAGTATTTATTACTTAGCATTTATTTGAAAGTCCAGCTGGTATTTGTGGTTGTGTCGGGCGATGTGAGATATTGTGATGGCACCGGCCAAGTCCATTATGGTGTCGACCATTGTTTTGCCCTTATTTCCCTCCTCCAGATTGGTCTTGGATGTGAGAAGAGCTAGCTCCTTTGTGTGCATTTTAGCTTCTTGGAGCATAACTTTGTGGCATGTCTCCCGTCCTTTGTGACACTTCATTGGTTATTGGTTCCGGTACCGGGGTTTTCTCTTCGGCTTTCATGCTATTATGAAGATGATGATTTGGTTGATCATTGAAGCTGCGCAGCGATCCTTTATTTGGATGTTCCGGTTTGGAAAACCTTGGCTATATCCTTTGTTATGTGTTTATTTCCGCTGCTATCTGTTATATGATAATTGCTATGTGCGATGTGATAATTATTATTGTTTATTGATTATTGCATCATAGCATGTCATGTAGTTGCATTAGTAACTTATTGAGATTTATCTCACCCCCTCTTCTTTTATCTTTGTTTTTCCTTAACCCCCCCCAGGTGCTAAGGATTAGTCTCGCTGATCACGAGAAAGAGGACGTCGAGTGTGGATCCATTCTTTTGGGGAAGGTTGTTATAGGTTGGTTTACATTATGTAAATGTGTAACCATTTTGGGATAGTTGTACCAAACAATGACGTCGTTAAGAATAGTATATTTGTATTTTTGTTGTGCATAAACTTGTGGAAGTTTATGATAGTTGTAATTGGTTTTATCAAACTTGGTTTTGTAAAACTCTGGATTATCACCTTTTGGTATTAAATGGAATTTTTAACCCTGGGTATTTCATAGTTTTGGTTTTAGAGTCGACGTCCAGCTCGCGGTCTCGGGCCGCGGGGTCCGGGGTGGGCGACAGTTGGTATCAGAGCCATGGCATTAGCTCTATGTATAAGTCTAGGTGGATTAGTATGACCTAGGTGGGTAGTAGTGTGCGGAGTGATTAACGGTTGATGTCTTATGCAGGTAATTGCTCGCAATGTCTGGAAGAAGAAACAGAGGAGGTACTAGTGGGGCACAGAATCAGAATGATACAAGGGATGAAGCACGTGCCATGTTTCAAGGCATGTTTGAGGCGGCCATAAAGGCCATACATGATCAAGGTCCGAGGGTAGAGCAAGCACCACCCCGTTATGGATTGGAGCAATTTCTGAAGTTGAAACCGGTTGAATTCAATGGGGAACCTGATGTTCGGAAAGCTGAGTTGTGGATTGAGTCTATGGAGAAGATTTATGATGTATTTGGGTGTTCGGATGAGGACAAGGTCCGGTTCGCGGCTTACAAGCTTGTGGGAGCCGCCGAGCATTGGTGGAAAGGTGTTAAAGCTACTTGGGATGATACTCGCACGGTGTATGCGTGGGAGTTGTTCGTGCGCAAATTCAAGGAGCATTTCATTCCGGTTGTTGATCAAAACCGAAAGGAGATCGAGCTACTCAACCTGGAGCAAGGTGTGTTGTCTATAGCACAATACTCGGCTAAGTTCATAGAATTAGCCCGGTATTGCGACTATTTGGTGAGAACTGAGGAACAAAAGGCTATGAGATTTATTCGGGGATTGAAGACCTCCATCCGTACTCAACTTATTGCTCAACGGATTGTGACTTTCCAAGATGCGGTGGACCGAGCTTATTTGATAGAGCAAGATATTGGGGAGCATAAGAGGAAGACCGAGGTGGCCAACCCGAGTAAGCAAGGAGCGCAGAGCAAGTCACAACCAAGGATTGATAACCGAGGTAACTTTGGGGGACAGTCTCAGTTCCGAGGGCAACCGGCCCCAAGGAACCCGGGTACCACTTCCGGGAACCAAGGGAGCCTAATTAGGAGGCTTTGTTCGTATTGTCAAAAGGAAGGTCACTCTGAAGACCGTTGTTGGAAGAAGCAAGGAAGGTGCACCAATTGTGGTCAAATGGGTCATTTTGCAAGGGATTGTCCGAGGAATAGGATTCAACCAACGGGGATAGGAACTGGGGCTCCTCAGGGTCAGAAAAGGGACGCTACGGGAAAGCCCAAGGTCCAAGGGAAAGTGTTTGCAATGAATCAACAACAAGCTACCGATGATCCATCTGTTATTGGAGGTATTGTTTCTGTGTCTAATGTGAGCGCACGAGCGTTAGTAGATCCAGGATCATCTCATTCATACATTTCTGTGAAATTTACTTCCATGTTAAATTCTGCATATGAGTCTTTACCGTACGTGCTAGAGGTGTCGACCCCTATAGGAGAATGCTTGATTTCTGATCGAGTCTTTCGTGCTTGTGATGTGGTTATTTGTGGTCGAGTCCTTTGTGCGGATTTGGTAATTCTTCCTATCCAAGACTTTGATGTCATTTTGGGTATGGATTGGTTGAGCAAGTTTCATGCTTCCGTTGATTGCCGTAAGAAAACTGTTACTTTTTCTATTCCCGATGTGTCTAAATTTGTGTTTGAGGCTAGTCCTCTGAGTAGAAAGGTTCGCTTAATTTCTTTTATGAAAGCGAGAAAATTATTGCATAGTGGTTGTGAGGGGTATTTGGCTAGTGTTCTTGATACTAGGAAGGAATCCTCTAGTTTTGATAGTGTTCGGGTAGTTCGGGAATTTCCCGATGTTTTCTCTACCGAGTATGATATGCCTCCTGATCGTGAGATTGAGTTTTGTATAGATCTTTTGCCGGGTACGGCTCCAATTTCGAAAGCACCTTATAGGTTAGCTCCCGCAGAGTTGAAGGAGTTAAAGGTTCAGTTGCAAGAGTTGCTGGATCGAGGGTTTATCCGCCCTAGTGTTTCCCCGTGGGGAGCACCGGTTTTGTTTGTGCAGAAGAAAGATGGTTCGTTGAGATTGTGTATAGATTACAGAAAGTTGAATCAGGTTACGGTGAAGAATAAGTATCCTCTACCGCACATTGATGATTTATTTGATCAGCTTCAAGGGTCCGTGGTTTTCTCTAAACTTGATTTGAGGAGTGGGTACCATCAGTTGAAGGTTCGATCGGAGGATATTCCGAAGACTGCTTTTCGCACTCGGTACGGTCATTATGAGTTCTTGGTTATGCCGTTTGGATTGACTAACGCGCCGGCCGTATTTATGGATTTGATGAACCGAGTTTTCCATCCCTATCTTGATTCGTTTGTGGTGGTTTTCATCGACGACATTCTTGTTTATTCGAAATCTCGAGAGGAGCACGAGCAGCACTTGAGGACAGTTTAATCCGTTCTTGCGAGGGAGAAATTATTTGCGAAGTTCAGTAAATGCGAATTTTGGCTCGAGAAGGTGTCATTTCTGGGTCATGTGATTTCGAAAGACGGGATTTCTGTGGATCCTTCAAAGATAGAGGCTATAGTAGATTGGAAGAGACCCGAATCAGTAACAGAGATTAGAAGCTTTCTGGGTTTAGCCGGGTATTACCGAAGATTTATTGAGGGTTTTTGAGGATTGCTACTCCGATGACTCAGTTGACCCGGAAGAATGTCCCGTTTGTGTGGACCGAGAAATGTGACAAGAGTTTCGAGGAATTGAAGAAGAGGTTGACTACCGCACCGATCTTGACTTTGCCTAATGGGAGCGATGGTCTAGTGATTTATAGTGATGCTTCGAAAGAGGGTTTGGGTTGTGTGTTGATGCAGAATGGGAAAGTAATTGCTTATGCTTCGAGGAAGTTGACCCCTAGTGAACAGAATTACCCGACTCATGATATGGAGTTAGCGGCTATTGTCTTTGCGTTGCACAAATAGAAGCACTACCTTTATGGAGCGAAGTTTGAGATTTTTACGGATCACAAGAGTTTAAAGTACCTTTTCTCCCAGAAAGAATTGAATAACCGACAGCGTCGATGGATGGAATTGTTGAAGGATTATGATTGCACGATTTCTTATCACCCGGGAAAGGCGAATGTGGTAGCCGATGCGATTAGTAGAAAATCTTATGTGGCTTCGATGATGGTCCGTGAGTGGAAAATGCTTGAGGATGTTCGAGATTGGTCTCCTCGTGAATCGAGACATGGGGCTATTTTTGCGAATATTAGGGTATCTCCGACCCTAATTCAAAGGATAAAGGAAGCTCAGAAAGAAGATCCCGAGTTGGTGAAGATAATGGGTAAACTGAAAGAAAAGAACTTCGAGGATTTTTCTGTTAGCTCGAGTGGAGTGTTGACTTTCCGTGGAAGATTGTGTGTTCCGGATGTTGATGGAATTAAACAGAGAGTTCTTGATGAGGGTCACAAATCGAGGTATACTATTCATCCGGGTAGTACGAAGATGTATCAGGATTTGAAGCAACAATTTTGGTGGATTAATATGAAGAGGGAAATAGCTGAGTATGTATCGAAGTGTTTAACTTGTCAGCAGGTCAAAGCCGAGCATCAGAGACCCGCAGGTCTACTTCAGCCGTTAGAGATTCCCGAGTGGAAATGGGAGCATGTGACTATGGATTTCGTTACGGGACTGCCTCATACCCGTAGGAAGTATGACAGTGTTTGGGTAATAGTGGATAGATTGACCAAGAGTGCCCATTTCTTGCCTATTGACATCAGATATTCGATGGAGAAGCTTGCGAACCTTTATATCGATGAGATCGTTAGATTGCATTGAGTTCCGGTTAGCATCGTGTCAGATCGAGACCCGAGGTTTACTTCTAGATTATGGAAGGCGTTTCAGGAAGCTTTGGGTATAGATTTGCGATTCAGTACAGCTTTTCATCCTCAGACCGATGGTCAATCCGAGAGGACTATTCAGATTTTGGAGGATATGTTGCGAGCGTGTTCGATAGACTTTTCCGATTCTTGGGATTCGCACCTACCGTTAGTGGAATTCTCGTACAACAACAGTTATCAGGCTAGTATCGAGATGGCACCGTTTGAGGCCTTGTATGGAAGAAAGTGTAGATCGCCTATTTGTTGGGATGAGGTTGGTGAAGCGAAAGTTTTGGGTATTGATTTGCTTCGGGATTCGGTTGAGAAAGTCAGAGTTATCCGGGATAGATTGAAGACAGCCCAGAGTCGACATAAGAGCTATGCAGACAACCGAAGGCGAGATCTTAGTTTTCAGACCGGTGATTTGGTGTTCTTGAAAGTGTCTCCGAAGGTGGGTATTCGTAGATTCGGGAAGAAAGGCAAATTGGCTCCGAGGTTTATTGGTCCGTTTGAGATTTTGGGAAAGGTTGGACTTCTAGCGTATCGTCTTGCGTTACCGCCATCTTTGGACCGGTTGCATAACGTCTTTCACGTTTCTATGCTTCGGAAGTACGCTAATGATCCGTCTCACGTGTTACCGAGGATACCGGAAGATATTGAGCCCGATATGACTTATGAGGAACGACCGGTTCGGATCTTAGATTCCAAAGTCGAAGAGTTGAGGAGCAAAAGCATTGCGTTGGTTCGAGTTCTTTGGAGGAATCATAATATCGAGGAGTCGACGTGGGAGCTCCGAGATGAGATCGAGAGGAAATTTCCGTTGCTTTTTGTTTGAGGTGAGTCTCGTTAAAATTCGGGTCGAATTTTCTTTAAGGGGGAGTGAATGTCACGACCCGAAATATAGGCTCTATTTTTATTAGTAATTAAATGATTTTTTATTTAATTATTTGCTTATTTATTTATTTAAATTATTATTTATTTAAATAGTTATGTGTGCAATTTATGTGTTATAATATTTGTGCCTAGCATTTTACTTGGGTTATTTGTGCTAGTGTAGAAATATTGGGTCTTAGTTGTTAGTGGGGAGTTTTGAGTTGGGTAGTATTAGAGGAGGGGGTCTTTGTGTAAGTTTTAAATTACCCCTACTCCTTCCCTCACCTCCTTCTCCCTCTTACACTCCATCCCCCCATCATCCTCCCAGGAAACTCTCTCTCTCTCTCCATTTGTGAAAGGTAAACATTTCTTGTTCTTCTCTCTTAATTTCCTTCCTCTTCCTCTCATCTTCTCTCATTTCTTAAAACATGAAACGTGTTTAGATCGTCGCTAGGATCGCGTAGAGTAAAAAAGAATCGAAATCCATCAACTTTGAGAAAATTCAAGTAAGTTACTTTTCCCCCATTTTAATGCTAAAATGTTCATATCATGCTTAGATAATGTTTGATGTGTTGTATTTGAAGTTTGGTTGGGTTTTGAATTTATTGGGAATTTATTTGGAGTTTTGATCAAAAATGGTGAAATCTTGAATGTTGGTTTGATTCTTGATTTTGGTTGTTAAATGTTGTTATATGAGTCTTTTTAGACTTATTAGTTGTTTTGGCACATTAGTATGTGAGTTGGAAGGTTGGATTTTGGTTGAATGTGTTTTGGGTTTGAAAATGGAAGAACCCATGTTGTTCTTCCCGATTTCTGGAAATTCAGAATGGTGGGCGGGCCGCACAAATTTCCTGGGCGACCGCGCATCTTTCTGAAAGCTTTTGTTCTTGTTTTGAGGCTTTTTGGGTGACCGCACAACCCACTTTGGGCGGCCGCACAGTCCTCTGAAAGTTTACATTTTCTTAAATTGTGTGATCGAAGAAAGCGTTGTGATCCAAATCTTGGGTGTCCTTCTAGTTGACCTTAGTGAACGTTGTAGTGCACCTTAGTGATAGAATTGGGTCCTTTGTGATCAAGGTTGTGTTTGAAATTCATTAATTGTTAATTGGGATTTTGGAGCACCTTTATTGTGTGCTATTGGTTCATTTCACTTTATTGGTGACTTCTTGGTATGGTTCCCTACTTTGGAACTCTAAGTTGTTTAATTAAGCTAGTATTTATTACTTAGCATTTATTTGAAAGTCCAGCTGGTATTTGTGGTTGTGTCGGGCGATGTGAGATATTGTGATGGCACCGGCCAAGTCCATTATGGTGTCGACCATTGTTTTACCCTTATTTCCCTCCTCCAGATTGGCCTTGGATGTGAGAAGAGCTAGCTCCTTTGTGTGCATTTTAGCTTCTTGGAGCATGAATTTGTGGCATGTCTCCCGTCCTTTGTGACACTTCATTGGTTATTGGTTCCGGTACCGGGGTTTTCTCTTCGGCTTTCATGCTATTATGAAGATGATGATTTGGTTGATCATTGAAGCTGCGCAGCGATCCTTTATTTTGGATGTTCCGGTTTGGAAAACCTTGGCTATATCCTTTGTTATGTGTTTATTTCCGCTGCTATCTGTTATATGATAATTGCTATGTGCGATGTGATAATTATTATTGTTTATTGATTATTGCATCATAGCATGTCATGTAGTTGCATTAGTAACTTATTGAGATTTATCTCACCCCCTTTCTTTTATCTTTGTTTTTCCTTAACCCCCCCCAGGTGCTAAGGATTAGTCTCGCTGATCACGAGAAAGAGGACGTCGAGTGTGGATCCATTCTTTTGGGGAAGGTTGTTATAGGTTGGTTTACATTATGTAAATGTGTAACCATTTTGGGATAGTTGTACCAAACAATGACGTCGTTAAGAATAGTATATTTGTATTTTTGTTGTGCATAAACTTGTGGAAGTTTATGATAGTTGTAATTGGTTTTATCAAACTTGGTTTTGTAAAACTTTGGATTATCACCTTTGGTATTAAATGGAATTTTTAACCCTGGGTATTTCATAGTTTTGGTTTTAGAGTCGACGTCCAGCTCGCGGTCTCGGGCCGCGGGGTCCGGGGTCGCGACAGTTTCAAGTATGTGCTTCTAAAGTACGCCGAAAGGCTCCCGAGAAATGGAGTAGCTCTTGCCATGTCCTCTCATGTTTGTTCCCTTGCACGAGATGAGTACTCTTGCTTGGCTCAACAAATGGTGACGCCCTAGGGGCTATGTGACTCAAGGATAAGGGATTCTTTTGCTTCATTTGGCAATCAATACACCCTAGGGGCTATGCTCAAGAAAGATGTGTGAGACTATCCTCAAAGTCTCTCAAAAGGGATGTCAAAAAGCCCTCTTGTCATGTGTGCCCGTGCTCCTTTCCCCAATCAAGGGTGGACCTTTCTCGCAATCAATGATGGTACTCTAGGGGCTACGGTCAAGTCTTAAAGGCTCCCTCGGCAAAGAGCAATTAACTCCCCAGCAGTATCCCCAGCCAAGTCATGTGCAACATTGGAAGCTTCCTCAATTCGGCACCGAAGGTCTCAACGGGCTTCGCAATCTACAATCTTTGGGCTACGGCATTACAATAATTCAAGCAAAGGGCAATATTGGGGCTTCGCAACCGACAGTCTTTTGGGGACAACAATGCTCAAGCAAATGCAATGTGGAGTAGTCTTATGGATCCATGAAACAGATCAAGCTTCAAAGGTCTCTCAACACTTCAAGTCAAAGGCCTCTTGGTTTTAAATGAAGACTCCGATATTATGAATGAAGTTGATGATTTTTTTTAGAACTCACAGCGAGATTTTGAAGGAAGTCTTAGAGAAAAGGAAAAAGATTCAATATGCTAAACTCTAATCAAAACAGGGTTATAGCGGGAAATGCCACGGCCAATCCCAATGTTTCTGCAATTCAGCACCCCCTTCTCCAAGATCAAAAGCACAAGTTGCAGCTCAGATAAAGTTGGGCCACAGCACTAGTTGCATCCGAAGATCCGTCATTAGTTCAACTCAAGAAGAGTCAAGCAAGCATACCCATTTGGGACTTTATCACACCAAGACCTTATCCTCCGCGACCTCGACGGCACCGCAAGACATTACTGCATCCTTTGACATAAGCCCTCCGCCATTTGGGTATCAACCACAATGAGGCCATTCATCTGCCCAGTAAGAGCAAGAAGGGGATCTCTATCAAGAATTCTACCCGACGGTACATCCGCTCTCAATGCCGAGCCAATCACAAGATAATTTGGGGATTTACATTCCACCGTCTTGAAGCTCACAAACCAAAAGTCCATGACATTTGGGGCTTAGCAATTTCTCGAAGCTTGGCATCCATAATCTTCTCTTGGGGCTTGCTCACGCCAACAACAAAGGGCGATTTACTCGAATGGGCCAAGAACTGATTTATCTTGGGGCTATACAAGCCACTCAAAGTTTGGCATCAAAGGCATTCTAGGGACTTTACAATCAGCAACCCCTTGGTATCTCGGCATCAAAAGCCTTTTGAAGCCCCATAATCAACAAATCTCTTGGGGCTAGACATCAATCTTCGTTGGGCACACCGGCGACAACAGAATTCAAGCGAAGCAATCCGGACTTCAACTGAACATGACTTGATCTTGGGTTGGGCTTCACAAGCACACAATGGTTAAAATGGTTCACCCATGAACTAAAAAAAAAAAAAAAAAAAAAAAAAAAAAATTCCTCACATGTGTGCATATTCTTTCCTTTCTAAAAAAAAAAAAAAAAAAAAGAGGATTTTTCTTTTTCTTTTTCTCCCTGTATGAGAAAATTATGTGCTTTACTTTGCTTTGCTCCTAGCTTCTCTTCCAGCGTTCTCCATCATCCTTGAACTACGCTGGTCTGATTCTCTTAAAGGGATACGTAGGCAGCCTTTTGGCACGACCAACCCATCATCCAGAATCATCCAAAATGCCATCTCACCAACCCAACATCAAGAGCATTCTCTCATCAATGGACATTCTCCATCAAAGCATCCTCCGCGAACATCAGGAATCCATCTCCACTCAAGCGGCAATGGTAAGTGAAGGTATGAATACATCCGACGCTTTCCTCAAAATCACACCGCACACAAGATCACTCTTTACATTCTTACTTCTCTCTCATTACAAAGGTGCTTTCAAGATCACATCACACCACGGGCACAATTTCTCTCAATCATCATATTTCATGCATGTCCCTGCACAAGCACATATACCTGTAAAGCACATAACAGGTACCACCGCAAAGCCAAACATCATCCGCTACTCAAGGCACTTCATCCCCAACAGAAAGTGATTCACAGTCAACTATGCCTGCATCCCCATAAAATCAAGCAACCACACGTCATCAGCAACCAAGCATTCCCCAGCAGATTTCAATCATCAACTCGCTCGCAAACGGGAGCGTGTATCAAACCGCTCGCAAACGGGGCGTTTTCTACCAACTTGCTTGCAAACGGGGGCATGTTATCTCTGACAGCTCGCAAACGGGAGTTCGTCATCAACCGCTCGCAAACGGGAGCGTTTTCTATCAACTTGCTCGCAAACGGGGGCATGTTATCTCACACAACTCACAAACGGGAGCGTGTATCAAACCGCTCGCAAACGGGGGCGTTTTCTACCAACTTACTCGCAGACGGGGGCATGTTATCTCTGATAGCTCGCAAACGGGAGTTCGTCATCAACCGCTCGCAAACGGGGGCGTTTTCTACCAACTTTCTCGCAGACGGGGGCATGTTATCTCTGACAGCTCGCAAACGGGAGTTTGTCATCAACCGCTCGCAAACGGGAGCGTTTTCTATCAACTTGCTCGCAAACGGGGGCATGTTATCTCACACAGCTCGCAAACGGGAGCGTGTATCAAACCGCTCGCAAACGGGAGCGTTTTCTACCAACTTGCTCGCAAACGGGAGCATGTTATCTCAGACAGCTCGCAAACAGGAGTTCGTCATCAGCCGCTCGCAAACGGGAGCGTGTATCAAACAGCTCGCAAACGGGAGCGTTTTCTACCAACTTGCTCGCAAACGGGAGCATGTTATCTCAGACAGCTCGCAAACGGGAGCTTGTCATCAGCCGCTCGCAAACGGGAGCGTGCATCAAACCACTCGCAAATGGGAGTGTGTTATTAAGTCGCTCACACAGGGAGCGCACCTCTATCCTTTGTAATTTCAATTTCCTGCTTTCATCGAGTCTTTGCTTTCTTTTCTTTTTCTTTGTCGATGTCCTCGGCGGGTGTTTTTACTTTCGTCGACGCGTTTTGCTTTGCAATCCACGTCGCCGAGGGGCTCTGTAGACACCCCGCCTTGGACCTCTCACCCCGATTGCATACAAAGTATTTTTATTTAACTTATTTTTGTTGATTTCTGTTACTTCGGTTAAGTTCCTAACTGATTCCGTTAGTTTTGGACTAAACTGCATAACAGAGTTAACTTTTAGGGTCATTCTGTCATTCTATCCTTCTCTGCCGCGGGCGCTTCCGGCACTGTTAACGGGCTGCGCGCGCGTCTCGCCCCTAAAGCGGGATCCGCGCGCCTCCCATTATGGCAGTAACGGATTGCACCTTATTTCCCTCCCTTTTCTTATTTACAAACATCTTTCTTGATCACAAAAACCATCTTTTTACATCCACATTCATCCCCCTTTTCTCATTAACTCTCAATCCCAAATTCTAAGCCTTTTCCCAAAAACTAATATTTTTTTTCATTTATTATTTGATTTCTTTGATTTCTTTTATTTTTCTTTTATTCATTTATCTTATTTGTGATTGGTTCATTCCATTTCACATGGATGATCAATTTCCCTCCATCATTTCCCTCTCTTTTTTACCTATAAAAACCATCATCTCCTACCTTGGAAAGGACCTCATTTTTTAGACCTTAATCTCACATTTTCACTACACCTACACTATACACAAATCTCTACACAAATTCTCCAACAAGAGTTTTATACAACAAATTGTTCTACAACAATTTCATTACAACAACAACACTTTCAAGTCAAGGTTCCAAGTCCTCTTTCTCAAGGTACAACTCCATTTTCTTCCTTTGTTTTCTTCTTCTTGATGTATGCAATCCCCATTAATGGGACATGACCAACATGACTACTTCACATATTGAAGTTAGTTAAGGTTATCTCCCTACATTTTAATCTTAACTTTAATTCACCATGTTAATTTCTCTTCATCTCTTAATGTAATTCTTTAACATTACTTGTTACATGTAATCTTTATCATTAAATAATAAAACAATTCTATTTTATTTCCCCTTTATTTCCCCTTTTCTTCTCATTACAATTGCTAGCACATTTCTATTTAATTAATTGAAGGACATGTAAACATTTGAACACCAATAGTAGCAAGACCCGCGTAAGCGGGGCGGAGTGGGTGTTTAAGTACTTCCCACTCCGTCACCTAACCCCCGAACCCTTCTCTCCCGAATCTCTGGTTTTGTACATAAATTAGGCTATTTCTAGGTTTTTCTTATGTTCCTTTAAAAACATAGGTGGCGACTCTAAACAATATAAGACAAGTTAGACATCCTAGGATAATTCACCACTCTAGCCAAGTTGTGGTTTCCCGGGGTATCTACAGTATGCACTTTCCCATCCATGTCAGTCTTCTTCTTGAAGACCCATTTGCATCCTATGGTTTTTTACACCTTCGGGTGCATCAATCAAATTCCAAACTTGATTGTCTTGCATGGATTGCAATTCGGATTCCATGGCTCCAAGCCACTTGTCCGAATCAGGAGAAGACATCGCCTCTTGATAGGTTGTTGGTTCATCATTCTTAATGATTTCCACCTCATTACTATCCGTTATGAGAAATCCATATCTTTCGGGCTCGAATCGTAACCTACCAGATCTGCGAGTTACTTGTGTATTTTGAACAGGTTCCACCACTCTTTGTGGTTCTTGTTCTTGTTCCACTATTGGTTCAATGTTATTTTCTGGGTCTCGAATTTCTTCAAGATTTATTTTACTCCCACTGATTTCCTTGGAGAGAAACTGTTTCTCTAGAAAGACACCAGTTCGGGCAACAAACACTTTGTTGTCCTCTTGGTTGTAAAAGTAATATCCTTAAGTTTCCTTAGGATAACCCACGAAAATACATTTATCAGATATGTGTGCTAGTTTGTCAGAGACAAGTCTTTTGACAAAAGCTTCGCAACCCCAAATCCTCATGAAAGACAAACTAGGTTTATTTCCGCTCCACATCTCATATGGAGTCTTTGGAACCGATTTAGTTGGAACTTGATTTAGTGTGAAAGCAGTGGTTTCTTGGGCGTAACCCCAAAAGGATATTGGAAGATCAACTTGACTCATCATTGATCGAACCATGTCTAACAAAGTCCGATTTCTCCTCTCGGACACACCATTCCATTGTGGTGTTCCGGGTGGAGTCAATTGTGAAACTATTCCACAATTCTTTAGATGATCATCAAATTCATGACTCAAGTATTCTCCACCTCGATCTGATTTGCCAAGTTGTTTTTCTACTTCATTTTGAAATATTCTAAATATCTCAAATGCTTCACTTTTAGGTTTCATTAGGTAAACATACCCAAATCTACTATAATCATCGGTGAAGGTTATGAAGTATTGAAATCCTCCCATAGCATTGCTACTTAATGGTCCGCATACATCGGAATGTATCAACCCTAATAAGTCGCTTGCCCTTTCACCTAGCTTGGTAAAAGGTGTCTTAGTCATTTTTCCAAGAAGACACGACTCACAAGTGTCATATGACCCAAGGTCACATGAACCTAAGAGACCGTCCCCATGGAGTTTTGAGATACACTTCTCATTAATATGACCAAGACGGCAATGCCACAAATAAGAATGATTTACATCATTAGGTTTAGATTTCTTATTTATATGATAGACATTTTCATTATTTTCATTCTTGACATCCAAGACATAAAGGCCATTAAATGAATTAACAATACCATAAAGCACATCATTTAAATAAATAGAAAATTTCTTATTCTCAATAAGAAACTTAAAACCTTCATTATCAAAACAAGAAATTGAAATAATATTTCTACTTAAATCCGGTACATAATAGCAATTGTTCAAAACAAGTATTAAACCGTAAGGTAAAGTGACTTCATAAGTCCCTACTGTCACGACCCGAAATCTAGGCTCTATTTTATTAGTAATTAAATGATAATTATTCATTTATTGGCTTATTTATTTATTTAAATTATTTATTTAAATAATTATGTGTGCAATTTATGTGTTATAATAATTTATGCCTAGCACCTTATTTGGGTCATTTGTGCTAGTGTAGAAATGTTGAGTCTTTTGTTAGTGGGGAGTATTTGTGTGTAGTGTAGAGGAGGGGGCCTAAGTGTAAATTCTTTAATCATTTTTCCCTACTCTCTCCCTACTCCTTCTCTTCTCCCTCACTCTTCCCCCTCACCCCCCACTCCATCCCAGCCAACTCTCTCTCTCTCTCTCTCTCTCTCTCTCTCTCTTGGGTATTGGTAAGTTTTTCTTTCTCTTTACTTCTCTCTTCATTTTCTCCTTCTTCCTCTCATCTTCTCTCATTTCTTAAAACGTGAACATTGTTTAGATCGTCGATAGGATCGTGGGAAGCCAAAAATATTTGAAATCCATCAACTTTGAGATTTATCAAGTAAGTTGCTTTTCCTCCATTTTGATGCTAAAATGTTCATATCATGTTTAGATAATGTTTGATGTGTTATATTTGAAGTTTGGTTGGGTTTTGCATTTGTTTGGAATTTATTTTGAGTTTTTGGTTAAGAATGGTGAATTGATGAATGTTGGTTTTAATTCTTGGTTTTGGTGGATAAATGGTGTATTGGGATTCCCATTATAGTTATAGGTGGTTTTGGTACATTTTAGAACTTGTAGAAGGAGTTGATTTTGAGTATTTGGTGTTTTGGGAGATTTGGGGTCGAAATTTGGTAGTGCAGCTCTGTTTCCCGACCTGGAATCCAGACCAGGCGCCCGCCCGACCCCCCTCCAGGCGCCCGCCTACATGTCATTTTCTGATGACCAGACCTTCTGGTCATTCAGGCGCCCGCTCGCCCCATGCCAGGCGCCCGCCCGCCCCCTGTTCCAGGAATTTGACCTTTTTGCTTGGTTTAAGATTAATGGCTTACCTAGTTTAGGTTTCCTTCTTCTAATTAACTTAAGATAACACCGTGGAGCACTTTAGTAATTAAAATTGGTTCCTTTGTGAACAATAGAGTTATGTAATTTGATCAAGTATTGTTTGGGCATCTTATGATGTGTTCGTGTTTGTTCCAACCGAATTGAATTTCGAGTAAGACTTGGTCTAGGTTTTAGGCGATGTCCTATAGTACCTAGAGGGTTGTTATTGAACACCAAGGTGTAGGGTTTAGTCCTGTCGTGATCATGTTCTAATAAGGGTAACCTTTCGGATTCGTTTGGGGTGTTTAGAATGGGTTCGTTATGAACGGAGGCAAAGCGTGAATTGGCGATTGGGTACTTACGGTTGATTAACCTTAAGGTATATTCATTCTGATTTCCTACTTTGGAATTTCAGGTGTAAGAGATGGTTGAGTTCATGGTCCTAGTATATCTTTATGAGTAAATGTTTAGGGTCATTTTGGTAATAGTCATTGTGCCATTTGTGAGCGACCGTTTGAGTGTGCTCTTTTTGAGTAACTTGTGGGTGTCATATTTAGGATGTGTTTGGTACGTGCCTTATCTTGGAATCATTATGTTTTAATGGTAAATGTTGTTGGACTCTTTTATGAGAAACTCCTTGTGCTATTGTTGTTGAACTCGTCTTGAGTAATCGTTTGCATCTTTTATGGTGATTAATTGGTATGATTCCCTACTTTGGAATCAATGGTTGTTTATTGTGCTAGTATTTTACTACTTAGCCTTTACTTGAAAGTCCAGCTGGTATTTTGTGTGTGTTTGGGCGATGCGAAACATTATGATGGCACAGCCAAGTCCATTGTGATTGTTGACCATTGTTTTGCCCCATTATTACCCTCCTCCAGATTGGCCTTGGATGTGAGAAGAGCTAGCTCCTTTGTGTGCATTTAGCTTTACTTGGAGCATGACTTTGTGGCATGTCTCCCGTCCTTTGTGACACTTCATCTGGTTATTGGTTCCGGTACCGGGTTTCTCTTCAGCTTTTATGCTACTATGAAGATGGTTTGTTTGATCGATGGGTTGATTGGTCGCTTCTGACCGGGGATTTCTCTTCAGCTTTCATGCTATTATGAAGATGATGATTTGTGGATTATTGAAGCTGCGCAGCGACCTTTATTTGGTTCTTCAGTTGGGTGAAACCTTGGCTATGTATCCACTTATGAGTGTTTATTTCAGTTTTATGTGTTGCATGATGAGCTGGTCGTTATTTCCAACCGGTATGGGACGGTTGGCGATAGGGAGCCTCTCATTTGTTGTTATATGTTTATTTACATGATTGATTACTGGATGTTACTGTTCGACAGCATGTCACTTATTATTCCGCTGCTATCTGTCTTATGTTAATTGCTATTGGTCATTGCATATTAGCATGTCATGTAGTTGCATTAGTAACTTACTGAGATTTTATCTCACCCCGTTTATTTCCATCTTTGTTTTTCCTTAACCCCCCCCAGGAGGAAAAGGATTAGGATTCGCGGATCGAGGAGGACGTCGAGAGGTTTGAGATTTTGGGGCAGGTTGTTATGGATCGGTTTACATTATTTAAATGTATAACCTTTTGGGGATAGTTTTACCATTATTGACGTCATTAAGAATTGTATATTTTATTCTTTTGGGTATAAGCTGTGGAGCTTATGTTGGATGTACTTTGTCGAATTATCTTGGATTTGCAAAACCTTGTGTTATCATCTTTTGGTTCAAAAATGGAATTTTTAACTTCTATATTTTAGAATTTGGTTTTAAGTCGACGTCCAGCTCGCGAGTTCCGGGCCCGCGGGGTCGGGGTCGCGACAGTTGGTATCAGAGCTATGGTTTAGCTCTAAGTATCGGTATAGGTGGACTAGAATGACCTAGGTGGGTAGTTGTGTTCGGAGTGAGTACGACGGTGAGCCGGATGTGAAGAAAGCCGAGTTATGGATAGAATCGATGGAGAAAATCTACGATGTATTTGGTTACACTGATGAGGATAGGGTTCTGTTTTCAGCTTATAAGCTCGTGGGGACTGCGGAACATTGGTGGAAGGCACTGAAGACCAGTTGGGATGCGACTCTTGTACCATATCCTTGGGAGTGGTTCGTGAGGAAATTCAAGGATCATTTTATATCTCTAGTAAATCAAAACCGGAAGGAGATCGAGTTCCTCAGCTTGGAGCAAGGCATGATGTCGGTAGCACAGTACTCGGCTAAGTTCGCAGAATTAGCCAGGTGTTGTGACTACCTAGTGCGGACCGAGGAGCAGAAAGCGATGAGATTGATCAGGGGTTTGAAGACAGCCATTAGGACTCAACTTTTAGCCCAAATAATTCAACCTTTTCAGGATGCGGTGGATCGAGCCTACTTGATTGAGCAGGATATTGGGGAACACAAAAGGAAGACTGAAATGGTTAACCCGGGTAAGCAAGGAGGGCAGAGTAAGTCACAACAGCAACATTCGGATAGCAGAGGTAATTCTGGAGTGCAAACTCGATTCAGAAGGCAACTTCAAGGGCAACCAACAGTAGGAAATCAAGGTTCTTATAAAGGGACACGAAATGGGAAAGTCTGCAGCTTCTGTCAGAGGATAGGACACTCAGAAGACAAGTGTTGGAAGAAGCAGGGGAAATGTGTGAAGTGTGGTCAGTTGGGACACTTCGTTAAAGATTGTCCGAGGTTTAGAGTTCAGTCATCGGGGACAAGAACTGGAATACCACAGGGTCAGAAAAGGGATGCTTCGGGGAAGCCCAAGGTTTCAGGTAGAGTATTGGCAATCAATCAGCGCAACGGGTGATTCATCAGTTTCAGGAGGTATTAATTTTATGTCGAGAGAGCGAGCGCGTGCATTTTAGGATCATCGCATTTATGTGTTTCTATGCATTAGTTGCATTTATTTCTCTTGAGTCTTTGACTTATGTGTTGTCAGTGTCTACTCCTATGGAGGAGTTTAGGGTATCTGATGAAGCCTTATGTGCTTATGATGTGCTTAAGTATGGTTATGTCTTACCTGCTAATTAGCCATGTTGCTATTACAAGATTTTGATGTTACTATTGCTTTAGTCTATTGTTGTAGAGGGATTGTTATATTCTCCATTCCTAATTTCTTAAAACTGTTTGAGACCGTTCCTTTGGGTAGAGTTATACCTATCTTTTCTTAATTGAAATCTGAGTATTTAGTTTCGGTCAATTTGTTGGGTGTATTTATCATTCGTAAGATTTTCATTTTCTTCCGAATAGTACCTAGTGTTTGGGGAGGAGCTTGGGTTAAATTGGGTTGTTGTGGTACAAGATTGTAATGCTAATATTTAGATCAATATCCATATTGTATTGGTTGGGTTATAGGAGTTGAGGATTCAATGAGGATCTCTTAAGGAAAATTTTGGTCACTTTTAGTACATCTCCATGAATGCATCGGAATGGATTAGTATGGAGAGGTGTACGATTTGTTATGGATGATGAGTTTGTTGTAGGAGTTATGATCATTAATGGTGGTAAGCGTGTTAAGTTAGAAAGGACGAAGTACATTTTGGGAGAGTAATAAATTCTTGATCTATGTTAAAGGCATTTGGAATTTTGGTTAGATAGTGGTTCTATGGTCCTAAATCTCTCCTTGGTGGCGTTTCGCGATTTGGACCAAGGGTATGTGAAGAAAGTCGAGTATCAATATTTGGGCATAATTAAAGAATATTGTGATTTGGTAATGGAGCTATTGGAATGAGGCTAGCTAATTAGTTTATGATTTTGGTAGTACCATTGAGCCTAAGTATCATTAGGCTAATAAATGTATGCGTGAGAGACTAACTTGGGTTAGCTATTGAGGATTTGAGAATTGTTGATTTCCTTGGGTTTATGAGCACGGATTATAATTTAAATGAGAGTTAGAGAAAATCTTTTGAAGATGAAATTTGGATCGTTTTGCGGACTATTGAGTATATTGAATTGTTTAGGCTTCAAGACCGGATTAACGAAGGGATGAGAGTATAACATAGATTAAGTGGACACTTTGTACGAGAAATTTTGGGGTTGTATGGCACTATTAATTTAAGGTGTTAACTCAAAGTGAAAGCACTATAATGGTAATCCATAGAGATGTAGCCATTTCGATGAACATTGTGGAAATAGGAATTCATTTAGCCTTTTTATATTTTAAAAGCTAATTAGGCTCGAGATGGTAATGTTTTGAATTTCTTGGGAATACTACTAAGTATGTGATTTGCAAAAGGAAACACCTTTGCAGTGTAATTAAGGTTATGAATAAGATGAGCTTAGGATATCTCGAGAGTTATGTTTGGGAGCAATTGGGATTCTCCAACTTTGATTATGGATTCTAATTAGTAGTGGGGGTTATGGTTGAAGGAAGTCAAGTGCGAGAGGTCCTGGTATGGTGAACATTATTTAAGGATACCTTGTAGTGGTTTAGAATGGATGATTGAGGAATTTGGGAAATGGCGGAACTATCGTATCCGTAGCTATTTGGTCTTTCGGGTAAGTCTCGTTAAAAATTCGGGTCGAATTTTCTTTAAGGGGGAGTGAATGTCACGACCCGAAATCTAGGCTCTATTTTATTAGTAATTAAATGATAATTATTCATTTATTTAAATTATTTATTTAAATAATTATGTGTGCAATTTATGTGTTATAATAATTTATGCCTAGCACCTTATTTGGGTCATTTGTGCTAGTGTAGAAATGTTGAGTCTTTTGTTAGTGGGGAGTATTTGTGTGTAGTGTAGAGGAGGGGGCCTAAGTGTAAATTCTTTAATCATTTTTCCCTACTCTCTCCCTACTCCTTCTCTTCTCCCTCACTCTTCCCCCTCACCCCCCACTCCATCCCAGCCAACTCTCTCTCTCTCTCTCTCTCTCTCTCTCTCTTGGGTATTGGTAAGTTTTTCTTTCTCTTTACTTCTCTCTTCATTTTCTCCTTCTTCCTCTCATCTTCTCTCATTTCTTAAAACGTGAACATTGTTTAGATCGTCGATAGGATCGTGGGAAGCCAAAAATATTTGAAATCCATCAACTTTGAGATTTATCAAGTAAGTTGCTTTTCCTCCATTTTGATGCTAAAATGTTCATATCATGTTTAGATAATGTTTGATGTGTTATATTTGAAGTTTGGTTGGGTTTTGCATTTGTTTGGAATTTATTTTGAGTTTTTGGTTAAGAATGGTGAATTGATGAATGTTGGTTTTAATTCTTGGTTTTGGTGGATAAATGGTGTATTGGGATTCCCATTATAGTTATAGGTGGTTTTGGTACATTTTAGAACTTGTAGAAGGAGTTGATTTTGAGTATTTGGTGTTTTGGGAGATTTGGGGTCGAAATTTGGTAGTGCAGCTCTGTTTCCCGACCTGGAATCCAGACCAGGCGCCCGCCCGACCCCCCTCCAGGCGCCCGCCTACATGTCATTTTCTGATGACCAGACCTTCTGGTCATTCAGGCGCCCGCTCGCCCCATGCCAGGCGCCCGCCCGCTCCCTGTTCCAGGAATTTGACCTTTTTGCTTGGTTTAAGATTAATGGCTTACCTAGTTTAGGTTTCCTTCTTCTAATTAACTTAAGATAACACCGTGGAGCACTTTAGTAATTAAAATTGGTTCCTTTGTGAACAATAGAGTTATGTAATTTGATCAAGTATTGTTTGGGCATCTTATGATGTGTTCGTGTTTGTTCCAACCGAATTGAATTTCGAGTAAGACTTGGTCTAGGTTTTAGGCGATGTCCTATAGTACCTAGAGGGTTGTTATTGAACACCAAGGTGTAGGGTTTAGTCCTGTCGTGATCATGTTCTAATAAGGGTAACCTTTCGGATTCGTTTGGGGTGTTTAGAATGGGTTCGTTATGAACGGAGGCAAAGCGTGAATTGGCGATTGGGTACTTACGGTTGATTAACCTTAAGGTATATTCATTCTGATTTCCTACTTTGGAATTTCAGGTGTAAGAGATGGTTGAGTTCATGGTCCTAGTATATCTTTATGAGTAAATGTTTAGGGTCATTTTGGTAATAGTCATTGTGCCATTTGTGAGCGACCGTTTGAGTGTGCTCTTTTTGAGTAACTTGTGGGTGTCATATTTAGGATGTGTTTGGTACGTGCCTTATCTTGGAATCATTATGTTTTAATGGTAAATGTTGTTGGACTCTTTTATGAGAAACTCCTTGTGCTATTGTTGTTGAACTCGTCTTGAGTAATCGTTTGCATCTTTTATGGTGATTAATTGGTATGATTCCCTACTTTGGAATCAATGGTTGTTTATTGTGCTAGTATTTTACTACTTAGCCTTTACTTGAAAGTCCAGCTGGTATTTTGTGTGTGTTTGGGCGATGCGAAACATTATGATGGCACAGCCAAGTCCATTGTGATTGTTGACCATTGTTTTGCCCCATTATTACCCTCCTCCAGATTGGCCTTGGATGTGAGAAGAGCTAGCTCCTTTGTGTGCATTTAGCTTTACTTGGAGCATGACTTTGTGGCATGTCTCCCGTCCTTTGTGACACTTCATCTGGTTATTGGTTCCGGTACCGGGTTTCTCTTCAGCTTTTATGCTACTATGAAGATGGTTTGTTTGATCGATGGGTTGATTGGTCGCTTCTGACCGGGGATTTCTCTTCAGCTTTCATGCTATTATGAAGATGATGATTTGTGGATTATTGAAGCTGCGCAGCGACCTTTATTTGGTTCTTCAGTTGGGTGAAACCTTGGCTATGTATCCACTTATGAGTGTTTATTTCAGTTTTATGTGTTGCATGATGAGCTGGTCGTTATTTCCAACCGGTATGGGACGGTTGGCGATAGGGAGCCTCTCATTTGTTGTTATATGTTTATTTACATGATTGATTACTGGATGTTACTGTTCGACAGCATGTCACTTATTATTCCGCTGCTATCTGTCTTATGTTAATTGCTATTGGTCATTGCATATTAGCATGTCATGTAGTTGCATTAGTAACTTACTGAGATTTTATCTCACCCCGTTTATTTCCATCTTTGTTTTTCCTTAACCCCCCCAAGGAGGAAAAGGATTAGGATTCGCGGATCGAGGAGGACGTCGAGAGGTTTGAGATTTTGGGGCAGGTTGTTATGGATCGGTTTACATTATTTAAATGTATAACCTTTTGGGGATAGTTTTACCATTATTGACGTCATTAAGAATTGTATATTTTATTCTTTTGGGTATAAGCTGTGGAGCTTATGTTGGATGTACTTTGTCGAATTATCTTGGATTTGCAAAACCTTGTGTTATCATCTTTTGGTTCAAAAATGGAATTTTTAACTTCTATATTTTAGAATTTGGTTTTAAGTCGACGTCCAGCTCGCGAGTTCCGGGCCCGCGGGGTCGGGGTCGCGACACCTACGGCTAATGCAGCAACTCTTGCTCCATTCCCCACGCATAGGTCTACTTCACCCTCTTTAAGTAGTCTCCTATTCTTTAGTCCCTGCACATTTAAACAAATGTGAGAACCACATCCGGTATCCAATACCCAAGAATCAGTGGTAGAAAGGAGAATATCTATCATATAGATACCTAAAGTCGACGCAGCCTTGCTGCCCTTCTTCTTCTTTTGCTCTTCCAAGAAAGCCTTGCAATTACGTTTCCAATGACCAATTTCTTGACAATGGAAACAGATTGCATCCTTTTGTGAATCGGGTTTTGCCTCAGAAGCCTTGGCAACCTTTGCCTTGCTTATCTTGGGTTTGACAACTTTTGCCTTACCCTTTCCTTTGGCACCATTCTTCTTCCCATCATTAACCAAGAGCACAAGAGAACCTTTCTCCACAATCTTCATCTCCGCAGTTTTAAGCATCCCATGCAACTCGGAGAGATTCTTATCCATTCCATGCATGTTATAATTCATCACAAACTGATTATAACTTTTAGGCAATGAATTAAGAATGAGATATGTGACTAGCTCCAATGGGATTGGATAGCCAAGTTTCTCAAGATGCTCCACATAACCTTTCATTTTAAGCATGTGAGGAGTCACTTGTTGCCCTTCACTCATTTTGCAAGAAGTGAATGCAACAATGGTCTTGTACCTCTCTTGCCTAGCTTGCTCTTGAAACATGGCTTTTAACTCCACGCCTATCTCATAGGCTTCCAAATGTTCCAAACTTTGTTGGAGATTTGAGCACATAGTAGCAAGCATGAGACAACTTACATCTCTAGAATCATTACGATATTTCTTGTAATTGTCACTTTCTGCCCTAGGGGCAGTAGGTTCTGGTTCAGCAGGAAGTGGCCCATCGAGAATGTACAACTTATCTTCTTGCCTTATAACAATTCTTAGGCTACGGATCCAATCCATAAAGTTAGTACCATTCTCTTGGAGCTTATCCTTCTCAAGGATCGATCGCAACGAAACTGATTGAGTGTTGTTGGTCATTATCTACAATAATGCAAAATTTCCAAAATTTAATAAGTACCATCTTTCATTAAAGAATTAAACAATGTATTTTTTCAAAAAAAATACTCCCACTAAATTATATAACCTTCTTATACATCCAATGTATAATATAATTTAATTGGGTTAAGATCCCGCTTTAATTTAATTTTAAGTCCGCTAAGGCAGATTACACAAAATCAAATTAATTAGGTAGACAACTCTTGTCAATCATATCTCATATGACTCTTAGTTCTTTTTATGAGATTCTTTAAGAAATCATATTTCAAAAAGCATGTTAATCTCATCTTTGCCTAGGCTCAAAACTGTTTTGACGCCCAATTAAGTCCAACCATTTTAAACGTATAGTTAATGTGCCTCGCTAGGGCGTGCCCACATTATCTATCTTGCTCATACATAAATAAAGTCAATGAATCTCGCTAGGGCGAGTCTACATTAAATTCACCCATGTATTAACAAATGTTTTAATCATGGCATGGCAATAAAGGACTTAAAACTTTCTTTGAAGGTTCATCACATATAGCATACAACATATTTATGAGCACATAGTATAAACATGTTACGCATCAAGTTTAGCCACTAAATTAATCTCCATTAATTTAAGCATAATATTTATGTGTCATTAGTTTCTCTATAATTATGAGGATGAGACTCTTTGAACTTTGGTTATCTTCTTCCAAATCAAGACAACAAGAAGTGTGGCCGAAACTAAGCCATAAGGCATCCACAATTCTGCACTAATTCAAGAAACCAAGAAAGTAGTTCATGTGGTCGAAACTAAGCAATAGATGGTCTCGATAAATGTAGGCTAATTGTATCCACAATTCCACATGAATCTCCAATCATTGAATCAAGAATTTGTTTCTCAATTTTAGCAATTATGAACTCTTCATAATTCTAACTTCGTTTTATCTTTGAAACTTTGATTGCGATCAAGTTTGGGAAACACAATCTCGATGAACGTAGATTAGCCATCCAAACCTTGAACCAATATTAGAATCACAAGATCAAAACAAATAGGAAAATCAAACCCCAAGATCCACACCAAAACCAACTGCCCAAAACCCGCTCCAGATCAGCAGGTCTGGCCGGTATTATCACTGATTCGGTTAGACCCCATCAAAATTCCAGAATCTGATTCTGATTCTGACCAACTGTGCGGCCGCCCAAGAAAGTCTGTGCGGTCGCCCAAACATATGCGGACGCCCAATATTTTCTGTGCGGTCGCACAGTAGCATCAGACAGAATTTTTTTAAAGTTCGAAAATTTGTCTCAAAATTGTTTTCCCCGATTATTAAAACTTTGATCCAATCAAAAATTAATAATCAAACAATTCAGAATCCAACATAATTTTTAGTGCGATTCAATAGTGCGATTAGAGTTGTAAAACAATAAACCATATAAAATCATATAACACATAAACATCATATATCCAATATTCATATCATGCTAGGCACATAAACAATTTATATACACACAACGTGATCTAGGTATTGAAATAATCAACATGAACGGGCTCTGATACCACTGTTGGGTTTCGTAGTAACATGCGCAGCGGAAAATAGCATTTAAAATTTTATGAAACCCAAAGCCCATAGATCCATTCATATGATTAAATCAAATACTTGCAATATGAATACTAGAAAAACTAACCCTTGATGACTTTGAATTTGGTCTTTGATATTGGTGGAGAAATTGAAGCTTTAATCACGAACAAGTAAGAACATGAACTTTGAAGATGATGAGCTTCACCCTCTAGCGGTATCCACACCTTGAACGAATATCAAGAACACTTGATCTTGGTTGCTAGACCAATATTGTGAAACACGTTTTCACAATTAATATGAACTATATGGAATTTTAGTTTGTGTATTATTTTGTTCTTCAATCTAGTATGTCTTAGAACAAAATAAAACTCTCTCAAACTCTTTAGAATTTGCACAAAAGCATTAGCTTTGATTCTGACCGAATTTTGCGGTTTATATACAAGTTAGACCTATTCCAAATAGGAAACTTGTGTCTATACCCGTCCAAAATTCTTTTCCAAATCAAATCAGGAAACCAGTCCCGACATGGTGTGCGACCGCCCAAAACAACATGTACGGCCGCACATCTATCTGGAAGGTTCTGGTACTTTTTGAGCCAAGTTGTGCGGCCACCCAAACCCTTTTATGCAGTCGCACACCTGCCCCAGATTTCCCTAATTTCCAAATTCCTCCAAAGTCCTTCGACTCAATATTCCGATATAGTCCTTATTTAAGATTCGTTCTATTGCGTGTGACCCTCTAGGATTACACTAAGTTGGCAATGGGTTCAAACATGAAACCATAAGATATGATTAGGTTCTAGCAAACCATCATACCTACCCAAATAGTATAATTAGATACAAGTTCGCATTCCTTTAGAACATGTCACAATCCCTTTGTCCACGATGTCATTGAACACAAGTCATGGTCAACAAGTCAACTTGTTTTATTCAATACTTTCTCGATTCCGAATAAGTTGATAATACAAATAAAATTGATCTAATCAATTCATTTGAGTCTGGCCGAACATTTTCATCATTCCTACGAGAGGCCTAAGCTTGACATCTCTCCGAAGAGGGACAAATCCATTTAGCTTATTATTCTTCCCTACGTGAATCCGATTATGCCAATCAAACACTTTATAACTACCCGGTTAAAGGTAGCGTTTGAATATGTCAAACATAATGTTCATCAAGTGGAAGACTATAATAAATTCATGTCTAAGGATTCGAATGACATAACTAATATGAGATATATGTACGACATAGACCATGACATAAATCTCATACAGCGGGTCATGTCCAATACCTTGTTCCAAACAAGTACCCATAAATCGAACATGATCATCCCATGATCATTTAGCTTTTATACTAGTGCTTAACAAGTACTAGGGACGGAGATTATTATAAGTAAACATTAACAACAATAATAATCAAAACATCTCTTTATTGATATGAAATAAATGATAACAATTACAACGTTTATTAAACGTGCCTAGGGCACCACTACCAACACGAGTGTCATACACAAAGGTTGCCCACCTTGAAAAGAAATCACCAAAAGGAGATTGCCAAAGCGAACTCCCAACTCATGAGTAGATGGATCCGACAATTACAACGCCAAGCCAAGTGGAGACCTCGCGACATCTTTCCCGATGACACAGAACCCGAGTTCCCCGTTGTAGACATGGAATACGCCTGTAGATACCCCGGGGGACCACGGCTTGGCTAGAGCGGTGAATTATCCTAGGATGTCTAACTTGTTTTAGATGTGTTTAGAGTCGCCACCTATGTTTTTAAAGGAACATAAGAAAAACCTAGAAATAGCCTAATTTATGTACAAAACCAGAGATTCGGGAGAGAAGGGTTCAGGGGTTAGGTGACGGAGTGGGAAGTACTTAAACACCCACTCCGCCCCGCTTACGCAGGTCTTGCTACTATTGGTGTTCTAATATTTACATGTCCTTCAATTAATTAAATAGAAATGTGCTAACAATTGTGATGAGAAGAAAAAGGGGAAATAAAGGGGAAATAAAATAGAATTATTTTATTTATTGATTTATGCTAAGAATTACATGTTGAACTATTGCTAAATCATTACATTAAGAAATGATCAATGATTGAAATAGAGATTGGAATGTTGGGATGTAACCTTGGTCAAACTTCAATAGTGAAGTGACCTTTTGGTTGTATCCCTTTTTATGGAGATTGCATACTCACTTAGAAGAGATGAGAAGATGAAGAAAGGAAATAAGACTTAGAATTTAGAAGAAGAGAATAAACCTTGTACCTTATGCTTGAATGGAGAAGAACCAAGTCTTTATGTTGACCACTTCTTGAAAAATAGACTTTTGTGTGTTTTGAAGTATTTTTGTGTTAAGAAATCATCCTCCTCTTCCATGATGGAATGAATAGGTTTATATAGGTGTTGGAGAAGTGTTTGTGGTCACAAAGATGGCCATTCCCCGGATCAAGCCAAGGCATAATGGTCTTGGGGGTTACAAATCAGAAAATGAGAGAAATTTGGCAAAATCTGAGATTCTGGAAGTGGGAAGCGCGCGCTTCCCACCCCCCCCTATGGGAGGAGCACGCCTCCCACAAAGGAGGGCAAAGGCGTGCGCATCCCAGCTTCAGGAAATTCATATTTCAGCCCAAAAAGTTAACCCCGTTATGCAGTTAAGCCCCAAAACTAACGGAATTAGTCCAAAAACTTAACGAACATCACGAAAGTCAACAAAAATAAATGAAACAAAGACTCAAGGTTGACTTTGCCACTTAGTCAAATCCAAGACTAACGGAGTAAGTCAGGAACTTAACGGAAAGTAACGAAAGTTAACGAAAAGTAACAAAACTTAACAGAAAAGAGGAAGACAAAGAATGTGTATGCAATCGGGACATGAGAGGTCCAAAGCGGGGTGTCTACAGAGCCCCTCGGCGACGTGGATTGCGAAGCAAAACGCGTCGACGAAAGAAAGACAACCGCCGAGGACATCGACAAAGACTCGATAAAGCAGGAATTTGAAATTACAAAGGATAGAAATGCGCTCCCTGTGTGAGCGACTTTTGCTGGAGTGTTGAATTGGAGCTCATGGGAGCTTGTCTCGATATGGACCGAGTTGTTGAGTTGGGGCTCATGGGAGCTTGTCTCGATATGGACCGAGTTGCCGACTTGGAGCTCATGGGAGCTTGTCTCGATATGGACCGAGTTGCCGACTTGGAGCTCATGGGAGCTTGTCTCGATATGGACCGAGTTGCCGACTTGGAGCTCATGGGAGCTTGTCTCGATATGGTCCGAGTTGCCGACTTGGAGCTCATGGGAGCTTGTCTCGATATGGACCGAGTTACCGACTTGGAGCTCATGGGAGCTTGTCTCGATATGGACCGAGTTGCCGACTTGGAGCTCATAGGAGCTTGTCTCGATATGGACCGAATTGCCGACTTGCAGCTCATGGGAGCTTGTCTCGATATGGACCGAGTTGCCGACTTGGAGCTCATGGGAGCTTGTCTCGATATGGACCGAGTTGCCGACTTGGAGCTCATGGGAGCTTGTCTCGATATGGACCGAGTTGCTGACTTGGAGCTCATGGGAGCTTGTCTCGATATGGACCGAGTTGTCGACTTGGAGCTCATGGGAGCTTATGTTGTTTGACTTTGTGGGGTGTGGGCACGGTTGACCACTTTCTGGTGGGGATGAAGTGCCTTGAGTAGCGGATGCTGTTGACATCGTGGTGGTACCTGTTATGTGTGTGCTTGACAGGTATATGTGTTCTTGCAAGAAGATGCATGAAGTGTGAAATGAAGAGAGAGAAATTGTGCTCGTGGTGTGATGGGATTTTGGAACACTCTTGCAATGAGAGAGAAGTAAGAATGTAGAGAGTGATCTTGTGTGCGGTGTGATTTTGAGGAAAGCATTGGATGTATTCATACCTTCGCTTACCATTGCCGCTTGAGTGGAGATGGATTTCTGATGTCCGCGGAGGATGCTTTGATGGAGAATGTTCATTCTTTGGATGTTGATGAGAGAACGCTCTTGATGATGGGTTGGCGAGATGGTACTCTGAATGATGGGTTGGTCGTGCCAAAGGCTGCCTACGTATCCCTTGAAGGGAATCAGACCAGCGTAGTTCAAGGATGATGGAGAATGCTGGAGGAGAAGCTAGGAGCAAAGCAAAGCAAAGCACATACTTTTGCACATAGAAGGAGAAATAAAAAGAAAAATCTTTTTTTTTTTTTTTTTTTTTAGATTAGAAAGGAAAGAATATGCACACATGTGAGGAAAAGATTTTTTTTTTTTTTTATTAGTTCGTGGGTGAACCATTTTAACCATTGTGTGCTTGTGAAACCAACCCAAGATCAAGTCATGTTCAGTCGAAATCCGGATTGCCTCGCTTGAATTCTGTTGTCGCCGGTGTGCCCAACGAAGATTGATGTCTAGCCCCAAGAGATTTGTCGATTATGGGGCTTCAAAAGGCTTTTGATGCCGAGATGAGGGGTTGCTGATTGTAAAGCCCCTAGAATGCCTTTGATGCCAAATTTTGAGGGACTTGCATAGCTCCAAGATAAATCAGCTTTTGGCCCATTCGAGTAAATCGCCCTTTGTTGTTGTAGTGAGCAAGCCCCAAGAGGAGGTCGTTGATGCCAAGCTTCGAGAGATTGCAAAGCCCCAAGTGTCGTGGGCTTGTTGATGGCAGGATGTGAAGACCTTTCATTGTAAAGCCCCAAATTATCTCGTGATTGGCTCGGCATTGAGAGCGGACGTACCATTTGGTAGAATTCTTGATAGAGATCTCCTTCTTGCTCTTACTGGGGAGATGAATGGCCTCATTGTGGTCGATACCCAAATAGATGAGGGCTTATGTCAAAGGATGCAGTAATGTCTTGCGGTGCCGTCGAGGTCACGGAGGATAAGGTCTTGGCGTGATAAAGTCTCAAATGAGTATGCTTGCTTGACTCTTCTTGAGTTGAACTAATGACGGATCTTCGGATGCAACTAGTACTGTGGCCCAACTTTATCTGAGCTTCACCTTGCGCTTTTGATCTTGGAGAAGGGGGTGCTGAATTGCAGAAACATTGGGATTGGCCGTGGCATTTCCCGCTATAACCCTGTTTTGATTAGAGTTTAGCATATTGAATCTTTTTCCTTTTCTCTAAGACTTCCTTCGAAATCTCGCTGTGAGTTCTAACAAAAATCATCAACTTCATTCATAACATCGGAGTCTTCTTTTAAAACCAAGAGGCCTTTGACTTGAAGTGTTGAGAGACCCTTTGAAGCTTGGTCCCTTTCATGGAGACTACTCCCAAATTGCGTTGCTCGAGTATTGTTGCCCAAAAGACTGTCGGTCACGAAGCCCCAATATCGCCCTTTGCTTGAATTATTGTAATGCCGTAGCCCAAAAGATTGTAGATTGCGAAGCCCGTTGAGACCTTCGGTGCTGAATTGAGGAAGCTTCCAATGTTGCACATGACTTGGCTGGGGATACATGCTGGGGAGTTAATTGCTCTTTGTCGAGGGAGCCTTTAAGACTTGACCGTAGCCCCTAGAGTGCCATCATTGATTGCGATAAAGGTCCATCCTTGATTGGGGGAACGAGCACGGGCACACGTGACAAGAGGGCTTTTTTGACATCCCTTTTGAGAGACCTTGAGGATAGTCTCACACATCTTTTTCGAGCATAGCCCCTAGGGCTTGTTGATTGTCAAAAGAAGCAAAAGAAGCCCTTGTTCTTGAGTCACATAGCCCATAGGGCGTCACCATTTGTTGAGCAAGGCAAGAGTGACTCGTCCTCGTGTGAGGGAATAAACATGAGAGGATATGGCAAGAGCTACTCCATTTCTCGGGAGCCTTTCGGCGTACTTTAGAAGCACATACTTGAAGAAGCCTTGAAAACTGAGACACATGTTGTTGCTATTTGCTACCCAAGCTAATTGACTAGCTAGGGATTATTTGTGCAACCTCCTGCCCTTTTATGATGGGCTTGTTCTCGGATGGATCTTGGTTACCACGGGCCTTCTTTTCATGAACCCAAAAATGTACACTGCTGGAGAATGATGCCGATAACCCAAGACAACCTTTGATGGTGCTATATCTTGTCGAGCCTTTTGCAATCCCAAAGTTGACTCGGTGGGGAATTGACTTGCTGAGGAGATTCAATGTAGAACTTGTCTTCTTTAGAGGCCGGGGATCTCCATTTCTCTTTCCCTTCTCTCTCTCACTCTCTCATTTTTTTTATGACGCACCCTGTTTTTTGCCTAGACCGCCCTTTCAGGTTTTCAATCTAGCGGGCATCTCTTTTGCGTCTTCATCATTTTTTTTTTTTTTTTTTGACTCAATTGATGAGGAAGTGTGCATTGACTCTAGCTGAGGAGATAAGACATGTGATTTTGCGGTGGAGACCTTTTATCAGTAATGATGAGTGACATTGACTTGACTAGGGAAGTGTCCCTAGTATTGACATGTATTTTTTTTATTGAATTGAATGACTCACGAAGGCAAGTAATTCATTAAGAGAGAAGATAAGGAAAGCCCCAATTTGATTGCAAGAAATTGGGAGTACGCATAAAGAATAGAAGTCCCTAGACTCGACAAGGAGCGCGAAATGATTCCAAATCTAAGAAAGTTGTTCAATCTTTTTGGTGATTAATTCATTGGCAAATGAGTCGTACAAAGATGTCTTGACAAGTTCGAGATGAAGGCCAATCACCATAACGCGCTAGGGCTAAACATATCTTCTTTCTTGCATGAGACCGGACCCGCAGGTTGCCTACGTTCCTCCAGTGTAGAGGCTCAGGTCACCGTAGTTCTTGTGGATTCTCCATTCTTCGGGATAGAATTGTTGCTTCGTCGTGTAGCTTCGTCCTCCTTTGGTGGATGGAATGATGTTGATCTTGATGTGAACTTCTTTGATTGAGGGGGATTTTTTTTTTTTTTTTTTTTTTTTTTTGTGCTCTAACTTTTGCCTAGGTTGATTTGAAGAGTTCAACCTAGCGAGCATTTTTTTTTTTTTTTTTTTTTTTAATCCCCCCTTTGAAACATTGCTTGATTTTTCTATGGTTGTTGCTTCACCTTTCTTTGTCGCTTGATGTCTTGGATTTGATGTTGTCGCTTTCGTCACGATGTTTAGCCCCTAGGCGTTCAAGTGATTGCCTTCATTCCAAAACTCGTTTAGACATCTTTTCATTATTTTGCCAAGAATTAGATTGAACAACTTGGAAGAGTGTATGAGGACAAGAACGACTTTTATTTGATGACTCAATGGACTCGGACATTTAAAATAGGACGAGAGAAAACATTAATGCACTCATTAGAGGACTTTGACTCTTTTTTTTTTATTCCTACTACTAGGTAGAGAAAGAGAAACGGAGATTGTTGTCGTCGTCCTCTTTGTCGTTGTAGTCTCCTTGTGGCATGATTTCTTGTAGAAGCCCCATTTCGAAACCAAATCATTCTTCTTTGATGAGTTCTTGCATGTTGGCACTCTCCAAAGGTTGCTCTTCACCCACAGTAAATTCGCCGTTGTCGAACAAATCTTGGATGATGTTTCGGAGAAGGAAGCACCCCTCGGTAGTATGGCCACTATGCTTGTGGTAGCCGCACCATTCACCATGTGCATGATTCTTCGGTATCGTCTTTGGCTTGTACCCTTCCAAAGGCTTGACCTTTCCACTTGCCACCAAAGTTTCAAATGCTTCGGCTTGGGTTACTCCTAGGAGAGGAGTGAAAACTCGGTTGTTGGTGGTACCTTTGTAGCTTTTGAGGGACGGGCCACTTGAGCATGCTTTACCCTTAAACTTTGCCTTGTTGTTGGTGAGCTCTTGCAAACGGGCTTTGAGCTCGGAAACCTCTTCCTTGTGAATATTCCTCTCGAGATCAAAACGGGCTTGCCACGAATTATCTTTACGGCGGGCATCCTCGACAATCATATCCATTTGTTCCCCCATGGCTCTTATTATGTTGAAGAGTCTTTCGTTGGACACGGAGAAGTACCCACCATTGTTGTTGTTGCTGTTGGAAGCCATTGGACCTATTGAAAGAACACGGTTGATCTTAGGTTGGCCCCACAAACACCTTTTGAGTAATATGATTAAACCCACAAACAAGGAAAAAGACTCAACCACATAGAGAAAAATGACTTTTTTTTTTTATTTACAAAGTCGGAAGGACGGAGTCCTTTTTGGGGTTTCTAGAAAAAATAGTGGAATCGTCACACTAGTATATAGACCTTCTCGCGGTCCCATATACTCATCGGATTCCACCACGCTTGTGATACCTACATGTGACGGGATTAAACTAAATTAATGTAGTAAATCATACATGCGGGGACGGATTTTTTATTTTCGTCCAAGATAGCCATTTTTGGGGACGGAGTTTTATTTCGTCCATTGCAACAAATTGGCATGTATGATTTGAAGACATTAGTTTAGGGAAATCTTGGCACATGGAAACCGACTTGAGTCACATAGTGTTAGACCCTAGACTAGAATTGTGTGGCTTGTGCTCGGCTTGAATATGAGGCTCAAAGGTCACCCCCGACATGTAGTTATGAACTACGCCACGGGCTGAGGTTTACCGCTCCGAAAGAGCCAAGGTCGAGTGGAGCTTGAAACTTTCTAGGACGGGCCTCGACGGGTTTGGGGTTGGACTTGTGCGACTCGATAGTGAGCAGTTGATAAGAATATGTGCATGTAGTGTGAGGTCTAACATGTGACAAAACATTTTTTTTTTTTCAAAAGAAATAATAAAAAAAAAAACAAATAAGCACATAATTACAACTTTCGAATCACCCGTGTGACCGATAAAAATAAACAAAAAGTAAAAGAAATTGTATGCAGGCCCGGTGCCCACACACTGTCATTCTGTTCTGTTTCTGTGCATTGTTCTGTTCCGGGAATGCGCCCAGAAGCGCGCGCATTGGGTTTCCTATGCGGAAGGCGCGCGCGTGAGAGGAAGAAGGGCAGAGGCGCCCGCTTCTGGGTGAAAACCTGCAAATCAGTGGGTTCAAGGGATTGCCTTGACCCTTAATTAAGAAAACTTTCCCCTGCAGAATTTGTTAGCACAGAAACATGGAATTGAAGGACAAGAAAGGAGACGGGCGATTCTGGTAATAAGGGTCGGACGCGCGTGCTTTAGGCCAAGAAGGCCGGAGGCGCGCGCTTCCTACCCTTTTTACCAGAATGCCCAGAAAACAGTAATAAGAACACCAAAAGTTAAGAACGCAAGTTTAACCCTCTAAATCTCCCCAGCGGAGTCGCCACTGTAGATACCCCGGGGGACCACGGCTTGGCTAGAGCGGTGAATTATCCTAGGATGTCTAACTTGTTTTAGATGTGTTTAGAGTCGCCACCTATGTTTTTAAAGGAACATAAGAAAAACCTAGAAATAGCCTAATTAATGTACAAAACCAGAGATTCGGGAGAGAAGGGTTCGGGGGTTAGGTGACGGAGTGGGAAGTACTTAAACACCCACTCCGCCCCGCTTACGCGGGTCTTGCTACTATTGGTGTTCTAATATTTACATGTCCTTCAATTAATTAAATAGAAATGTGCTAACAATTGTGATGAGAAGAAAAAGGGGAAATAAAATAGAATTATTTTATTTATTGATTTATGCTAAGAATTACATGTTGAACTATTGCTAAATCATTACATTAAGAAATGATCAATGATTGAAATAGAGATTGGAATGTTGGGATGTAACCTTGGTCAAACTTCAATAGTGAAGTGACCTTTTGGTTGTATCCCTTTTTATGGAGATTGCATACTCACTTAGAAGAGATGAGAAGATGAAGAAAGGAAATAAGACTTAGAATTTAGAAGAAGAGAATAAACCTTGTACCTTATGCTTGAATGGAGAAGAACCAAGTCTTTATGTTGACCACTTCTTGAAAAATAGACTTTTGTGTGTTTTGAAGTATTTTTGTGTTAAGAAATCATCCTCCTCTTCCATGATGGAATGAAGAGGTTTATATAGGTGTTGGAGAAGTGTTTGTGGTCACAAATATGGCCATTCCCCGGATCAATCCAAGGCATAATGGTCTTGGGGGTTACAAATCAGAAAAGGAGGGAAATTTGGCAAAATCTGAGATTCTGGAAGTGGGAAGCGCGCGCTTCCCATCCCCCCTATGGGAGGAGCACGCCTCCCACAAAGGAGGGCAAAGGCGTGCGCATCCCAGCTTCAGGAAATTCATATTTCAGCCCAAAAGTTAACCCCGTTATGCAGTTAAGCCCCAAAACTAACGGAATTAGTCCAAAAACTTAACGAACATCACGAAAGTCAACAAAAATAAATGAAACAAAGACTCAAGGTTGACTTTGCCACTTAGTCAAATCCAAGACTAATGGAGTAAGTCAGGAACTTAACGAAAAGTAACGAAAGTTAACGAAAAGTAACAAAACTTAACAGAAAAGAGGAAGACAAAGAATGTGTATGCAATCGGGACATGAGAGGTCCAAAGCGGGGTGTCTACAACGCCGCTGACAACCCCTCCAACAATTGAGGAAGAAAACGGATCATCGTGCTTCATAGGAACCCATCCCTAAAAAAATGAAAAAAAAATATAAGTCTTCCAGCTTCGTAGGTTCTAGATTTTCACCAAAGTCTGTCTTGAACTGTGTCTTTTCATTTTTACAAAGGTCCACACTTAGACATGTATGTACAAAGTTATCTAAATAAAAGAGTCATTTTCCTTCTATTGTCTCTAGACTTGAGACATTATTTGCAATATACATTTACTCTTGAAATTGCCTTGCTTGTTATTATCAATTGATTGCTGCATCCCTAAAATGACGAATTGACTAGTTAATGACGACTCATTAAGGACGAATGGACTTAACACAGATGAAAAATTCTAAATGCAAACAATTAATCTTGATGGGAATAAATTTTGTGATCAATTGGCATGAAGAAACCATTAATGGCAAGCCTTCCTCTATACACATCCCCGATACACATTTCCCGATACACACCCCGATACACCTTTCCGATACAAATTCTTGATGCACATCAAAAGCATCCCGAGACAATGAAAAGGCAAGGGTGTTGTTGCTCAACCACCAAGATTCAACCGTGATCGCGTGTGCTCAACCAAGCAAAGGAATTCCCGGATCTTCAAAGTCAAAGCTAAAAGTGACAGACATTCCACCAAGGGGCTACAAATGAGCCAATGTCAAAGATAGCAAGTTGGGGCTAATATTTCCCCTCTCTCTCGAAAAAAAAAAAAAAAAAGAAAAGAAGAGAGAAAAGAAATGGATAATGGAAAGGAGGAAAGGAAATGAATATGGGCGAAGAAAAAGTTTGCCTCAAAAGCTCACCGTAAGAGTCCACCTCAAAGAACAAGGAAGCAAAGCGCTCTACGTCAATGAAGCAACAACATCCTTCAAAGGGACACCAACTTCGACAAAAGACGATCCATGGCCGAACTACGGCGACCTGAGCTCCTCAAACTGAGAGGAACGTAGGCAACCTTTGGGTCCGGTCATAGCATGAAACAAAACCATCAAACCGTGGTCCTCTCAATATGACCAAGTTTTCTCCGCTCGGTCCCATCAATGACCGATGTCCCAGACACACCTTCTTCTCCCGATCTTGCCAATGATCGAATCTTATGTTGGTCCCAGAAGGGCAACAAGGGTATGAAAAATGTTAGAGGGGGGGGGGTGAATAGCGTTTTTGAAATTCTTTTCAAACCCTTTTTCAAAACAATGACAAAAGCGCACGACTCTTAATTTGGCTAAGTATAGCGCGCAGCAAGAGTGTGAAATGCACAGCGGAAGTTTAAGGCAATCACTTATGCGCAGGGAGATGTGCAGAAGTGTAAAACGCACGCGCTAAGTTTTGGCTAAAGAGTTGTGTAAAATGGAACTAAGGCAATAAGCATACAAACACAATTCAATCTGCGCAATATAGTCTACAAAGATCAAACAAAGCAATATATTAGTAAAGCTTAAGAGTAGAATGCAAAGTACAATAAATAGACAAGCTATTTGGATAGGTTCGATCGGGAAAAGATCCACGTCCTCTACCAAGATGGTTAGTCTTGGATTTCTAATGGAGATCTTATTATATGAGAGAGTTTACAAGATACAACGATTTAGAACAAACTAACTCAAAGATCTATAATCTATGAAAGAACAAAATCCTAGACAATAACCGGTGTTTCTCTAGAAGTATGATCAATAAGATCGGAACTTCAAGAGGTGTGTGTGTGTCAGAATTCTGGACTCTTTGAATCTATAAGATAGAGAGCACAAGAAATTCTGGTGATTCAAAGGATGTTTAGGATCTGGGCTTGGATGAGTATGAAGGTATGAAGGTTGATCTTGAGAATTCTGGAAATATGCAAGCAATCTTCAAATCTTCAAATCTTTCTCTTTAAAAGCAAAAGCACAAGCAGCTTGGAAAATGAGGATGAGCTTGCTATTTATAGTGAAGCTCTAAGAACTAGCTGTTGGGGAGCTTCAGCAAGGACGATGTGCTGTCACAATGTGATTGGTGCGCAGCTGTCCTTTATAGCCGTTGGAGACAGCAAGTTGACAGCTTTCAGATATCTTCTAGAAGGGTGACAGCTGTCTTCAATTTGAAATTCAAATCTGAGGCGCGTCTCTATTTATGTGTATGCTGAGTGTGCACGTTTTGTCGTTTGTCCATATCAGCACTTTGACTCATTCCAAAAAGCGTAGCTTTACATGACGCTTTCCAAGCTATACAAAGGTAAGGTCAGGAAATTAGAAATTGACTAAGGTAGATCTGCGCTGCGCATGAAAACCATGCGCATAGATGTGCGCAGATGGTGATGCGCATGAAGATCATGCGCATCACACTTAGACATTTGCTCATGAGACCTTAAATCCGAAGCTTCAGCCCTAAACACTAAGCCTAGTCTATAAGGAGGACTTAGCTAAAATATGAAGTTATAAAACTTCTTACATAGGGTCCTAAAGTCCTTAAAATAAACTTAGGTGATGGTATCAATCAATTCTAACATATATAGTAGGGTTAAGTAATAAGCATACCCAACAATCTCCCCCTAAATGATTGATGCCATTACCTACAACAAAAAAGGCAATACAAAGTTCTTGATAAAAACATGTTCATAAGAATGTAAATGGTAAATCATGTCTCAAGTCAATGCACACACTAGCCAGTGTTATAGATTTCTAGTCTATCCAAAAGATTAACTTACAATATGGGAAAGACAAAAATATCATTCAGCGCATACCAACATGTTATGAGTTTAAGTTTGAGTATGCGTTTAAACTGAATGTTTAAACATCATGCAATAAAATATGAGCAGTTATAAGCAATGCGCATGAAGTTCATAAAGTATGCAATGTTCCACAAACGAAAAGTTTGAATTGAACAAGGTTTTGTAAAAATGCAATGATGCATTCTTCTCATTAAAACTTGAAAGATGAGAGTTACAGGTACAAGTTTTACATGGAAGAAAAATCAAAAGCAAAAAAAAAAAAAGAATGCGCATAAAAAACTTACAGAATATGCGCAGCAAAATAAATTATATTTCTAGTTATGTTAATCCTAGAAAGTGCTTCCCTAAGCTCGTTCTGCAGGCTGGTAATCTTGTTCATTATCTCAATCTTGAGAGCTTGAAACTTGACGTTGTATTCCACAGCCTGATTCACATAAGTCTTTATGCCGGAGCGCATCAGATCGTTGTCTTTTTGAAGGTCTTCAGAGACTCTGTTAAATGTATTCTCAAGGGAACCAAATTGGTTTGCCAGAGATTGCTGAGCAGAAGCAATAGAGTCTATAATCTCCTTCTGTGCATCCGCAAGAGTTTTGGTCAACTCCACTTGAACCATATTTTGGCTTGCTTGCATATCCAGCATAGCTTGGTTCATGGCGCCGTTAAAAGTATCACTGAACTGAACTAGGCAGTGAGTGACATAAGATTTTAGCACATCAAAGGAGGCGGATGAAGAGCTGGATTCACCGGGCGCATGGTTCTCAAAGGCATTCAAAAGTTTTGCAGTTTCAATCTGCATAACATCCTTTAAAGCTTCTGCCATGGTGCATAAAGATTCATTGAGACCATGCATTGAAGGGATTTTTGAGAGCACAGTGGTAATCATACCAAAGTCGTGCTCTAGGTCTTGGCGGAGCGCATCAAAATTTGGAGGCATGGGCGCAGCTCCAGAAGTTGTAGTAGGCGCAGCTTCAGAAGAGGTTGCCTTTTTTTGCAGAACTGTCCCCCTTAATGGCACAATCAATAGCCTGAAGCAAACTGGCCTGTACATCTAGCCTAGCTGACTGCGCATCCAGTTACTCTTGAATCTTTACTTGCGCAGTGACCACTTGGAAGTGTTGGGTTTACGTGGCGAATTGATTAGACTGGATAGTCTGAAGCATGGCCAAGACTTGGCGCATGTCAGTTGTTGAAATAGAGGGATCTGAGGGAGCAGCAGTTGGAGGCACAATTGGAATAACCGGTGAAGTATGCGAAGCTCTAGTAGGTTGCGTAGGAAAGGCAGCAGCAGCAGGAGTAGCTTGTGCAGGAACTGGAGAGTGATGCACATGGAGAGGAGAACGATGGACTTCATAATCTTCTGGGCTAGAGTCTTCACCATCTTCAACTATAGGCGCATCCTCATAGACGGTAGGATCTGGCGCATCATGAGAAAAACCTTCACCATCAATGAAGACTGGTGGGGCTTGCTGCACAACATTTCTCTGTGCAACTGCAGCTAGCCTTGCTTCCCTAACGATGTCACGCGTAGATTTTTCAGTGTGCGGAGGAGAAGTCCTTGGATTATCTGAATCAATATCATATAGGTCTTCTAAAGGGCGCTTCATGGCGCGCTTCTTTGATGCAGCCATCTTGACCCTGCGCTTAGGAGTGGCCTTTTTAGCAGAAAGTGGGATCTCATCCTCACTTGTAATATCCTTGCGCTTTTTCTTGACAGCTTCCTTCTGTGTCTCCCCCTGAGATTGTGCAGCCTTGGAAGTTCTAGTAGATTTGGAAGGGCTGATAAGAGGATCATTGAAAGCACCTTCAAATTCATCTTCTTCAAGAGGCGCATGAGGAGTAGATGTGTACTTAGACTTAGGCCCAGGAGCATCATCTTCTATTTAGATGTCTTCATCAGACTCATCCAGTAGGTTCTAGATTCCTTTGCCTTCTTCTTTTTCTTGACCTTCTTCTCAACAGGCGCAGCAGCTTTAGCTTTTCCCTTTTCCTCAGGCGTAGGAGCCTTGGCCTTCTTGGATTTCTTAGGAGGTTCAGGGTCTGAAGTAGCCTTGCACTTCGGAGTATGCGATGTAGGCTCTTTAATAGTGATCCCAGGCGCAGCAGTAGATTTGTTGGCCCTTTTCTTCTTGCGCTTAGGCGTATTAGCAGCTAAACCCTTGCCTTTTTCTTTATCACCCACCATGTTCACAACAGGCTCATAGAATGATTCATCTTCAGATTCTGACTCAGTTGCAGAGGCGTCTTTGAGCTCACTGTCAGAAACTAGAGGAGACTCTTGGTTGTCGGGGTTGATGTCTTCAAATACTTCTACTGGATCAGCAGCCCAGTACATGCAGTAGTCATAGTTGTTGACTTCACAGCAAAAATTCTGAAGAAATACGCGAGAATACATGCGTGTGGAAGTCACATTAACTTTCAAATAAGGGTCCTCATCCACCATTTTGCGCACCTTGGGGAAGCGCATGAATATAGCAGTGAGGATTCTGCAATGCGTTTTGTACTTGGGTGGCCTCTTGGTGTCAGCAGCTTTCTTTTTGTACACGCGCACCCAATGCACCAGCTCATCGAAAATGATCTCAGCCCAGCTTAACTTCTTCTTCTTATAAATGGTTGCGCAGCACATCCACTGTTTGCTTATGAAAGTGGATTTGTTCCCATTTTGCAGTTGATGGTGTCCCCAATCAATGTGCAGAGATGGTACATGAGTTCTCAAAACTCCTTCCCATCGTGGTTGTTGTATTGACCAACCAGCGTAGGGATCTTGATCAGCTTCTGCGCAACTTTGTCTTACACATCCTGTGATAACTTCGTCTTTTTGCACGCAGGAAGACCCATAGTTTGTCTGATGTGCGCATAGTTGATCGTCATAGAAAACCCGCGTATTGAACTTTTAAGGCAAGGAACTGTAATGTCGTCATACACGCGATCAACTTCTTCTGCATTGCTGAAGAATTCGTCGATGTAGGAGGGAAGGATGAAAGTCTGGCCCTTAGTGAAAAGTGGCAGAATACCAGAAGTGTCCATGATCTCCATCATATAGCGCCCAAGTGCGTCTTGGCGCAAGTCCTCCACATCGAGTTCCCAACCGGGAATAAAGTAGTTAAGATTCTGCGCAAAAACAAAATTAAGAATTAGGTCTGGACATGCGCATGGAGAGAAGCGCATGCGCATGAGCGATATGCACAGCGCATGAACTAGACTCCATACTTAGAACAAATAATAAATATATAGGGTAAAAATGTCCAAAAACATAAAATTTAAACTACACGCCTAGAATTGGCGCAAAAATCAGAAACATTACCAAAAATCATGGTAAGGCATATCATAAGACTATTCACTAAGAACATGAAGAACATGTGTTGAATACACGAAGAACACGAAGAACATAGAAATGTCAAAGTTCTCCAAAATGCATAAAAAGCATATCAAAATGTTCGAAATGAAAAATCACACACAAACAAGTAAACCACAACAACAATAACAAGAACATACAACCAACATATGAGAAAAACTAAAGAGAATTCGAAAAGACCAAAAACTCGAAAATTCAACAGAAAACTAACCAAACAATCATTGATCGTAAAACAAATTACATAAATGAAAAACTATGAGTAATGCGAACACACAACATCAAATAATTTGAAAAACGAGCAACGGATCATAGAGAAATCACAAAGGGGAAAAATAGAACCTTCGAACCTTTAATGGTGGAAAAACTTAAAACAAGGTTAGAGATTCTTACCATTTGTGGATCCTCTGGTTTCTTGGATGAAGTAGATGTCTTTGGAGCCATCAGATTATATAGAAGAAAGTTGTGTGCAAAAAATAGAGTGAGAATGATGAGTGCAGAGAGAAAGAGAAGTCAGAGAATAGAGAGAAAAGTTGAGGCGGTTTGAGTGATGAACGAAATTTGAAGGAGTGAAGTGAGGAAGAGGATGGCGGTTCAGAGGGAAATACCCAAAAAGGGTATGGTGACGTCATGGCGCGCTGACACAAGAGTTGGTGTGTCAGGCGAGTGAAGCGCACGCGCGAGTGAGGCTTACGCACAGATGACGTGGACCAATGAGGAGCGCGCGTGAAAAGCCCTAGCCGTGCGCGTGTGTCAGGCATTAATGATCAAGAAAAGTATTTTCCACTTCCATCATAAGTAGCACACAACGCATTAATGGCCCGTCACTCAATGCTTTTTGCATTAAATGAGGTGGGACGTGCGCAGGGGTAGAAAAGTAATTTCCCAAGAAAATTTAAAAAGAAATGAATAGGGAAAATACACAATTACGCAAGTACCCTTGCAAATTATGTACTGACTCAGCAAGTCAAGGACCTAGGTGTAACTATTTGAAAAGAAAACTTACCTTAGGTCCACATGGCATGCGCATGAAGTATATGCGCAGCTCTATAATGCGCAGAGATTCTTAGAAATCTCAGAAATGTATTGCCTTATACACATCATCATGTGCGCATGAATTGCGCAGCGCATGAGGCAGATCTAACTTAAATAATTTCAAGAATTCAAAAGCATTAGTATTGACAAACTTTATGGACAAAATTTAACTGAGTTCAAGCATACCCATTTCACCTCTAAAAAAAATATGAACCTCTTAGCATCAAGTGCTTTTGTAAGAATACCAGCAATTTGATAGTCGGTTCCCACGTGTTCCAAATGAATGTTTCCTTTTTCCACGTGGTCTTTGAGGAAGTGATACTTGATGTCAATGTGCTTAGTCTTAGAGTGCATGATAGGATTTTCAGAAACTGCAATGGTTGATGTATTGTCGTAGTAGATGGGACAATTTTCTTCTTTGATGTCATAGTCCACCAATTGCTGTTTCATCCACAGAATCTGACAGCAACAACTTCCAGAAGCAATATATTTTGCTTCAGTAGTTGAGACAGAAACTGCAGCTTGTTTCTTACTAGCTCATGACACAAGTCGATATTCGAGGAAATGACAAGTGTCGCTTGTGCTCTTTCTGTCAATTGTGCATGCTGCATAATCCGCATCTGAATAACCTACAAGTTTAAAATTCGAATCTTTGGTGTACCAAAGTCCAAGGTTAACAGTGCCAGAGAGATATCGTCTAATACGTTTTACAGCAATTAAGTGCGCTTCTCTAGGGTCAGATTGATAACGCGCACAGACACAAACACTAAACATAATATCTGGCCTACTAGCGGTAAGATAAACGATAGAGCCAATCATACCTCGATATAAAGTTTGATCAACTTTCTTACCTTTCAAGTCTTTGTCGAGTTTGTTGCTGGTAGCCATTGGAGTATCATATGGTTTGGCATTATCTAGTACAAATTTCTTGATTAGATCCCTTGTATACTTTGCTTGGTTGATAAATATGCCTTCATCCATTTGTTTGATTTGAAGCCCAAGGAAGAAAGTGAGGTCTCCCATCATGCTCATCTCAAACTTACTTTTCATTAGTTTCTCAAAGCGCTTGCACAACAATTCATTAGTAGAACCAAAAATAATATCATCGACATAAATTTGAACAAGTAATTTATGATCATTATGTTTGGCAATTAAAAGAGTATTATCAATTTTACCGCGCGTGAAGCCTTTCTCAATGAGAAACTTGGATAGTGTATCATACCATGCTCTTGGTGCTTGCTTTAGCCCATACAAAGCTTTCTGGAGTTTGTAGACATGATTTGGAAATTGTGAATCTTCAAACCCAAGCGGTTGAGCAATATAGACTTTTTCTTGGAGTTCACCATTTAGAAACACTCTCTTGACATCCATTTGATATAGCTTGAAGTTCTTGTGAGCAGCGTAAGCTAGGAAGATCCTTATAGCTTCAAGTCTTGCAACGGGCGCGAAAGTTTCATCGTAGTCTATTCCTTCTTCTTGCCTGTAGCCTTGTGCAACCAACCTTGATTTGTTTCTTGTGATGGTTCCATTCTCATCCATCTTGTTTCTGAATACCCATTTCGTACCAATCACTCCTTGATCATATGGTCTCGGAACAAGAGTCCAGACTTTACATCGTTCGAAATGATTAAGTTCTTCTTTTATTGCAACAACCCAATTAGGATCTTGGAGCGCTTCATCAGCCTTCTTTGGTTCAATTTGAGAGATAAATTTAGTATAAGCATCAAAGTTTGTAGCTCTCCTTGTACGAACCCCAACATGTAGATCACCAATGATATTAGTGATTGGGTGATCTCTAACTTCACGAATCTCAGGAGGTAAGTTAGATTGAGTTGTAGAAACTTAAAGATCTTCAATTGGTACATCTTCACCAGCATCAAAATTATTAAAGTTAGGGGGTTGAACTGGTTCAGAATTGAAAGAGGGATTAACACCAGATTCAGCAGTAGATATATATGTGTTAGAAGAATAACGAGGCGCTTCATTTGAGGGAGGCGCACCTGATAATTCATTGCGCGCACCATAAGAGGAACTAGGCGCAACTGATGTAGATGGATTTCCTTGTGTTGATGCATTATGATTTTGTGTATACGCAGTAGGAATGTGCGCACCTGTATCAATAGACTCACCAGAATCATCAGCAACATTTGGAGCCAAATGTGGCTCAAGGAGAGAATGTTCATCAAATGTAACATGTACAGTTTCAACTATCACTAATGTAGATCTATTGAAAACACGAAAATCTTTAGAATGTTTAGCATACCCAACAAAAATACCTTCATCCGCTTTGGCATCGAATTTACCTCTATGTTCGTTTCCGTTGTAGAGGATATAGCATTTGCAGCCAAAGATCTTGAAGAAAGCAATGTTGGGAGTTCTACCACGCCAAAGTTCATAAGGGGTCTTGTTATGGCGCTTGTTGATGAGGGAACGATTTTGAGTAAAGCATGCAGTGTTGATAGCTTCTTCCCAAAAGTACTTAGGCAATTTAGCTTCGGCTATCATCGTCTTCCCTGCTTCTATCAACGTTCTATTCTTTCTTTCCACAACACCATTTTGTTGAGGAACTCCAGCGGTTGAGAAGTTGTGATCTATCCCATGATCATCGCAATATTGAGCAACACCATTATTCTTGAATTCTGTTCCATTGTCGGATCGAACACTAACGATGTCATATTATTTTTGGGTTTGGAGAAGTCTGAATAATGAGGTGAGAATATCACAACATTCGTCTTTTGTAATCATCATCTCCACCTATGTGTATCTTGAGAAATCATCCACCACAACTAAAGTATACTTTTTTCTTCTTATGCTTGCGGTGGTAACTGGTCCAAAAAGATCAATGTGCAGCAGTTGCAAACATCTAGAATTTGAGGGATTTGTCTTGCTGGAGAAAGACTGCTTTGATTGTTTGCCAAGTTGACAAGCTGTGCATTTGTTGTCATGATGATCAGTAACCTTGGGAAGTCCTTTGACAAGATTATCCCTGCTGAGTTTTGATAGACATTTGAAGTTTAAGTGACTCATGCGCTTATGCCATAGCCAACTATTCGCTCACACTTTTTGCTACAAAACAAAGATTAGTACTAGAGTCCATACTATGGAAATCAATAATGTAAATATTTGTCTTACGATATCCTGTAAGTAAGATAGCTCCAGTTTTGCCATTCTTGATAAGACATTGCGTTGGAGTGAAATGGCATTCTAATCCTTTGTCAAAAAATTGAGATATGGATAATAAGTTGTGCTTGAGTCCTTTAACGAAAGAGACTCTTTCAATGCACACTTTGTCTTTCTTGAGCTTTCCATATGCAACAACTTGACCTTTGTTATTATTACCAAATGTTACTGAGGGACCTCTTTCTTCATGAACATCTTCAAGTAAGGATTCATCTCCAGTCATGTGTCGTGAGCACCCACTGTCGAAAATCCATTCATACGTTCTAGCTTTAGAAGATCCAGCCATGAAGCAAAGAACCTGAAATATAGACATTTAAGCAGGTCCCCTTTATTCCTTTTAGGTCCTAGAGTCAGCAACTTTTGACGACCCACTCTTGTTTGACCTTAGGATTTTTAAGTCCTTTGGCATTAGGAGTGAATCTCAAAAGGCATTCCACGGCCTTGTGTCCAAAACAATCATAAATGGAACAATGATGAAAGCCACCAATCATGTGAGTTTTCACAAACTCTTTACTCTTCTTTGGGCCAGATGTGCCAGCTTTAACAAAATCTTTCTTTTGAAATTTAGGAGCGCTTTTTCTAGTAGGGCGTATAGGGCTAGGATGTACATGGCGATGAGGCACATGGCTCCTAGGCGCATAATGCGCACTAGTAGAAAGAGCGCCCTTTGTTTCAAGAATGATTTTGCTAGGAGATGGTTCATCTGTAGCTACTTCCTTATCCTTAGCTTTCCGAAATTGTTTCGTTGGGTAGACATAATGGAATGTTTGTCTCTTGACTTTTTCCTGTCCTTTAGCCATTGAAATAGAATGTTTTTCCTTGGGAATTTCATGAGTTTGCTGAGTTGTAAATTCACTGTCTCTTTCAGCGCAGACTTCACACTTAAAGTTGTCACTAGTTGATGAGAATCCCAAGCCACTTTTATCACCACTGGCTTTTTGGGACTCAAAGATACTATCCATAGTGACACGAGAATTGGACCACTCATTTGTAATCTTCTTGAGATCAGTAATTTGAGCAACCAATTCATCGTTTTGAACTTTAAGTATAGAGTTCTGTCTGTTAGATAGGTGTTTTTAACAGTAAGAGGAGTTATGCTCTTTATCTGCTCCTTAAGGATGGTGAGTTCAGATTTTAGAAGAGGATTTCTCGGTCTTAAGCTGGAAAATTTCATCACATGATAGTGCTAAAGCTTCCTTCATTTTGCCAAATTTACTAATTACCTTTTCAGCTTCTAAGAACAATTTTTCTTGCTTGGCAATATCCTCATTATGATTGATTCCAGGAATTGGTTCAACTTGAGGTTTAATGTAGTTGCCTTTTCTGAGCTTGCTTCTTGCGCTCAGGTCACATCTGGAGAATAACAATCCAGCATCGCTTTGAGCAGGAGTGAGAAAACCTTATTCTACTAGCTCGCTGATGGTTAGTCCTTTCTTCTTCTTTACTTCAGAGTGACCAACATATTTCTTGATTGGTTTGTTAAAGACATTCATATCAGGAACATCTTTTGAGAAGTCATCTGAGTCATAATCAGCAACATCATCATCATTATCATTTGCGACCAAACAAACGAGTCCATCATCAGAATCTTCATCGCTCTTATTGGAGTTTGTTTCAATCCATGTGTTATGCTCATTTGCTGGTGATTCTTCTTCAGCAACCATTCCCTTGTGATGAGTGAATTTGGGAGTGAACTTGGGAGTATGGATGCTCTTCTTTTGCATATACTCGAACTTGGGAATTGGACAGCTCGATGCAAAGTGTCCGGGTTTCCTGCAATTAAAACACACAAGATCTTCTTTTCTTTTTGAATCGCTGCTCCTCGTGAACTTGGGAGGAGCTCTGCTGGTAGATCCTTGAAATTTGCTGGTTGAGCCGGGTCTTGAGAATTTTCTGAACTTTTGAAATTTCTTCACAAATAAAGCGAAGTCTTCGTCATCCATATCCAATAACTCAGAAGTAGAAATTTTGGGATCTGAACTTTTCTCATCATGAACTGGCGCAGGCGCAGATGCATGCACTTCCTCTCTATGCGCCACCATTGCTATGGATTTTGACTTTCCTTCTGTTTCACTAATTCGCTGAAGTTTGAGCTCATAAACCTTGAGATTTGCATAAAGATTCCTAAGAGTCCAAATATCCAGAGTTCCGGCGTCTTCAAGAGCGCTAGATTTATGAATATATCTTGAGCCAAAAGCTTGGAGGAAATTTACATTCAAATCTTTGTTTGAAAACTTCATGCCAAGTGAAATACATAGATTGATAATTTCACCGTATCGTTCATAAGTTTGTCTTAAGGTTTCACCAGGGAGTTGAGAGAAATTGTTGAATCTCTTTTGTAATTCATATTTCTTGTTCTCTTTACAAACAGTATCTCCTTCTATATTCTCTTCAATAGCATCCCATAGCTCATTAGTAGTATCAAAATGCATGACTTGTTGTTTTATAGCCATGCTTAGAGTGCTTAGGAGAATGTTTCTTGCTTTCCCATCATTTGCAACTCTTTTTTATTCTTCTTCAGTCCATTCTTCCTTTGGTTTTAGAATGGTTGGCTGAGTAGCATTGGTGCGTGGATTTGGATTCGCCTTGACTGGAATGTAAGGTCCATAAACCACGGTGTCATGGAGCCTTTCATCAATAGAGGTAAGATGAGTCAAGATGCTAAATTTCCATACGCCAAAATAATCTTCATCAAAGACTGGAACATGTGTGTAGTTAGCAGTTGCCGAAGGTTTTGAGTTTGCCATATTGAATCGGCACCCAAGCTGTTAAGCTTGAAAAACAAAAATGTTTTATAAAGGTGTTCGCTCTGATACCACTTGTTGGTCCCAGAAGGGAAACAAGGGTATGAAAAATTCTAGAGGGGTGGGGGTGAATAGCGTTTTGAAATTCTTTTCAAACCCTTTTGCAAAACAATGGCAAATGCGCACGACTCTTAATTTGGCTAAGTATAGCGCGTAGCAAGAGTGTGAAATTCACAGCGGAAGTTTAAGGTACTCACTTATGCGCATGGAGATTCGCAGAAGTGTAAAACGCACGCGCTAAGTTTTGGCTAAAGAGTTGTGTAAAATGGAACTAAAGCAATAAGCATACAAACACAATTCAATCTGCGCAATATAATCTACAAAGATCAAAGAAAGTAATATATTAGTAAAGCTTAAGAGTAGAATGCAAAGTACAATAAATAGACAAGTTATTTGGATAGGTTCGATCGGAAAAGATCTACGTCCTCTACCAAGATGGTTAGTCTTGGATTTCTAATGGAGATCTTATTACATGAGAGAGTTTACAAGATACAACGATTTAGAACAAACTAACTCAAAGATCTATAATCTATGAAAGAACAAAATCCTAGACAATAACCGGTGTTTCTCTAGAAGTATGATCGATAAGATCGGAACTTCAAGAGGTGTGTGTGTTTCAGAATTCTGGACTCTTTGAATCTATAAGATGGAGAGCACAAGAAATTCTGGTGATACAAAGGCTGTTTAGGATCTGGGCTTGGATGAGTATGAAGGTATGAAGGTTGATCTTGAGAATTATAGAAATATGCAAGCAATCTTCAAATCTTCAAATCTTTCTCTTTGAAAGCAAAAGCACAAGCATCTTGGAAAATGAGGATGAGCTTGCTATTTATAGTGAAGCTCTAAGAACTAGCCGTTGGGGAGCTTCAGCAAGGATGATGTGCTGTCACAATGTGATTGGTGCGCAGCTGTCCTTTATAGCCGTTGGAGACAGCAAGTTGACAACTTTCAGATATCTTCTAGAAGGGTGACAGCTGTTCAATTTGAAATTCAAATTTGAGGCGCGTCTCTATCTACGTGTATGCTGAGTATGCACGTTTTGTCGTTTGTCCACATCAGCACTTTGACTCATTCCAAAAAGCTAGCTTTACATGATGCTTTCCAAGCTATACAAAGGTGAGGACAGGAAATTAGAAAGTGACTAAGGTAGATCTGCGCTGCACATGAAAACCATGCACATAGATGTGCGCAGATGGTGCTGTGCATGAAGATCATGTGCATCACACTTAGACATTTGCTCATGAGATCTTAAATCCGAAGCTTCAGCCCTAAACACTAAGCCTAGTCTATAAGGAGGACTTAGCTAAAAAATGAAGTTATAAAACTTCTTACATAGGGTCCTAAAGTCCTTAAAATAAACTTAGGTGATGGTATCAATCAATTCTAACATATATAGGAGGGTTAAGTAATAAGCATACCCAACATCTTAATCTCAATTGATCACAACATTTATACATGTTAAGGCTAATTGCTTGTTATAATCTTGACTTAATAACAAACATGGTCCATACAAGCAATCATTTGATGATATTAACTAAGGCAAATTTCAAATGTCTCGACAAGTCTTCTTCTCTACATCTTAGGAAAGAGCTAAACACTTGTATTCTGTCAAGCAATGGTTCCCTCCCATTTCATGATACATTGCTCAAAGAGCTCACGAACATAAAAGGGCTCTCTCCCAAATAAAATGCCCTTGCATGTTTCCTCCAAGAAAAATACCTTAAGTCCCTGTTCTATCGAGTCGGCTGGATCACTCATAAAAAAAAAAAGAAAAAAAAGAAAGGCACCAAAAAAGTAGCCCGCTAGGTTGAAAACCCGTAAGGGCGGCCTAGGCAAAAAATAGGGTGTGCCATAAAAGACGCAAAAGAGATGCCCGCTAGGTTGAAAACCCGCAAGGGCTGCCTAGGCAAAAGAAAGGGTGCGTCATGAAAAAGGGATGGGTTCCTAACCTCACTTCAAAGGACATGGAGCTACCTCCACATCAATGACCACAAGGACATGGGGATACCTCCACATCGATGACAACGAAGGCATGGGGCTACCCCGACATCAATGACAACAAGGACATGGGGCTACCCTAACATCAACAACCAAAGGGTTCTCTATTCCCGACCACTCCTAAGAAATGGACAAAGCTCCAAAGGACTTTATGCATGACAAACCTCATGGTTAAGTTAAAATCCAAAATTTGACTAACATGCTTCGTTAAAAGATTTGCCTTTAGAAATAAGCATTTCCAAATTTGCCCAATTGGCATCATTTGTCAAAAACAATGTTTCAAGCAAAATGCTTTTGATCAAAAGAATGATTTCCCAAAATCTTGGACTTTTTTGTCCACAAAGGTCGCCCCTAGGCTCTCCCCTGGTGTCAAGAAAAAGTGTCAGCCATCCCGTAGAGTTGAGTTGACCAAAGTCCAAACTTTGACCAAAAGGGTTCAAGTTAAAATGACCCAGAATGGTCTCTTTAGGTTTAAGCCCTTGTCCCCAGCAGTCCTTAGTCGGACGTAAGACCAGTTTCCCGTCAAACTCCCCAAAGGTGGAGTTGACCCAAGTCAAACCTTAACTCAGAATAGTCATTATAGGTTGGAGCCTTTGCCCCCGGCCGTCCTTAGTGGGACGTAAGACCAGTTTTCTCGTCAAACTCCCCAAAGATGGAGTTGACCAAGCCTTGACTTAGAATAGTCATTATAGGTTGGAGCCTTTGTCCCCGGCCGTCCTTAGTGGGACGTAAGACCAGTTTTCCCGTAAAACTCCCCAAAGATGGAGTTGACCAAGCCTTAAGTTAGAATAGTCATTATAGGTTGGAGCCTTTGCCCCCGGCAGTCCTTAGTCGGACATAAGACCAGTTTTCCCGTTAAAATCCCCAAAGGTGGAGTTGACCCAAGCAAAGCCTTAACCCAGAATAGTCATTATAGGTTAAGGCCCTTGTCCCCGCCGTCCTTAGTGGGACGTAAGACCAGTTTTCCCGTCAAACTCCCCAAAGATGGAGTTGACCAAGCCTTGACTTAGAATAGTCATTATAGGTTGGAGCCTTTGCCCCCGGCATTCCTTAGTCGGACGTAAGACCAGTTTTCCCGTTAAACTCCCCAAAGGTGGAGTTGACCCAAGCTAAGCCTTGACCCAGAATAGTCATTATAGGTTGAGGCCCTTGTCCCAGGCAGTCCTTAGTCAGACGTAAGACCAGTTTTCCCATCAAACTCCCCAAAGGTGGAGTTAACCCAAGTCAAACCTTGACTCAGAATAGTCATTATAGGTTGGAGCCTTTTCCCCCGGCAGTCCTTAGTCGGACGTACGACCAGTTTTCCCGTTAAACTCCCCAAAGGTGGAGTTGACCCAAGCTTAGCCTTGACCCAGAATAGTCATTATAGGTTAAGGCCCTTGTCCCCGGCCGTCCTTAGTGGGACGTAAGACCAGTTTTCCCGTCAAACTCCCCAAAGATGGAGTTGACCAAGCCTTGACTTAGAATAGTCATTATAGGTTGGAGCCTTTGCCCCCGGAATTCCTTAGTCGGACGTAAGACCAGCTTTCCCGTTAAACTCCCCAAAGGTGGAGTTGACCCAAGCTAAGCCTTGACCCAGAATAGTCATTATAGGTTGAGGCCCTTGTCCCAGGCAGTCCTTAGTCGGACGTAAGACCAGTTTTCCCGTCAAACTCCCCAAAGGTGGAGTTAACCCAAGTCAAACCTTGACTCAGAATAGTCATTATAGGTTGGAGCCTTTTCCCCGGCAGTCCTTAGTCGGACGTACGACCAGTTTTCCCATTAAACTCCCCAAAGGTGGAGTTGACCCAAGCTAAGCCTTGACCCAGAAAAGTCATTATAGGTTGAGGCCCTTGTCCCCGGCAGTCCTTAGTCGGACGTAAGACCAGTTTTCCCGTCAAACTCCCCAAAGGTCGAGTTGACCCAAGTCAAACCTTTACTCAGAATAGTCATTATAGGTTGGAGCCTTTGCCCCCGGCCGTCTTTAGTGGGACGTAAGACCAGTTTTCCCGTCAAACTCCCAAAATATGGAGTTGACCAAGCCTTGACTTAGAACAATCATTATAGGTTGGAGCCTTTGTCCCCGGCCGTCCTTAGTGGGACGTAAGACCAGTTTTCCCGTCAAACTCCCCAAAGATGGAGTTGACCAAGCCTTGACTTAGAATAGTCATTATAGGTTGGAGCCTTTGCCCCCGGCCGTCCTTAGTGGGACATAAGACCAATTTTCCCGTCAAACTCCCCAAAGATGGAGTTGACCAAGCCTTGACTTAGAATTGTCATAATAGGTTGAAACCCTTGTTCCCGGCAGTCCAAAATGACATAAGACCATCCTTGTGTAAGTCAACCCTCTCCATAGAGCCAAGTTGACCATATCCCACCTCTGACCCCAAGAGTCACGCTTCCTTGTCCCGGTAAGTCAACCCTCTCCATAGAGCCAAGTTGACCTTTTCCCGCCTCTAAACTTGCCAAGAGTCATGCTCATCCCCTAGGAAATGATGACAGATATCCGCCTAGCCCTTAGGTTCAGATAGCCTTAAAACTTCCCTCCTTCTCTGAACTACATTAGGCTTGATTCTCCGCAAACGGGATACGTACGAATCCTATACCCCTAGGTCCAGTCATGCAAACCAAAATCGGTTAAGCCGTCTTCCCATTAGATTGGGATGCTTATTTAATCAACAACCCCGCTTTCCTAAAGCGACATTGCCGAGGGGCTCTGTAACTACCCCAATCTGAAATCGAGCAACTTAGAGGAATTCCTAGCACCATTCAGGGATAAACTGATAGGCTAGGACCTCACTAGGATAAACTGAAAATTCCAAGACTGCTCTGGAATTAAAATTGAAAAAATCCTGAAGCTCGCCAGGCTGAGCCGTACGGATGATTTGGGTACTAGAGGGGCCTAGCCGTACGGCTGGTTTAGGCACCCTCAGTCCCTATAAATTGAAGCACTTGCTGATCATTCCAGGTGGGGAGAAAATACAAATTCAGAGGGAAACTCTGCAGGATTTCAATCTGAAACAAACACCATTAAATCTTTGAGTAAAAAAGATGGGAAGATAGGCCATAACCATCATAGGTGAAGCCTCCTTCTCTCCAAATTCTCTCCATCTCAAAACTCTTTGTTCTTGTTCATATTACTTTCTTATTTGCATTTTAAAGCCTTGTCCTTATTAAGCATTTACATATATTGCAAGTCTTGTCCTTCAAGCACCTATTATTCTTGTTATTTATATCTTGGAACCAAATCATGAGATGATCCAAGGTGTCCTCACATTCTTGTATGTGATCAAGGGTTAAAACCTAAGGGAGATCATGATTTGTTAGCTTAATGTCTTTAAATAGCTTGATGATCCATTTCTATAGTGAAAGCATGTATCTTTATGTTAATAATGTTCTTGTTTGGCCATGATGATCATGATGGGTGATAAAGTTCCAATCTTTATCATCCCAACCTTGATTTAGCCTTAAATCCGACATTTGAGTTATAAAGATCCAATCTTTATGTAATTTTGTTGTCCCTAAAGGTTTAATCTTGATGAAGATACCATTTTTGATGATAAAGTTTACATCTTTACTCATCAAAGTGGTTGTCTTGGCTCAAAGGCCATTTTCATCCCCTTTTTCAATTTTCTCCAATGATTGCCTTAATCACACTCAAATCCATGTATTTGAAGGGCTATTTAGTGATTAATGTGCATAGGAATGATTTTAATCAATGTTGTTGGTTAACATTCAAACTGAAAGAGAACAGATCAATCCAGTTTCAGCAGAATACTCTGTTTCTGCCTGAAACTGGACAGTTTCTGGACAAACTGTAAAATCCTCAGGAAGACCCCTCCTAGCCGTACGGCTGAGTTGGGTCAGAGGGACCTTTTTTCTTTTTTGTCTTGTTTTGTCAATATTTATGCAAATAAACCATTTTTCCTCCTTTAAAATCCATAACCAGTTAAAACTTCAGTTTTTCCGTTAAAAACACACACACATACATGCACTTTTCGTTAACAAACAATGTATATTAATCACCATTTTGTTAGGGCATAAGACAAGGTATAAAAAGGCATAAAATGAACTTAAGTGGCATGCATTCTAATGTTAGTATTGGTGTTGGTGCTGGTGCCCTAGGCACGTTTGTTAAACGTTGTATATGTTATCATTATATTCATATTAATGAAGAGATATTTAGGTTATTATTAATGCTCATGTTTGCTTATAATAATCTCCGTCCCTAGAACTTTTTAAGCACTAGTATAAAGGCTAAATGATCATGGGTGACACGCCCCCAAGTCCCGGGATTCCCTAATAGAACTTCGAACCTGGTGCGCGTGACTAACAAGAAACGAGAAAAACGGGAATGACACCTGAATAAATCAACTGGTATCATATAATATACTCAAGAGGAACGAGCTAAGATAGCTTACAACGAGTTCTATACCAAGAAATTTAAACCAAATGTGGTTATATACAAGTACTATACAAGTCTACCCAAGATACTGAGTCTAAACAACTGATACAAAATCGTCCTCACCAAAACTGGAAAGGATAACAATCCCCAACAAGAACAACCTGCCAAGTAGGCCCCTGCTAAGACGAGCCTCACAACGTATTACCACTTGTAGATACCCCAGGGTGGGAACACCACGGCCTTAGGCTCGAGCGCGTGGTATTATCCTAGGATGTCTAACTTGATTTTAGATTGTTTTAGAGTCGCCACCTATGTTTTGAGGAACATAAGAAAAACCTATTGATTGTAGCCTAAGTTTTGGTTACGAAAACAGAGATTCTTTGCTTTGAGGTCCGGAGGTTAGATTACGAGATGGGAAGTACCGAAACACCCATCTCGCCCAACTTAAGTTGGTCTTGCTTGATCAAAATCTACATAAATGAAAATGTTATTCTTCTTCTTCTTCTTTAAGTCATAAAAAGGGGGGTTTAAAATATGATTTGGAATGTAGGAGATAACTCCTTAACCAACCTCAATGAGATGAGGTGATCATTAGAGTCATGTCCCAAAATGATTTGGGTGATTGCACATTTGATTAAAGTAAAAAATGTTGGTAGTGGTGCCCTAGGCACGTTTAATAAACGTTGTAATTGTTATCATTTATTTCATATCAATAAAGAGATGTTTTGATTATTATTGTTGTTCATGTTTACTTATAATAATCCCCGTTCCTAGTAGTTATTAAGCACTAGTATAAAGGCTAAATGATCATGAGATGATCATGTTAGATTTATGGGTACTTGTTTGGAACAAGGTACTGGACATGACCCGCTGTATGAGATTTATGTCATGGTCTATGTCATACATATATCTCATGTTAGTTATGTCATTTGAATCCTTAGACATGAAGTTATTATAGTCTTCCACTTGATGAACATTGTGTTTGACATATTCAAACGCTACCTTAACACGGTAGTTATAAAGGGTATGATTGGCATAATCGGATTCCTGTTGGGAAGAATAATAAGCTAAATGGATTTGTCCCTCCACAGAGAGATGTCAAGCTTGGGCCTCTCGTAGGAATGATTTTGATGAAATGTTCGGCCGGACTCAAATGAATTGATTGGATCAATGTCATTTGGATTATCAACATATTCGGAATCGAGAAAGTATTGAACGAAACAAGTTGACTCTTTGACCATGACTTGTGTTCAATGACATCGTGGACAAAGGGGTTGTGACATATTCTAAAGGAATGCGAACTTGTATCTAGTTATACTATTTGGGTAGGTATGACGGTTTGCTAGAACCTAATCATATCTTATGGGATCATGTTTGAGCCCATTGCCAACTTAGTATAATCCTAGAGGGTCACACACAATAGAACGAATCTTAAATAAGAGGACTATATTGGTATTTAGGGTCGGAGGACCTCCAAGGAATTTCTGGAAAGATCTGGGCCTCCTGGTCAACCAAGCGGGCGCTTGGGTTTAACCAGGCGGGCGCCTGTTCAAGCCGGAAAGGGACTGGAGTTTCTGCCCAAACAGGCGGGTGCCTGGTTAGGACCAGGCGGGCGCCCGGTATGCCGACAGGAAAATTCCTAATTCGATTAGGAAAGGTTTTTTGGCACAAGTTACCTATTTGGAATAGGTCTTAATTGTGTATAAAACCACCAACTTGGCCAGACCATAAAAACAAGTGCTTTTTGTGAGTCTCAAAGAGTTTGAGAGAGAGTTTATTTTGTTCTAAGATATCCTTGATTGAGGAACAAAATAATTCACAAAATAAATTCCATATAGTTCTTTATTATATTGTGAAAGTGTGTTTCATAATATTGGTCTAGCAACCAAGATCAAAGAAGCTCCTTTGATATTCGTTCGACGTGTGGATACCGCTAGAGGGTGAAAATCATCATCTTCAAAGTTCTTGTTCAAGCTTTGTGATCGTGATCAAGTCTTCAAGTTTCTCCACCAAAGATCAAGAGAAAATTCATAGCCATCAAGGGTTAGTTATTCCTCTATTCATCATGTTGTATTTGATTTAATCATATGAACGGATCCATGGCTTTGGGTTTCTTAAAATTTTAATTGCTATATTCCGCTGCGCATGTTTAATCGAAACCCAACAGTGGTATCAGAGCCCCGTTCATGTTGATTAATTCAATACTTGGATCATGTTGTGTGTATATAAATTGTTTATGTGCCAAGCATGATATGAATATTGGATTATATGATGTTTATGTGTTTTGTGATTTTATGTGTTTTATTGTTTTACAACTTTAATCGCACGATTCAATCGTAATAAAATTATGGTGGATTCTAAATTATTTCGATTATTGATTTTCTATTGGATCAAAGTTTTAATAATCGGGGAAAAATAATTTTGAGAAAAATTTTTCGAACTTTAAAATTCTAAACTATTCTGGCCATTCAAGCGGGCGCTTGGTCCTTTGCAGGCGGGCGCTCGGTGGTCAAAATTCGTTCTGATTTTGGTTAAAATCTGAATATGGAATTTTCGATAAATTCGACAAAACCAGTAACAGAACCAGTCCAGACTTGTAAATCTGGAATGGGTTTTGGGTAGTTGGTTTGTGTATGGATTTTGGGGTTTGATTTTCCTATTTGTTTTAGTCTTGTGATTCCTAGATTGGTTCAAGTTTTGGATGGCTAATCTGCGTTCATCGAGATTGTGTTTCCCAAAATTGATCGCAATCAAAGTTTCAAAGACAAAACGAAATTACAATTATGAAGAGTTCATAATTGCTAAAATTGAGAAAACAAAGTTCTTGATTCAATGATTGGAGATCCATGTGGAATTGTGAATGCAATTGGCCTACGTTCATCGAGACCATCTATTGCTTAGTTTCGGCCACGTGGACTACTTTCTTGGTTTCTTGAATTAGTGCGGGATTGTGGTTGCCTAATGGCTTAGTTCGACCGCACTTCTTGTTGTCTTGATTTGGAGATAATAACCAAAGTTGAAATAGTCTCATCATCATAATTATAGAGAAACTAATGACACATAAATACCATGCTTAAATTAATGGAGATTAATTTAGTGGCTAAACTTGATGTATAACATGTTTATATTTTGTGCTCATAAATGTGTTATATGCTATATGTGATGAACCTTCAAAGAAAGTTTTAAGTCCTTTTGCCATGCCATGATTAAAACACTTGTTTATACATGAGTAATTTTATGTGGGCTCGCCAAAGCGAGGCGCATTGATTTTATTCATGTTTGAGCAAGATGAGTGAATAAGAGTTTCCTATGCGTTTAAAATTGTTGGACTTAATTAAGCGTCAAAACAGTTTTGGGCTTAAGGCAAAGATGAGATTTAACATGCTTTTTGAAATTAGATTTCTTAAAGAATCTCATGAAAAGAACTGAGAGTCATATGAGATATGATTGACAAGAGTTGTCTACCTAATTGATTTAATTTTGAGCGGTGCGCCAAAGCGTACTCAAAATTAGATTAAAGCGGGATCTCAACCCATTTAAATTATATTATACATTGGATGTATATGAAGGTTATATAATTTAGTGGGAGTATTTTGTTTTTAAAATACATTTTTTTATCTCTTTAATGAAAACCGGTACTTATTAAATTTTGGAAATTTTTGCATATTTGTAGATAATGACTAATAACACTCAATCAATGTCGTTGCGATCGATTCTTGAGAAGGATAAGCTCGAAGAGAATGGTACAAACTTTATAGATTGGATCCGTAGCATAAGAATTGTTCTTAGGCAAGAAGATAAGTTGTACATTCTCGATGGGCCTCTCCCCGCTGAACCACCGCCTACTGCCCCTAGGGTAGAAAGAGACAATTACAAGAAATATCGTAATGATTCTAGAGATGTAAGTTATCTCATGCTTGCTGCTATGTGTTCAAAACTCCAACAAAGTTTGGAACATTTGGAAGCCTATGAGATAGGCGTGGAGTTGAGAACCATGTTTCAAGAGCAAGCTAGGCAAGAGAGGTACAAGACCATTGTTGCATTCACTACTAGTAAAATGAATGAAGGGCAACAAGTGAGTCCTCACTTTCTTAAAATGAAAGGTTATGTAGAGCACCTTGAGAAACTTGGCTATCCAATCCCATTGGAGCTAGCCACGGATCTCATTCTTAATTCATTGACAAAAAGTTATAATCAGTTTGTGATGAATTATAACATGCATGGAATGGATAAGAATCTCTCTGAGTTGCATGGGATGCTCAAAACTGCAGAGATGAAAATTGTGGAGAAAGGTTCTCCCGTGCTCTTGGTTCATGATGGGAAGAAGGCTAGTGCCAAAGGAAAGGGAAAGGCAAAAGTTGTCAAACCCAAGATAAGCAAGGCAAAGGTTGCCAAGGCTTCTGAGGCAAAACCTGATTCACAAAAGGATGCAATCTGTTTCCATTGTCAAGAAATTGGTCATTGGAAACGTAATTGCAAGGCTTTCTTGGAAGAGCAAAAGAAGAAGAAGAGCAGCAAGGCTGCGTCGACTTCAGGTATCTATATGATAGATATTCTCCTTTCTACCACTGATTCCTGGGTATTGGATACCGGATGTGGTTCTCACATTTGTCTAAATGTGCAGGGACTAAAGAATAGGAGACTGCTTAAAGAAGGTGAAGTAGATCTACGCGTGGGAAATGGAGCAAGAGTTGCTGCATTAGCCGAGGGACTTATGAAGTCACTTTACCTTCCGGATTAATTATTGTTTTGAACAATTGTTATTATGTTTCGGATTTAAGCAGAAATATTATTTCAATTTCTTGTTTGGATAATGAAGGTTTTAAGTTTCTTATTGAGAATAAGAAATTTTCTATTTATTTAAATGATGTGCTTTATGGTATTGCTAATTCATTTAATGGCCTTTATATCTTGGATGTCAAGAATGAAAATAACGTCTATCATGTAAATAAGAAATCTAAACCTAATGATGTAAATCATACTTATTTGTGGCATTGCCGTCTTGGTCATATTAATGAGAAGCGTATCTCAAAACTCCATGGGGACGGACTTTTGGGTTCATGTGACTTAGAGTCATATGATACTTGTGAGTCGTGTCTTCTTGGAAAAATGACTAAGACACCTTTTACCAAGTTGGGTGAAAGGGCAAGCGACTTATTGGGGTTGATACATTCCGATGTATGCGGACCATTAAGTAGCAATGCTAGGGGAGGATTTCAATACTTCATAACCTTCACTGATGATTATAGTAGATTTGGGTATGTTTACCTAATGAAACATAAAAGTGAAGCATTCAAGATATTTAGAATATTTCAAAATGAAGTAGAAAAACAACTTGGCAAAAGTATAAAGGCACTTCGATCAGATCGAGGTGGAGAATACTTGAGTCAAGAATTTGATGATCATCTAAAGAATTGTGGAATAGTTTCACAATTGACTCCACCCGGAACACCACAATGGAATGGTGTGTCCGAGAGGAGGAATCGACTTTGTTAGACATGGTTCGATCAATGATGAGTCAAGTTGATTTTCCAATATCCTTTTGGGGTTACGCTCTAGAAACCGCTGCTTTCACACTAAATCGTGTTCCAACTAAATCGGTTCAAAAGACTCCATATGAGATGTGGAGCGGAAAGAAGCCTTGTCTATCTTTCATGAAGATTTGGGGTTGTGAAGTTTTTGTCAAAAGACTTATCTCAGACAAACTTGAACACAAATCTGATAAATGTATTTTCGTGGGATATCCTAAGGAAACTAAAGGATATTACTTTTACAACCGAGAGGACAACAAAGTGTTTGTTGCCCGAACTGGTGTCTTTCTAGAGAAAGAGTTTCTCTCCAAAGAAATTAGTGGGAGTAAAATAAATCTTGAAGAAATTCGAGACCCAGAAAATAACATTGAACCAATGGTGGAGCAAGAACAAGAACCACAAGGAGTTGTGGAACCTGTTCAAAGTACACAAGCAACTCGCAGATCTAGTAGGTTACGATCCGAGCCCGAGAGATATGGATTTCTCGTAACGGATAGTAATGAGGTAGAAATCATTGAGAATGATGAACCGTCAACCTACCAAGAGGCGATGTCTTCTCCTGATTCGGACAAGTGGCTTGGAGCCATGGAATCCGAATTGCAATCCATGCAAGACAATCAAGTTTGGAATTTGATTGATGCGCCCGAAGGTGTAAAAACCATAGGATGCAAATGGGTCTTCAAGAAGAAGACTGACATGGATGGGAAGGTGCATACCTACAAAGCTAGGCTTGTAGCAAAGGGTTATAGGCAAGTTCATGGTATTGACTATGATGAGACCTTTTCACCCGTAGCAATGATCAAGTCTATAAGAATTTTGCTTGCCATTGCCGCATATCATGACTATGAAATATGGCAGATGGACGTCAAAACCGCTTTCTTGAATGGAAAACTCCAAGAGGATGTGTATATGACACAACCATAAGGTTTTGAACAAGATTCTAAGGTATGCAAATTGCAAAGATCCATCTATGGGTTGAAGCAAGCTTCAAGGAGTTGGAATCTCCGTTTTGATGAATCGGTCAAAGAGTTTGGTTTCATCAAGAACGAAGATGAGCCTTGTGTATACAAGAAGATTAGTGGGAGCATAGTGCTATTCCTTATTTTATACGTGGATGACATATTGCTCATTGGAAACGACATTCCTACACTTCAGTCTGTGAAGACTTGGTTAGGAAAGTGCTTCGCAATGAAAGATATGGGTGAAGCCGCATATATTCTTGGCATTAAGATCTATAGAGATAGATCAAGGAGGCTACTTGGTTTAAGCCAAAGTACATACATTGACAAGGTCATTAGAAGATTCCGTATGGAAAATTCTAAGAGAGGCACCTTGCCCGTGTTACATGGAGTTTCTCTAAGCAAGACTCAATGTCCTAAGACAAAAGATGAGCATGAGAAAATGAATGATGTTCCATATGCTTCGGCAATCGGGTCCATCATGTATGCCATGATTTGTACTAGGCCGGATGTGTCTTATGCTTTGAGCATGACAAGTAGATACCAATCCGACCCTGGCGAAAATTACTGGATAGCTGTAAAAGCGATTCTTAAGTACTTGAGAAGAACTAAAGACTCGTTTTTTGTCTATGGAGGAATGGAAGATGATCTCGTTGTAAATGCTTACACGGATGCAAGCTTCCAAACTGACAAAGATGATAGCCGATCGCAATCGGGTTTTGTGTTTATGTTAAATGGTGGAGCTGTAAGCTGGAAGAGTTCCAAGCAAAGTACACCCGCTGATTCTACAACAGAAGCTGAGTATATTGCTGCATCGGATGCTGCAAAGGAAGCTGTTTGGATTAAGAAGTTCATAACTGAACTTGAAGTGGTTCCTAGTATTGCTAGTCCAATAGACCTTTATTGCGACAATAATGGTGCTATTGCTCAAGCAAAGGAACCAAGAGCACATCAGAAATCCAAACACATACTTAGGCGTTTTCATATCATTCGAGAGATCGTTGATAGGGGAGACGTAAATATATGCAGAGTACCTACTGATGACAATGTTGCGGACCCGCTAACAAAGGGACTTCCACAAGCTAAACATGATGGTCATGTTAGGTCCATGGGTATTAGATACATGGGAGATTGGGCCTAGGGCAAGTGGGAGATTGTTGGTAGTGGTGCCCTAGGCACGTTTAATAAACGTTGTAATTGTTATCATTTATTTCATATCAATAAAGAGATGTTTTGATTATTATTGTTGTTCATGTTTACTTATAATAATCCCCGTCCCTAGTACTTATTAAGCACTAGTATAAAGGCTAAATGATCATGAGATGATCATGTTAGATTTATGGGTACTTGTTTGGAACAAGGTACTGGACATGACCCGCTGTATGAGATTTATGTCATGGTCTATGTCATACATATATCTCATGTTAGTTATGTCATTTGAATCCTTAGACATGAAGTTATTATAGTCTTCCACTTGATGAACATTGTGTTTGACATATTCAAACGCTACCTTAACACGGTAGTTATAAAGGGTATGATTGGCATAATCGGATTCCCGTTGGGAAGAATAATAAGCTAAATGGATTTGTCCCTCCACGGAGAGATGTCAAGCTTGGGCCTCTCGTAGGAATGATTTTGATGAAATGTTCGGCCGGACTCAAATGAATTGATTGGATCAATGTCATTTGGATTATCAACATATTCGGAATCGAGAAAGTATTGAACGAAACAAGTTGACTCTTTGACCATGACTTGTGTTCAATGACATCGTGGACAAAGGGGTTGTGACATATTCTAAAGGAATGCGAACTTGTATCTAGTTATACTATTTGGGTAGGTATGACGGTTTGCTTGAACCTAATCATATCTTATGGGATCATGTTTGAGCCCATTTCCAACTTAGTATAATCCAAGAGGGTCACACACAATAGAACGAATCTTAAATAAGAGGACTATATTGGTATTTAGGGTCGGAGGACCTCTAAGGAATTTCTGGAAAGATCTGGGCCTCCTGGTCAACCAAGCGGGCGCTTGGGTTGAACCAGGCGGGCGCCTGTTCAAGCCGGAAAGGGACTGGAGTTTTTGCCCAAACAGGCGGGCGCCTGGGTAGGACCAGGCGGGCGCCCGGTATGCCGACAGGAAAATTCCTAATTCGATTAGGAAAGGTTTTTTGGCACAAGTTACCTATTTGGAATAGGTCTTAATTGTGTATAAAACCACCAACTCGGCCAGACCATAAAAACAAGTGCTTTTTGTGAGTCTCAAAGAGTTTGAGAGAGAGTTTATTTTGTTCTAAGATATCCTTGATTGAGGAACAAAATAATTCACAAAATAAATTCCATATAGTTCTTTATTATATTGTGAAAGTGTGTTTCATAATATTGGTCTAGCAACCAAGATCAAAGAAGCTCCTTTGATATTCGTTCGAAGTGTGGATACCGCTAGAGGGTGAAAATCATCATCTTCAAAGTTCGTGTTCAAGCTTTGTGATCGTGATCAAGTCTTCAAGTTTCTCCACCAAAGATCAAGAGAAAATTCATAGCCATCAAGGGTTAGTTATTCCTCTATTCATCTTGTTGTATTTGATTTAATCATATGAACGGATCCATGGCTTTGGGTTTCTTAAAATTTTAATTGCTATATTCCGCTGCGCATGTTTTATCGAAACCCAACAAAAAAGAGAGAGGAGATGAAGTAGAAAAGGAAGGAAAAGATGGACTTTTACCTACAATTTGAAGACCTTCAAATATTTCTTGATGAAATCCTTGGAGAACCTTTAGAAAGTGATTTTGGTATAGTTTTTGTAAGTTCAATTTTCGGTCTAAGTTTTCAATCCTTGAAAATGGAGGTAAAGAGAGGTTTTTATAGGTGAAAGAGGGGTGTTTTTGGTGCCAAAACTCAGTCACCAAGAAATCCTTCCCGGGCAAAATCCTGTAAATTGAGCAAGGGAGGGAATCCTGGCCAGAAATCTGTAACTGACGCCCAGAGGCGCGCGCTTCCTGCTTTGGGGGCGGGAGGCGCGCGCGCCTGGCTCCTAGTGTCGGAGGCGCGCGACTCAGAGAAGGCAATTTTGACAGAATGGACTAGAAAGTCAGCCCTGTCATTCAGTTTAGTCCCTGGACTTAACGAAGTCAGTCAGGAACTTAACGGAAGTGACAGAAACTAACGAGAAACACTTAAAATGGGGAGAAACACAAAATCAAATGTGCAATCGGGGTGAGCGGTCCAAGGCGGGGTGTCTACAGAGCCCCTCGGCGACGTGGATTGCAAAGCAAAACGCGTCGACGAAAGTTAAAAACGCCCGCCGAGGACATCACCAAAAAAGGCAAAGACTCGATGAGAGCAGGAATTTGAAATTGCGAGAGATAGTGGTGCGCTCCCTGTGTGAGCGGCTTTTGTTGATAGAGGGGGTGGCATGATCCGTTAGGTGAACCTGCCGGCTGAATGTTTTGAATGAGGCCGTTAGTGAACCTTCTGATGAATCCGTTAGTGAATCCCTTGGATGAGTCCGTTGGTGAACCCTTGTTGACGAATCCGTTGGTGAATCCGTTTGATGAATCCCTTGGATGAGTCCGTTGGTGAACCCTTGTTGACGAATCCGTTGGTGAATCCGTTTGATGAATCCGTTAGTGAATCCCTTGGATGAGTCCGTTGGTGAACCCTTGTTGACGAATCCGTTGGTGAATCCGTTTGATGAATCCGTTAGTGAATCCCTTGGATGAGTCCGTTGGTGAACCCTTGTTGACGAATCCGTTGGTGAATCCGTTTGATGAATCCGTTAGTGAATCCCTTGGATGAGTCCGTTGGTGAACCCTTGTTGACGAATCCGTTGGTGAATCCGTTTGATGAATCCCTTTGAGTCCGTTGGTGAATTGTTGACGAATCCTTGGATGAGTCCGTTGTGAATCCCTTGGATGACCCCCTTGTTGACGAATCCGTTGGTGAATCCGTTTGATGAATCCGTTAGTGAATCCCTTGGATGAGTCCGTTGGTGAACCCTTGTTGACGAATCCGTTGGTGAATCCGTTTGATGAATCCGTTAGTGAATCCCTTGGATGAGTCCGTTGGTGAACCCTTGTTGACGAATCCGTTGGTGAATCCGTTTGATGAATCCGTTAGTCCGTAATCCCTTGGATGAGTCCGTTGGTGAACCCTTGTTGACGAATCCGTTAGTGAATCCGGATGAGTCCGTGGTGATTGAAATATTGCCGTTAGTGAAGTCTCGTGCCATTTGGAGTCACACTTGACTTTTGAATTGTGGGGTACGGAATTGCACAGTTGACTGCGACCAGAAAAATGTTCCTGCTGGGGATGAAATGTTGAGATTGACTGTTGAGGGGGGCGTGGCACCCGTGACAGAACTTAGGGAGTTCGGAATCCGTGGGGAAACTTTGATACGATGCATGGATTCTTGCATGGGAGACTGCTTTTGAACCTGCCTGATGATGGGAAGAGCGCGCGTCCGGGACTCGTTGTGGGACGCGCGCGCCTTAGATGAATATATCGGGAGGCGCGCGCCTGGCGCATAAGTTCAGCATATTTAAACAGGCTGTTTGCTGTTTTCGGCCAGTTTTCAAAAATTTGAAGAACCCTCCAAATTCCAAGCCCAATTTTCGTAGAGAAATCACCCCAAAACACTTTCTTGCTGCTCTAGGATCAATTCTGTCAAAGAAACGATGTCGGATCGTCAGCAATCACCTCCGTTTGAGATGCCCCAGGGTGAGGAGCCCGAAATTGGGGTTGAAGCTATGGACCCGAGCTTGCTTACTTTCCGGCCTCAAACCCATATTTCTCACTTCGTGACTTCGGGTTTGGTAAGAATGCCTCACCTTTCTTGTCGATTTCGGGTTTCATGAAGTTCTGTTTTCTTTACCCGAAATATTGCTGCAGCAGCTTTATTGATCATTCTTTGCATGTTATTTGTTGTTTCTGATTTGTTGTAAGAAACATGTTGGGATGTCCATTTTCACGTTCACACACTTGCTTGTACATTATTCTGCCGTTGAAACCTCTGTGTTGAGTTCATCCGTTTTTCTAGCAGTCATGCTGACGAAATTTTTGCTGTTCCCTTTTTTTTTTCTTTCAGGAGTGGACCCGTTTGACAGAGATTCGCGGTGGGGCTCATGGTCCCATCTCTATATGGAAGAGGTTGCCCGAGAATGTTCGGGCCCGAGTCACAGGGACTCATTTTGGTCTTTTTGTCACTAGCCTCCCAGCTTTGAAGAATGACCCTGATGTGGTTCAGGCATTGAGGGAGAGATGGTGGGATACCACCCATACCATTCCATTTACCCATGGGCGAGGTGACTATGACGCCTACTGATTTCACAGCTTTGACGGGCTTGCCGTTCATGGGGGTGCCTGTCCCTTTTGGTTTGAGGGGGCTGCTCGGACTCCGGACGAGTTACTGGCCTTGGTTGACTGTCGGTTCGAGGTTAAGAATTCTCGAGTGACATGGGGGAGAATCCGGGCTTATTTCAGCATCCTGATGGCTGAGGCTCGGGGTGTTACTGCTGATCGGGTTGATGCTGTGGCCCGTTGCTTCATTTGGTACTTGTTATCCCACACTCTGTTTGCCAATGGGGGATCTTCGGCCTCTTTGGCTCTGCTTGACTTGTTAGTGGACTTGGACCAGATCGGCCAGTATAACTGGGGCGCAGCGGGCTTGGCTGCTTGTTACCACGGCATGGATTTGACCAGCCGCTCGACCACCAGCTCTGTTACGGGCTTCAGCTTGCTGTGGGAGGTATACCGCTTAATGTCCCTTTTATATTCTCCCTGTCTCAGTCATAACTGCCTTTTTCGTTGACTGTCATTAACTTTGTTTTTGCCTCTTGTCTACAGCTTTGGGCTTTTGCTATCCTGAATCTGAGGGATTTCAAGATTGCCAAGGAAGGCCAGCCCCAGTATCCGGACTGCGCACGGTGGGCGTATAAGGAGAGGAATGTGAAGACTGGCACGAATCCCATTAGTCTTACTTCGGCCCGACGGCACTTGGACACCCTGAGGCCTGAGTCTGTTGCCTTTTCTTTGTATCCGTGGAGATCAGTTCAGCACTGGTTTGAGCACACTCTTATTCCTACCCGTTCTCAGCTTTTGATGAGTTCGGGTGAGTGCATGGCTCTGTACTTGGGAGACAGAGTATTTTGGCAGCATGGTACCCAGGTGACAGACTTTTACACCCCTCCTCGTCCTGCAGTTCCAGACGTTCCTCCTTTCTGTCCTCGTAACTGGAGGTCACTTTCAGAGGCTGATCGTGCGGCATATATGGTAGGGGTTGATGCCGTCCCTTATATTCACTTGGATCAGGATTATGGCCTCTTTAGGGAGAACAACTTGATGCAGGGCTTTATGTTCGCTGATCCGAGGAGATCACAGGCTGCTCCTTCGACCTCCGCTCGGTTTTACACTACCGGTGCCGGGTATTGTTTTGATCCTCCTTTGCCTCCTTATTACACTTATTCAAACTTCGGGGTCTTTGAGGAGCAGAGGGAGATTGTTCCCGAGGATATGTCACCGGAGAGAGAGCCTCCTGCTCAGGCTGCCGTGGTATGTTTTTCTGACCATCTTTGCATTTTCGCAGTTCCAGTCTTGTTTTTCTGTTCTTTGTATTGATGTAATTTCCTTTCCCCGTTCTTTGTTGTAACAGGTGCCCGTAGCTGCTTATAGGCACTTGGGTAGGCAGAACAAAGGGATGAGGCGGAGGCTCCGTCAGCTGGAGGAGAGGGTGCTGGAGCTGTGCAGGGATATTGCTGCCATGACTAGAGATGCTGCTGGTGCTGTCTCTGGTGCTGCGAGAGGAGCTGCCCGAGGTGCTCGGGGCATGGGACGAGGCTGCAGGGATGCTGCACTGGACATTGATGAGGCTGTCTCTTCGGCGAGGCAGTCGCTGAGCAGGAGTCTGAGCCATAGTAGGAGTCTGAGCCGAGAGGGTAGCCAGAGCCGGGGCGGCGCCAGTTCATCGGGGAGAGCTGCTAAGAGGACCCGTCCTGATGTTGTGATTGAGACATCTGAGTCTGATGATGATGATGATGATGATGAGGATGATGATGACGATGAGGAGACCGAGAGCGGTAGCAGGGGGTGAGCACAGTGTTGGTGATGATATGCCTGAGCTGTTGTGGCTGAGAGGATGAGGGATTGAAACACTTTTGCTTTTGCCTGTAATAATATTTAACATGTATTTACAATCCTATCTATTTTACTACTCGTTTTTATGTTCTATTAGCGACTCGATCTTAGATGTCGACTCTTTACCAACAAATGTGTGCCCAAAGGGTGCTTGTTGTCGATGCTTTGAACTCCTTTTTATTGCTGGGATTTGATTTTGCTGCAGGCTGGATATGTTGAAGTGCTTGGGCTCTGTTCTGAACTGACAAGGGCTGTTTCTGTCTAAACTGCTGTCAAAGGCGCGCTCGTCGGGCCTTGCTTTTGGGAGGCGCGCGCTTGTGAATCCATGTTCGGAGGCGCGCGCTTCTGGCCTGCTGAATTACAGCCCCTTTCTTTTCTGATCAGAATGTTCCAACAGCTATAAATTTGAACCATTTTTTCGACCAGAATGGCCACACAGCATTCTTTTGCAGACACTTTCTCCCCCTAAACCACAAAATTCTTGTTATAATGGCCCCAATGACTTTCTCCTTTGAAGTTAAGGTTTCCGTCCCCGAGGGTGAGAAGTCCGTTCCAATGGTGAACGCCGTTCCAGCTGTGGGGTCCGTCTCGATGGTGGAGAAGCGTCTGAGCGTTTTTGATCGTTTGGGAAGGCCCAATGACGATGTTGTTGACCCCGTGAGACCGGTGGTTCATGTGCGGGACTATAGACCCCGTTATTTTCCCAAGAAGAAGAAAGGTAAGGGAAATTCCTCATATGTGTGGAAGCGTCCCATGGTTGTCCCCGCTAAGGTTCCGCTTGATAAGGGTAAAGGGAAAGCCGTTGATGAAGCTCCGTCCCGTCCTAGCGTTTTCTCCCGTCTTGGCGGTCCCAAGAATGTTCCGTCCCCATCCAAGAAGACTAAAGTACATAACAAGAAGCAATGGGTTCCCAAACCTAAGAAAGATTAGATTTTTCTTTGTACCCCAAGAGATTGCAATTTAGACCACTTTGTTTTAGGATTTAATGTTTTGATGCCTTTTGTTGCTCAATAAATCCGTTGTAATGGTTTGAATAATTCATTGAATGAATAAAAATTGCATTTTGTTATTTGAAGTGAATTGGGTATTTTTGATATGTTTTAGACCGCACCCGAAGGTTGCCTACGTTCCTCCAGTTGGGAGGCTCAGGTCTTCGTAGTTCAAACAAACAAAGACCATTTTTTTTTTTTTTTTTTTTTTTTTGCACCCTGTTTTTTGCCTAGACCGCCCTTGCGGGTTTTCAATCTAGCGGGCTTCTTTTTTGCACGTGCTCTAATTTTTGCCTAGGCCGCCCTTGCGGGTTTTCAACCTAGCGAGCGATTTTTTTTTTTTTTTTTTTTTTTTTTTTTTTTAATGGTCTTTGTTTATTAAGCGTAGAACCTCTTGAGCTTGTCGAGGTTGACCTCCTTTGGCAGCTGGTCACCATCTAAATCCACGAGCCGGACTGCACCACCGCTTAGTATCTTTTTACCACGTACGGACCGATCCATCGGGGTCCCCATTTCCCCAGGGGATTCATGGCATTAGGAGGATGTTGTCTTAAGACCAAATCTCCCACATTGATGTTTCGAGGCTTCACTTTTTTGTTGAAAGCTCTTGCCATCCTTTGCTGATATGCCCTCGTGCGTTCGAGTGCCCTTAACCTTTTCTCGTCGAGTAAGGCTAGCTGTTCGTATCGACTCTGCATCCAGTTGACCTCGTTGACTTGATTCTCGAGGAGGACCCGTAGAGATGGGACTTCAAGTTCGATAGGGAGTACGGCTTCCGAACCATAGACCAATGCATAAGGAGTTTCTCCTGTTGCGGATCGTATCGATGTGCGGTAGCCCCACAATGCTAATGGTAGCTTTTCGGGCCAATCCCTTCCTGTTGAGGCCATTTTCTTGACGATGGTCTCGATGGTCTTATTTGCTGCTTCGACTGCGCCATTTGCTTGGGGCCGGTAAGGAGATGACTTGTGCTTGGTGATCTTGTATTCTACCAAAAGTGCATCCATTTCCTTCTCAAAGTGAGAGCCGTTGTCGGAAATGATTTCATGAGGCACGCCGTATCGGCACATGATATTAATCTTTACAAATTCGGACTTTCTTGGCGTTGAGGGTTCGATAGGCTTATGCTTCGACCCACTTTGTGAAGTAGTCGACTGCTACTAGGACGAATGACTGCCTATTGCTCCGGCAGGATGAACTTTACCGATGATGTCTATCCCCCAACAAGAGAAAGGCCAAGGTGTGACTATGTTGTAAAGTTGTGAGGGTGGAGCATGTTGCAGATTAGCGTGGAATTGGCACTTGGCACACCTTTTGACTTTCTCGATACAGTCTCGTTCCATAGTGCTCCAATAGTAACCAATGCGAAGTATCTTCTTGACTAGCATAAACCCATTCATGTGAGGTCCACATTCTCCTTCGTGCACTTCACACATTATCTCTTGAGCTTCGGTCTCATTGGCGCATAAGAGATTGATCCCGTCGTGGTGCCTTTTATAGACTCGGTCCCTAATCAGTACGTACCGAGAGGCTAACCTTTGCAGAGCTGCTTGAGACTTCTTATTGATGTTCTCGGGATAAGTGCCGTCTTTGAGGATGTTCATGATATCTGAATACCACGGAGAGTTTGTTTGAACCTCGTTGATCTCGATGCTCATGCAATATGCCGGACTGTTCCTTCGAGCAATTTTGAAAGGCTTCACCATTTTTCCTCTGGGCATTTCAACTAATGAAGCTATAGTGGCCAGTGCATTGACGAAGCGATTCTTATCCCTTGGCAGGTAGTTGAAAGTGATCTCTTGGAATTGTTCAACCAGTTCTTTAAGGTGCTGACCATACTGTTGGAGAGTCGGGTCTTGGGTTCGCCATTTACCCGATTGCTGATTGATAAGGAGCAAAGAGTCGCCGAACACTTCTAGTTCCGTGACGTTTCTTTCGAGAGCTGCTTCGAGCCTGCTATGCATGCTTCGTACTCGGCAATGTTGTTGGTAGCTTCGAATTCCAGGCGTATGGCAATGGGAGTGTAGATGTCTTTTGGATCGACAAGCAATACCCCTATACCAAAACCGTGTTTATTGGCGGCGCCATCGAAAAAAAGTTGCCACTTGTCTTCCTCGGTTGCAGTACAAATTAAATGCTCGTCGGGTTGCAGTACAAATTAAATGCTCGTCGGGGAACTGTACATCTTCCCCCTTCACTTCGTCACACGAGAATTCGGCAAGCTGGTCACTGAACACTTTCCCCCTGACGGATTTTAGTGTGACGTAAGTGATATCGTAGCCGGCGAGCATGAAGTACCATTTGGCTATTCTTGTTGACATGAAAGGCTTCTCGAAGATGTAGCGGAGCGGGTCCACCTTTGCTACTAGCTTGATCGGAAAAGCTTCCATATAGTGTTTGAGCTTTTGAGTGACCCAAACCAATGCTGCACATGACTTCTCTAAGACAGAGTAGTTCTTTTCGCCTCCTTGGAATCGGCGACTGACAAAATAAATGGCGTTCTCCTTTGTGGACTCTTGTTGCTCTTGTGCTAACATAGCCCCTAGGGCTTCATTATTGACAGTGAGATAAAGCAACAGAGGTTTCTCCTTGTGCGGCGGAACTAGAACAGGAGGGCACGTTAAGTAATGCTTCACTTGATCGAAGGCTTCTTGGCACGCGTCGGTCCATTCTAGAGCCACATTCTTCTTGAGTAACTTGAAGATTGGCTCGCACATGGAAGTGAGTTGGTGCACAAACCGACTGATGTATTGTAGTCTGCCCATGAAACCTTTAATCTCTTTCTGTGTCTTTGGAGGAGGCATGTCAATGATTGCCTTGATTTTGGAGGGGTCTACTTCGATTCCCCTTTCAGTGACCATATAACCAAGAACTTTGCCTCGGATAACCCTGAATGTGCACTTTGCAGGGTTGAGCCTCATCTTGTGTTGACGAAGCCTTTCGAAGAACTTGCGGAGATCGATCAAATGTTGACCATCGGTCCCTTTGGAGTGAATGATCATGTCGTCCACATAGACCTCGATTTCTTTGTGAATCATATCGTGGAACAAGTCTGTCAAGGCTCTTTGGTAGGAAGCCCCAGCGTTTCTTAACCCAAACGGCATGACTGTGTAGCAGAAGGTACCCCACGGTGTTGTGAAGGCTGTCTTATGTTGATCTTCCTCGGCCATGAGAATCTGATTGTACCCAGCGAACCCATCCATAAATGAGGGAACCTCGTAGGCAGCAGTGGAGTCGACTAGCATGTCGATATTAGGGAGTGGAAAATCATCCTTTGGGAAGCTTTGTTTAAATCCCGGAAGTCTACACAAACTCGGACCTTGCCGTTCGCCTTCCTGATTGTCACAATGTTGGCTAACCATGTCGGATACTCGATAACCTTGATGAAACCCACGCTGAGGAGCTTCTCAATCTCTTCTTTGACCTGCAGAGACCATTCTGGCTTGATCTCCTGAGCTTCTGCTTTACTGGCCTGGCATCTTCTCTGATCGGAATCCTGTGCTCCGCTACCTTTCTGTCTAAACCCGGCATGTCTTTGTATGACCATACGAACACATCTACGAACTCTCGTAGTAATGCAGTCAATCTGTCCCTGTCGTCTCCCTTGAAGAAGCTTCCAATCTTGGTTTCTTTTGGCTCTTATTCGGTACCCAGATTAACAACCTGCAATTCTTCGTCAGCCTTTGGACCATTCTCGCCACGACTACGGACTTGTTGAGCAAGTTCATTTAAGTATGTTGTGTTTTCGTGGTCTATTTCATCATAATTTGAATCGTTATTAACTTGTTCGTTAAGTTCATTATTAGTTAATTCATCATTTATGATGTTTGCAATCTCAGGGTACTCAGAAATATCAAATTTTTCATTAGCAAAGAAAGGAAACACACGCTCGGCTATGGCCTCCAAATCCTCTTGGGTGAGGGTATTAGAGACACTCTCGGACTCGAAAGTAAGTGTAAGCTGCTCTTCCTTTGTTGCTGTGCGGGGTATGCAACCCATTTCTTGGACTAAGAATTCCTCGGATACCTTGGACTAAGAATTCCTCGGATACCACGGGCCCTTTTGTTGAATACCAATTGTGATCGGCTCGGAGCTTGGCGGGATCTCACTGATAGTCTCGTTCATGATGACGGTGTCATGGATGGCGTTGACTTGGCATTCATTCATTACGGCAAGCTCTTCGAACATGGAGACTAAATCTGTCAGTTCTTCCCCCTTGGTGATTTCTGTCTCGGACTCTATAGTCACCTTCCTTCCCCACCATTCACGGGGCGACATGGGAGTTGGTTCCCTTTCGGATTTCTGGATCTCACAATCGGAGAAGATTTCGAGGCCGGGCTTTTTGACACCCTTGTTGTTAACCATGGTTCGGGAAAGATCATGTATGGAACGTCTTCCCCTTGGCGGACAAAATAACCATTCAACGTCTTGGGTAAGGCCTTAGATTAGGGACCTCATAACGACGGCCTTCTTTACGAGCTCGGGCCTTTTCGTTCTTGATCGCTTGTTCTTGCTTCAAGTCTTCTTCGGAAGGCTCGTACCCCAACCGAATGTATTCTTGACAATGGGACTTGCACGGGATGTAGGATTCCTTGCTGATATTTCCCTAAGCCTAACCAGGGAAGTAGTCCATATCCCTCATCATGCGGAGTACTTTGTGATTGCTGGGGGTCCACGATCCATTTCCCCTTCTTTGTCAATGGCGTTGATTGAGACGCCGGAGAGAGTGGAGTCTGGTAGGACCGTTCTGAACTTGGTGGACGGGCTCACCTTTTCTGTGGATAGTAATGTTTTCAGCCATTATGGTCACTATTTCATCACCGTTCGGATCTTGACACATTGGTGGAGAGTTGACGGTACGGCATTAGCACTATGAATCCATGGTCGACCTAACAGTAAGTTGAACGAGGCAGGGATATCAAGCACTTGGAATGGAACGGACATGACCATGCTCCCCAAACTCAATGTCAATTTCGATCATACCCATGACTGTACGGGCGGTGCTGTCATATCCTCGGATTACTTGAGTAGAAGGCCTAAATCAGAATCTTTAAGCCCCAGTATGCCCATGATCCTACCAGGCATGAGATTGAGTGCGGAACCACCGTCCACTAAGACTCTTGAGACGGGCCTCCCCCTTGCTCGTACCTTGAGGTAAATAGCTTCGTTGTGGTCGGAACCAAACGGTGGAAGGTCCATATCGCGATGACATTGCAAATGATGACATGCTAAAATGATGTGACCAATCATTGCCGTGAGGTCCTCGGGAGTAGTATCGGGAGAAACTGATGTATCATCGAGATTGCGGATGACGAGATCTCGGTGTTTCTTCGAGGATGCAATGAGGTCCCAAATAGAGATGTTGGCTTGAGTTTCTTGAGTTGGACAAGTAGAGGATCTTCGGGAGTGTTGTGAGCTTGCGGCCTTTGAGAAGAGGAGCTCAGTGCGGAAGTGGAAGGGTTGCTTGCTATGACTCGACCGGATCGAGTTAGCATATTGACGTTCCCATCTTGCTTCTTTTTCCTATTCTCTAGTACTTCCCTCATTACCCTCATCATAAGTCACTACATAACAAGAATTGTCAATTTTATTCATATCATTGGGGCCCCCATTCACAATGGGATTGAATGGGTGGTCCCCTCAAGTTCTCCTATCTCTATTACATTGACATGCTCGTCATTAGTCACTACAAATTCTTTCTTATCTATGAGATCTTGAATGACATTGCGGAGAACGAAGCATTCCTCGGTGGTGTGGCCACTATATTGGTGGTAGCCACAATATTTGTGGTGAGCATGATTGTCGTGGATCGTCTTAGGTTGGTACCCTTGCACGGGTGTGACTTGACCCTTTGCCTTGAGGACCTCGAACACTTCGGTTTGAGTCATGCCTTGGAGAGGCGTGTAGACACGGTCACTTCGGGGCCTTTTCCCTTGAGGTGGAGGAACCTTTTTGTAATTCCCATGTCAACAGTGACGGCGTTGACCGAGGCCTCTTTTGTGGAGTTGGAAGCGGCCTTGTAGCGGTAAGTAGGAGTGGTCTTCTTAATCTCCTTAAGCAAGTCATCCATGCGTACACCCGCCTCATACATTTGGGAGAAGTCGGAGTAGCAAGCTCCACTGAGGTGAGTGCGGAGATCAATCTTGAGACACTTGAGAAATATGTCCATTTGCTCTTTTGTGTTCGGCCTCTCAACAATTTCAGAGAGTTTGTCATTCCATCTCCTTGTGAAGTCGATGAAGGACTCATTGTCTCGTGAGTAGTGTTCTCTAGCTCTTTCCTTGTGGGCCGGTGAGTGGTGTTGCCTTGGTATTGGTTCTTGAAGGCAAGCATGGCGGAGTCCCAATCAAGACGGACAGTGAGCGGGAGAGTAGCATACCAATTTTGCCGCCCCCTCGAGAGTGAGAGGAAAGCATTGAGCCATCACCTTGGGGAGACCTTCTTGGAACCATTGCCCAAATATAAGTCTCAATGTGAGCCATAGGGCAAGAGTTGCCCTTGAATTTGCTTATGTCGGGCATCTTGAACTTATCGGGAAGGGCGGCCATAGTACTCATGAGGATGGATGATTGATAAAGGCTTGTGTCGGAGCCTTTCCCCATGTTGAGCCCATTGAATTTTTGGTCGATGTAGGCCATGATAGAATCCACCATTTTGGGCTCGTTGTTCTCGGAACTTGGTCCCCCATTTCTTGTGCGGGTGTTGACATAGGACTCTTGAACAAACCCTCGGTCCATTCGGATTCATCATCATTGTTCTTGTTCTTTCCCTTGGCAAGGTTGGTGAGCTTTTCTTTCATTAGCTCCATTTCGGCCTCGTGGGCCTCCCTTTGGCTGTCGAGGTGGGATTGCCAAATGTCATCTTTGCTTTGTGCCTCCTTGTTAAGGGTGGAGACTTGCTCTTGGAGGAGTTGGACCATAGTGAGAGCTGTTCGAGAGACATGGTGTTGCTGTTGCCGGTCATGGTGATGTTGGAGCTGTTGGAGTGATCTCTTCACGGACTAACCGATTTGCTGAATCCCGGTAGACTTTGTAAGTACCAATTGAACCTATATTGCAGAAGAGGCCCTTGTCAGTCTTGAGTAACACTTGCGGTCCATGAAGAGGCTTAGAGCACACAGTTGGGCACACGACTCGAACCACATAAGAAAAAGACTCTTTTTTTTTTTTTTTTTTTTTTTTATAAGTCGGAGGAATGAATCCCTTTTGGGGTTTCTAAGAAAATAATGGAATCGTCACACTAGTATATAGACCATCTCGCGGTCCCATATACTCATCGGATTCCACCACGTTTGTGAATCCTACATGTATCGGGATTAGACTAAATTAATGTAGTAAAGCATACATGCGGGGACGGATTTTTATTTTCGTCCAAAATAACCACTTTTGGGGACGGATTTTTATTGCGTCCCTTTCAACAAGTTGGCATGTATGATTTGAAGACATTAGTTTAGGGAAATCTCGGTACATGAAAACCGACTTGAGTCACGGAGTGTTAGACCCTAACTAGAATTGTGTGGTTTGTGCTCGGCTTAATATGAGGCTCAAAGGTCACCCCCGGCATGTAGTCTTAACTACGGCACGGGCTGAGGTTTACCGCTTCGAAAGAGCCAAGGTCTGCGGGGAGCTGAAACTTTCTAGGACGGGCCTCGACAGGTTGGGGTTGGACTTGTGCGACTCGATAGTGAGCAGTTCATAGGAATATGTGCATGTAGTGTGAGGTCTAACAAGTGACAAAAATTTTATTATTTTTTTTTTTTTTGAAAAGAAAGAAAAACACACAAAACACAGAAGCACATAAAATTACAACTCCCGAATCACCCGTGTGACCGGTAAATAAAACACAAATTAAACAGTCCGAGGGTTTAATTCTGTTCTGATGCAGGCAACTGTGCCCACACCCACTGTACTGCTCAGTCACTGAAACCTGTCTCTGTTCTGGAACCAACCCAGAAGCGTGCGCCTCTGAGTTTGATGTGGGACGCGCGCGCATGGCGCAATCATTATGGGAGGCGCGCGCTTCTGGGACACCACTGTCAGAATGTCAGACTTTGGACTCAGGGGATTGCCCTGGTCCTATGTTCATATTGTAACCCCTGCAGAAGTGATTAGTGCAGAATAACAGAAGAAGAAGATGAAGAATATGAAGAAGTGGGCGATTCTGGTTCTTGATGTGGGATGCGCGCGCCTTAGGCTTAAAAGGGCCAGACGGGTGCGCCTCCCCCATCAGGAAACAGAATGCCCAGAAAAGATGTAGATTTCCATCAGAACGCAAGTTTAACCCTCAAATAACTCCCCAGCAGAGTCGCCACTGTAGATACCCCGGGGTGGGAACACCACGGCCTTAGGCTCGAGCGCGTGGTATTATCCTAGGATGTCTAACTTGATTTTAGATTGTTTTAGAGTCGCCACCTATGTTTTGAGGAACATAAGAAAAAACCTATTGATTGTAGCCTAAGTTTGGTTACGAAAACAGAGATTCTTTGCTTTGAGGTCCGGAGGTTAGATTACGAGATGGGAAGTACCGAAACACCCATCTCGCCCACTTAAGTTGCTCTTGCTTGATCAAAATCTACATAAATGAAAATGTTCTTCTTCTTCTTCTTCTTTAAGTCATAAAAAGGGGGGGTTAAAATATGTTTGGAATGTAGGAGATAACTCCTGAACCAACCTCAATGAGATGAGGTGATCATTAGAGTCATGTCCCAAAATGATTTGGGTGATTGCACATTTGATTAAAGTAAAAAGAGAGAGGAGATGAAGTAGAAAAGGAAGGAAAGATGGACTTTTACCTACAATTTGAAGACCTTCAAATATTTCTTGATGAAATCCTTGGAGAACCTTTAGAAAGTGATTTTGGTAAAGTTTTTGTAAGTTCAATTTTCGGTCTAAGTTTTCGATCCTTGAAATGGAGGTAAAGAGAGGTTTTTATAGGTGAAAGAGGGGTGTTTTTGGTGCCAAAACTCAGTCACAAGAAATCCTTCTCGGGCAAAATCCTGTAAATTGAGCAAGGGAGGGAATCCTGGCCAGAAATCTGTAACTGACGCCCAGAGGCGCGCGCTTCC
>JAOWBW010001089.1:0-43290 GCA_026119855.1 Campanula takesimana
GTTGTAGTAGATGACTTCTCTAGATATACTTGGGTGGAAACCTTCATCACAAAGATGACACCTATGCTGTTGCCACCAAGTTATTCAGACTACTACAAACTCAGAAAGAAAGCGATATCATCAGTATGAGATCAGACAACGCACTGAATTCAAGAACAATGGTATTGCTCAGTACTGTGATGATCATGTATAGACCACAATTCTCAGCTGCCGGTACACCACAACAAAATGGGTGGTTGAGAGGAAGAACAGAACTCTCATGAAGCTGGTAAGACATGATTGCCGAAGCCAGGCTGCCGAAGTACTTTTGCTGAAGCGATCAATACAGCCTGCTTCACCCAGAACAGATCTCTAATCAACAAATTCCATAACAAGACTCCTTATGAACTCTGGAGAGGCAGAATTCCCAACATCGGATTCTTCAATAAGATTCGGCTGCAAATGTTACGTGCTATACAATGGAAAAGAGCACAGAGGTAAATTTGATGAGAAAGAGATGAAGGAATCTTTGTTGGATACGCTAACACAGTAAGCCTTTCGAGTTTTCAATAAGAAACTTTGAAAATTGTTGAATCTGTTCATGTAACCTTTGATGAATTTGATTTGTTAGAGTCTGACAAGGCTCCAAATAGTACTAATGTGTCTAGTGCTCATGAGACAGGTGAATCCAGTAATACTCCCTGCAGATCAAGTACCAGCTGCTGATCCAGTCATTTCAGCAGAAGAATCAGAGAAGATGCTCCTTATTTTCCTTCATCAGCAGAACCAGAACCTGCTGATGAATTTCATAATCCGTTTACCGATGCAAACTCTGCTGATCATCCTGAAGACAGATCTAGCCCAAACCAATTTCTGTTATAAGACCTAATCCTCCAAGCTTTCATCCACCTATCACTCAAAGTTCTTCTCCTACACCATCTGCTGATCTTGATCCTCCTCTAGAATCCTTACAACAAGAATCAGTAAGAAAAGATGTGCCGAGAGAAGTCAGAACAGTTCGTGATCATCCATTAGAAATGTGATTGGTGATGTCTTTGGTCCCAGATAACAAGGAACCTTAGTAGAGCATTTGCTGAAAGCCTTTTCTCATTGCTCATGGTCTTTCCAGATATAGAACCAAAAAAACCAAAGAAGACTGAAGAAGCTCTTGCCGATCTGGTTGGGTTGAAGCCATGCAAGAGGAACTGAATCAGTTTTGAAAGATGCAAAGTATGGGAACTTGTGCCAAGACCACAAACTTCTCAGCAAGTTATTGGTACTAAGTAGGTTTACAGAACAAATTGATGAAGCTGGGAAAATCATTAGAAACAAAGCAAGGTTAGTTGCTAAAGGCTACCGTCAAGAGGAAGGAATCGACTACGATGAGACATTTGCTCCTGTTGCAAGATTGGAAGCTATAAGACTTTTCTTAGCCTATGCTGCCTTCAAAGAATTCAGCTATATCAAATGGATGTGAAAAGTGCCTTCCTGAATGGAGAACTCCAAGAACTAGTTTATGTTGAACAACCACCAGTTTTGAGGACTCCAAGAAGCCTGATCATGTCTACCGATGAAGAAAGCTCTCTATGGCCTAAAGCAAGCTCCAAGAGCATGGATATGAAACCCTATCTAAGTTCTTACTTAGCGATGGCTTAGGCTTCACTCGAGGTAAAATCGATACTACTTTATTTGTTGCAAGCATAAGGGTCATTCATTGTTTGTTCAAATTTATGTCGATGATATATTTTGGTTCCACTAACGAATCACTTTGCAAGAGATTTGAGAAACTGATGCAGAGCAAGTTCGAGATGAGCATGATGGGTGAACTAACATATTTCCTTGGACTTCAAGTCAAACAAACCCATGAAGGAATATTCATCAGTCAAGCCAAGTATGCCAAAGAACTTATCAAGAAGTTTGGCTTTGACAATGCTCACTCTCAAAGCACACCGATGGGCAGTAGTAACATTCATTTAGATAAGATGAGGAGTCTGGTAAGAAAGTAGACATGACTGTCTACGAGTATGATCGGCTCACTCCTCTATCTTACTGCCAGTAGACCAGATATTATGTTTGCTGTTTGTGTTTGTGCCAGGTTTCAAGCTGACCCTAGGGATCCCATCTGCAGGCTGTAAAAAATATTATTAATATTTATGTGGCACTGCTAACCTGGATTATGGTATGCAAGAGATTCATCTTTCAATCTAATAGGTACTCAGATGCAGACTTTGCAGCTTGTAGGGTGACCAGAAAGAGTACAAGTGGAAACTTGCCAATTTCTGGTGATAGATTGGTGTCTTGGTCCTGTAAGAAGCAAGTATCAATTTACACTCCACTACTGAAGCTGAGTACATAGCTGCCGGCAGTTGCTGTTCACAGATTCTATGGATGAAACAGCAGCTGGTTGACTATGAAGTACACCATCTCAAATTTCTCCCATCTATTGTGACAAAACAATCAGCAATTCAGTATCAAACAATCCGGTCATGCATTCCAAAACCAACACATAGACATCAAATACCACTTCCTGAAGGAACATGTTGAAAAAAGGGAATGTTGTGCTGCTCAAAGTCCATACCGATTTCAAAGAGCAGACATACTAACAAAGCCCTTGGATCAGAAAGATTTGAATTCCTCAGAGGTGAATTAGTATGATTGATTTTATGGTTAAACTTGTGCTAACTTTGCTACTTGTGTTAGTCTGCCGATCAAATCAGCAGAGCATCAATTATCTTGCTGACCACGGACATGCCGACAAAATCTTGCCGATCAAAATTTTGTCAAAATCATCTTGCCGATTCAATCTATATATCTCTTGCCGATTCAATATCTTGCCGATTCAATCATTTTGCGATTCAAGCTATCTTGCCGATTGATAAAATCAAATCAGCACGTCTCTGCAAAAGTTCAAGATTCCCTGACAGACGTAAGCAATCAAATCAAAGGTACATCGGTCACACCATCTCCCTGACAGTGTGTGTACCTTTCTTATCTAAAATCGTGTCAAGATGTATTCATTTAATGCGATACATCAGCAGGTAAACAGGTCATCATCACTTCTATTTTTGACTAATTACCCTTTCTCCCTCTTATTTTTTAACTGTTCACCTTACTGATTTGTGTGCGCATTAATTTTTGCGTGCGCACGTTCTTCGAGATTATACAGTTATTTTCTCTCCCTTGCCTCTCCATATTTCTCTCTCTCCCCCATAACATATAACGCCTTTCAAAATTCCATTAAGCTTTTTCTCCGCCATTTTTTTTCTCTCTGCTCTCTATTCTCTATATCTCTCCTTTTTCCAGATTGTCAGTTCATCGTTTTATTTGTTCATCTATTCATAATCTGGTAAGTGTTAATGTTTATTCTCTGCTCATTTCTAATCATTTATGGTTTGATTTGTCTTTATTTCTAACATTGAGAGTGGTTTGAGTAATTTTGCAGACAATGTCCGGTGAAAAGATATCTACGGAGGCTATGTTGACCCAACTACTTCAACGACGAAGCCGACGGGGTTTTTCTTGAAGAATCTTTTATTGGGTCCTTGCTTGATTCGTTCATCACTCCATCAGGAGTTAGTTCAGTATTTGTGGATCTTTGTCAAAGAATTCTTCTCCAACTCTTCTGTTGTCCGCTCTCGTGCTGACTCCTCCATTATCGTCTCCATCAATTCTACTGTTTTGGGCGTGCAGATCTCTCTTACTCCCTCTTCTATCTCTGAAGTTTTTCCCAATCTTGGGAATGAAGGGTTGAGTGCTCTAGTTGATGAGCAGGAACTGGATAGGGCTTGATTATCATGAGAGGTGCTGGCACAAGGCTTAGTGGCACTAATCATCTGAAGATTCACTATCCCCGAAGATACTATGCTTTGGCTGAGATAGTTGATAGATGTCTCATTTGCCGATCTGGATCCCACAGCAATATTACTGATGTGCAGTTTGAAGCTATGGCCGCCATTGTTCTGCAGATTGAGTTCAACTGGTGTGCCTACATATTCAGGATTATCGCTACGGCTGCTGATAAGTGGGCTTCTGGCAGATTGAAGAACAAGGCCAATCCTGGAAAAGGATGCCATTATCTGTTGATAAGTATGATTCTGAGGAGAAATGCCAATGTAGTAGCTGCCGATCGCTTCCATCCAGCTTGCCTTTCAATAGGTTGAAGTTCTTTGATGCTAAGGATTGGAAAAGGATTTCAAAGAATGCTTCCAGTGCCGATGCCCCCTCTGTTGGTCCTGCACCTGTTGTGACTCAGAGGAAGAAAAAGGCAAAGACCATTCCTTCAGTTGCTTCTCAATCAGCAGCAGTCTCTACTCCTGCTCCTTCAACTGATAGGATTCTTGCCGATTCTACTCCTGGTGCTCCAAAGAAAAGGAAACTGGTAAAGGTTGCCGATCAAGTGGTAATAAAGAAGGTGAAGCTTGCCGATGTAGTTCCTTCTTCCACTATTCCTCCTGCTGATCCAAGAGCCAAGCTAATTAGGTTTGCCCCTGCTCATCTTGCCGGTGCTTCCCTAACTACCGATCCTGCTGTCAAGGTTAAAATTCCTGATGAAGAATTCACTGATGACTTTGCCGATGGCAAAAGTATTGAGGATGTCATTGAGAAGCTCAAGTCTCAGACTCCTAGGAGATGCGCTCCAATCAGAAACCCAACTTTCCACACCTTCTACAAGAATCCTTGGTCCTTCACCAACAAGGTCTTGATCAAGAAATGGGTCTTTCCGGTTGACCATCTGCCTCCCTTTATTCGTCGTCTTCTTCAGTTTCATGAAGAGATGAAAGACACTGTCACTCCCGAAAATCCTGCTGATTATGTTGATCAAAAGAGTTTGGACAGACGCACTGATATGTGGAAAGAGAAGTTTGTCCCTCTATCAAAGTTCAAGCAGTTGAAAGAGGCTGAACTAAAGCTCAATTTTGGTCGGTATTTTGAATTCCTACCACTACACTGGAACCAAGTCTATCTTTTTCAAGATAGAATTAGACAAGACTTGATGGTTCAGGACGTGTGGCTCATCTATGCCAGGACATTTAATCAGCTCTCTCAATTCACAGAGTTTGATCCGTATCAGATTGGAAGACTTGAAAATGATGAAGATTTGCTGCCATACAATGATGATGAGGCTCCTGCTGTCAGCCCTCTCAATGCTCACTTTCATAGATCAGTAAAGAAGGTCACTATGGACTTGATTGAAAAGTCTTATGAATTTCTGTTGAAGCAAGATGCCGATCGCCGTGCCGCTGAAGACCTTGCCGATAAAGATGCTCATGTTCCTTCGCCAAGCAGCAGCAAGACCGAGACAGATGCCGATGTTCACTCTGCCGACGATGCAGATGCTGCTGATAAAGAGTTTGTTGCCGATGGGCGTGTTGAAGATAGTGATTCTACTGATAGTGATGCTGATGATGATGGTGCTGATTTATTTGGTGATTTAGTTTGTGCTCACAAAGCTGCTGCTGACTCTCCTTCCACTTCACTTACAACAGATAGTGACAAGATGCCTATCAGAACTGTCATGACTAAAGCTTCCACTGCTGAAGTCTTTGCAGAATCTGTATTTGAGGGTGATAGTAGTGTTGAAGGAAGTCATGCTGATGAACATTTTAAGGAGATAGTGAAATTTCATGTTGAGCAAACTTCAGACACTCAACCTCTGATGGGTCTATCTGCGGACCCTCCTGCTCCAGTTGAGACAACTATGGACACTCAACAATTGGATGTATCTGTTTCAGGAGGAGAACTTGCTGAAAAAGTGACTAATGAGACAACTGCTGACACTCATCTTACTGAGAAAACTACAGACACTCAGTTAATATCAGTCACCCCTGAAATACAGATTGTTCCCCTACTGGAATCAAGGAGGTTGTGGAGTTGGGAGGAGGTGTGCTGATGATAGTACTCCTAATCTGGATGCTGACATTGCTGATAGTCTACAGTTTGAAGAGATTCTTCTACAGCCTTTGTTCAGCTTGCCGTCTGTTATCACCCCTCTCTTGCCGGCTCCTGCTGCTGCTCGTGCCGATATAGATCATGCCGATGAGATAGATCCTGCTGATTACATGGTGGTTGGAGAACAAGCCTTTGTTGATCCAAATGCTGTTGATACTTCTCCACCACCCAGCTATGATTATTTTCTCAATGGGAAGGATATGATGTGCTCAAACTGGTACACTTCCAATGCATCTATCCCCTCCAACAAATTTGGACAGCCTCTCTTCACTGTTCATCCAAGGTTATCCTTCAAGTATACCTTAGGCAGATGTCTACTCCCATTCGGCAAAGACCTCCCTCATGTCACCAAGCATACATTCTCTCCAGGAGATTCTACCAGTGATAGTCCTATCTATCTTCCCTGGATTCTCAATGATGATGACATTGTTCGTACAAAGGGAAAGACTCCTCGGATTTCTAGACTTAAGAAGAAAGTGGCCTATGATCCAATTCGATCTAGACCAGGATAGATAAAGATTAGAGGTGAATCTACCCTTCCCGGTCCTTCTCCAACTGAAGTGTGCATCACTACAAATGGATGGATGAGAAGCTGCTTGATGATCAATGATCTGCTGACTGACATCATTGAAGTTAGGCATACCAATCCTCGTGGCCTTCTTTATTTGATCAAGTCTGCCGCTTTGGCTATGACTCTGCCATTATTTCATCCCCGTCAGCGTGCCGATCATCTAGTCTATACCTCAAGGCTGATGAATGCCGGGTTAATGTCTATGATTCTTGAAGGTCGTGCTTATTTGAACTTAATCTTGGCTACCTTCCTTTCACTTGAAGAGGATGGTATGTTTCATCTGCCGACTGATCGTGCTGTTATAGTTCATCCAGCTTTTCCCTTGCCGATCTTTCGTGCCGATGATTCTGATGATCTCATTGTCTCAACTTTTGTCCCTGCCGATTTCTTCTCTTCTGCTGATGATGCTGCCCTTCAATGGTTCTTACTCATTCCAGCTGCTCCTATTCCTCCTTCTCCCTCTGAGCCGATCTTGATCTCCTCTGATGATGAAATGATGACTGATGACGTGCTTATTGAAGATGCTGATCTGAATAATGAAGATTTTATCCCTTCAATAGTGCTCCCGACGTCTGCCAGTATTTTCCAGCCGACCATCGTCAACAGTCTGTATGAGTATTTGAAGTTTAGTGAAGGCGATTTCACAAATCAGCAAGTGCCTGCCACTCGTGCTGATATTGGTGATATGGCTCTTTCTGTTGGTGACCTGGTTAAGGATGTTCACAAAGACCTGGTTAAGCGTCTACGTAAGTCCAATCAGGAGGAGGAGAATACTCTGGTCAAAGAATTGAAAGCTCTCCTTGCTGATAGAGAAGAGCGTATAATGGCTCTTTCTGAATCCTTGGGGACAACTCATAACATTCAACAGAATCTTGTTGATAATTAGAGGCTGCAGATAAGAGATATGGGAAGACTTGAAGAAGAATTATCTAAGACCAAGCTGCTCTTACCGAAGCTAATCTGAAGATAGCTGCTCTCGAGGCAAACAACAAGATGCTGTCTGATAGATTAGAGAGTGCTCAGAGAAGGCAGAGCAAGGCAAAGAGGAAAGCTGAAAGAAAAGAAGAAAAAGCAAGAAAGAAGGCTAGGAAGTCTGAATCTACAAAGGACTCAACTCCAGCAGCAGATCCCAAGATTTCTGATCCTCCAGCTGCTGATCCTTGAGTCACATAGCCTATGATGTAGATATCTTATTGAAGACCTTCACAGACAAATTTCTTTGCTTATAAAATTTTTATTGTGCTAATATGTTTTTCTTATATTTGTGGTGTTATCTGCATTATTCTGTGCTATTTCCTTTTGCAGATCATCACTCTTGCCGATTCCTTGAACCGGCTTCACCATTTATTTTGGTGAATCCACCTTTGCATTAGACATCTAGTGTGACTTACCTTAGGATTTGGTTATACCTAGATATCCTTAGAAATCTTTTCCCTAAGATAAGAGATGTCTTTAGCTTTAAGGGTGATTGGACTTAAGTAATTAGGAGGAGATTGTTGTTCAATAGATACCTAGGTCTTAGAATTACTTAATCCCAATCATGTCTACACTTAGGGTCCCCCATTTTTATTAGAACCTTTTTAGGTACCCTTAGGATCCTTTGTGACCAGCACAGGTGTATTTCAACTCTTCATTCAAAACAAACCAGCAAGAGGAAGCAAATCAGCAGACCAGTAAACAAGTTGCCGATCAACTCTATTCTTAACATGCGACAAGTTGCCGATCAACTTGCTACAGAAGTTGCCGATCAACTTATTAAAGAAGTTGCCGATCAACTCCATTCACAACATGCCGATATAATAGACAGTCTGCACTGTCAGTCAGGTGACATCATTTCATTAAAGTCAACCTTGCTGATTGTCTCTATACTGTTTTATCATAAAGTAGTTTACCTGCTCTGTAATGATTTCTACGCCGTCTGACACATAGCTACTTTTAGCTATACTCTGTCTCTACTTGCTTTTGCAGGTAACCGGTTGAGACAAAGGGGTCTTTACCCATCAGACTTTTAAGGCACGCGTATCTTCGCCATTAATGCCAAGGATACTGCATTAAATGCTCCTCACCTACCCAGCTGGAAATTCAAATGTTATCCTTCTTCAACAAGCTAAGACATTAACTCCTCCTATATATAGAGGACTCAGTGCATTGAAGAAGGGTGGTGATTTTAGTGCATTGAAGAGAGTTGGTTGTTTGCAGCATTCATTGAAGCTCAAACATTCCTTGTCCAGATAATCATTAGATCATTTAATAGGACATACACTTGTGCACAAACTCTATAACACTGTTAGTATTCCCGAACTAGATTATTTTAAGGAATACGTTGTCTGAGTTTTCACACACCCACCTGAGTGAGATAAGTTCTTTTGAACTTGCCGCTCAAATACACTTGGTCAGATATTTGCTTTACGATTCATTAAACTATCTCTAGAATTTAGTCTTTGTATCCGGCAAAGCCGCTCTTGTAATAGACTAGGGATATTTAATAGTGCTCTTAACCCAAATCCAAGTTCTGACCAAACTTGGTAGAGGACGTAGCAGTATTTACACTGTGAACCTCTCCAAATCTCTGTGTCCTCTGTTACTTACTGTCCTTGCCGGTTGGAACTCTATCACCGGCAAATCATTACTGTTCTTGCTGACTCATCATCATTTCCATTGATCAATCTCTTGAAACTGCATTGAACTTTTAGAAACTACTTTGTGTTTAAACCAAGCTCTCAAAATCTTTTATACACTGATTTTGTGTGAGTTAAAACTAAGTCATATTTTACCCGCTGCGCTTACTGATAATAGTTTGCAAACTGATAAGTGACTTTGCATTTAAAAGTGTTTCTTTGTAAAAGTTTTAAAAAAGGCTATTCACCCCCCCCCCTCTAGCCTATTTTCCTACCAATTGGGCCTAACAGTTCCGGTTTGAAAAACCTTGGCTATATCCTTTGTTATGTGTTTATTTCCGCTGCTATCTGATATATGATAATTGCTATGTGCTATGTTATAATTATTATTGTTTATTGCTTAGTGCATCATAGCATGTCATGTAGTTGCATTAGTAACTTATTGAGATTTATCTCACCCCCTTTTCTTTTATCTTTGTTTTTCCTTAACCCCCCCCAGGTGCTAAGGATTAGTCTCGCTGATCACGAGAAAGAGGACGTCGAGTGTGGATACATTCTTTTGGGGAAGGTTGTTATAGGTTGGTTTACATTATATAAATGTGTAACCATTTTGGGATAGCTGTACCAATCAATGACTTCATTAAGAATTGTATGTTTGTATTTTGTTGGGCATAAACTTGTGGAAGTTTATGATAGTTGTATTTGGTTTTTATCAAACTTGGTTTTGTAAAACTTTGAATCATTACCCTTTTGGTATCAAATGGAATTTTAACTTCAGTATTTCTCAGTTTTGGTTTTAGAGTCGACGTCCAGATCGCGGTCTCGGGCCCACGGGGTCCGGGGTCGCGACATGAGATGCCAATTTACTACTCCTATAGTTTGGCTTTAATTGCTTGGTTTTATTCTTCCTTTGGTTTGTTTGCATTAAAGCTTTTCCCTGACAACCTATTCTTTAGTTTGATACACAATCAACGATGTCTGCATGTTTTTGTTGTCACGTTGTAGTCATTGTGAAGAATGAAGCAAAAATTTATATGTAGTGGACTGATCTGTTGGAGTAGAAGACCAACCGGACTAGCGATCAAAGACGATGGAAAAAATCAAAGCAGCAGCACAGCAGGTCTGGGCGACCTCCCAAACTAACAGGACTGAATCAGGGCTTTTGGTGGAATTTATGGGAGACCGCACAGTATAGAGTGGGCGGCCGCACACCATGGCGGGGAAGCAGTTTTGGCCGAAACTGATTGGTTTTAGGTTTCCTTCTTTGACTAGGATTTGGTCTTTATTCTAGGTTTGCTATATAAGCAGGGTTCCGCCCCATAACTCATTGTAACTCCATATTTACATATTATAGTGCAAGATCATGGCTTGGTAGTGCCCCCAGACGTAGTCAAACATATTGACGAACTGGGTAAACAATTTCTTGTGTTCTTTTCTCTTTTGCTTTGCTTTATTATTTCTTGTGCTTGTTTGTGGTGCAGTGATTTCTTGCGATTTGCTTGGGTGTTGGGTTGGGGAGGGCTTTTCCACAACAACTGGTATCTAGAGCTCCGGTTTAACGATCCGGGTTTATAAAGCAATCAAGAATGGGCAAGGATAAACAAGCGGTGGAAAAAATTCGATGGGTCTGACTATGGTTTTTGGAGGATGCAAATAGAGGATCTCTTGTATAATAAGGATATCTACATGCCTCTAAAAGGAGTCAAGCCGGAAAGCGAAAAACAAGAAGACTGGGATCTCATGGATCGGAAAGCCTTAGGGGTGGTTCGATCTACTTTGTCAAAGTAGATCGCGAAGACTACCAAGAAGGCGAAAACCACCAAGGAGCTATTGGATTATCTTACTGAGAGATTTGAAACTCCATCTGCTGCAAATAAGGTTGATTTGATACGCAAGATGGGTAATCTCAAGATGCAAGAGGGAGGATCCATAGCTAAACACATCGATGAGTTTATGGATGTTATAGACTCATTGGCTGCGTTGGAGATTACTTTCGGTGACGAGGTTCATGCTTGTCAATTGCTAGCATCCTTACCAGGAAGTTGGAGCAGAACGGTGACGGCGTTTAATGCTTCAGCGGGTAAGAATAAATTGAGTATGATGATGTTAATGACTTTCTTTTAGGCGAGGAAAATCGTATAAAGAAGTTGGGGACACCATCTACTTCGGAATCGGCTTTAGCTATAACTAGCAGGGGAAGGCCGTGTTCTAGCAACAAAGGGAGAACAGAGTCAAAGGAAAGTGTAATCAGGGGTGGGGATCAGTCTGTGGAGAACAAGAATGCATAAAGGGTTGCCAAGGGATCGGTTGAGTGCTATCATTGTAAGTAGTTAGGACACTAAAAAAGGGATTGTCCCATGCGAGGGGATAAATCGGCGAATGTGATAATCAAAGGTGACGATGTACTGATTCTGAGCATTAGCAGTGCGCTAGAATCATGGGTGCTGGATTCGGGGGCATCATTCCACTCATGCGGGCATGCAGGGGAGATGGAAAATTACACTTCCGGTGATTTCGGAAAGGTCAATCTGGCGGATGGCGAGCCTTTGGAAATCAAGGGGAAGGGGGATGTCAGAATAGGAGCATCGGACGGAAAGTCTTACATCTACATGGGGTCAAACACATTCCGGGTTTGAAAAAAACCTGATATCAGTTGGGCAGCTGGGTAAAGAAGGTTACACGGTAACCTTTAGCTGCAGAAACTGGGTTATTACCACGGAGGATTCTGAGATAGCTCGGGGTAATAGGGAAGGAAGATTGTATTTGACAAACACCAAGGATAGTATCGCGGTGGCGTCAGCCAAGGGTGATACGGATTTGTGGCACTGTCGATTGGGTCACATGGGTGAGAAGGGTAAGTTGGTTCACACGGACTTGTGGGGACCGACCCCGGTAACTTATCGGGGTGGTGCGTCATATTACATGACCTTCATTGATGATTCTACGAGGAAGGTCTGAGATACTTCTTAAAGGGGAAAGATGAAGCTTTCAGGATATTTAAGAAGTGGAAGGCCTTGGTAGAGAATCGGACTGGACTCAAGGATAAATGCTTGAGGTCTGATAATGGTGGGGAGTATGAGCTCAGGGAGTTTGAGGAATGATGTGATGCGAATGAAATTTACATGGATATTCCAGACTCGGGTGGGAGCAAGACGGTTCATGATGACCAAGGTCAAGGGGTCACTGAAGATGAACAAAATACTCCAGGACCGGATATTCCGCTGCGCAGATCTAACAGAGAGTGTAGATTGGCAAAGGCTCCAGGTTTCTCAAGCAAGATGAATTTGAAGCTGGGTATAGCTTCAACGGGGATTGGAGAATAGGGGAGGAGGGCGTCACTACCGTGATCGAGGTAAGCACTATGGTAATAAGGATGAGTTAAAGACGGATACGGGGCTTGTATACGCGGTTGATCTCTAGGTGGGAGATTGTTGGAGTAGAAGACCAACCGGACTAGCGATCAAAGACGATGGAAAAAATCAAAGCAGCAGTACAGCAGGTCTGGGCGACGGCCCAGGATTAGGGCTGGCGACCGCCCAAACCAACAGGACTGAATCAGGGCTTTTGGTGGAATTTATGGGCGACCGCACAGTATAGAGTGGGCAGCCGCATACCATGGCGGGGAAGCAGTTTTGGCCGAAACTGATTGGTTTTAGGTTTCCTTCTTTGACTAGGATTTGGTCTTTATTCTACGTTTGCTATATAAGCAGGGTTCCGCCCTATAACTCATTGTAACTCCATATTTACATATTGTAGTGCAAGATCCTGGTTAGGTAGTGCCCCCAGACGTAGTCAAACATATTGACGAACTGGGTAAACAATTTCTTGTGTTCTTTTGTCTTTTGCTTTGCTTTATTATTTCTTGTGCTTGTTTGTGGTGCGGTGATTTCTTGCTATTTGCTTGGGTGTTGGGTTGGGGAGGGATTTTCCACAACATGATCTCCATTGATGTGTAACCAATTCTGAGGGGCAAATGTAATTTTTACTACCCCGTCCCAAAAATGAATTGTCTATTTTTTTAAAAAAAAAAATTGCTCATTCATTTTGGGATGGAGTGATTTGTTATTTACGCTGTTTTATTGAGTAGGTATAACTTTATGTAGCTTGACGGCATCTTTATGAATAATTTGGTAATTGAGATATCTCTTGTCTAAAGTTCCTTCTCAAGATGGTTTGGATGTGCAATTTTAACGAGCCGCCCGTCCCGGAGATTTGAAATTCTATACTATGATCCTCCTTAATGATATTTTATCATTGTTATATCTTTCAGTTCATGGGGTTATTAATGTTGGGTTTTGATGCATCATGCGCAGCGTAATAAACAGATAAAATCAAACACCCAAGAGCCCAGATCCGTGCATGTTGATTAAATTAAATACAAGATGAAAGAAACATACCCTTGAAGATCGAATCCATGAACATGGACTTTGAGGTGCTAAAGCAAACACCCTCTATCGGTATCCACACGTCGAACGGATATCAAGAACACCTTCTTGATCTGGATTGCTAGACCCAAGGCTTGATGAAGAAACGATTTCTTCGTAAGAATTATTTTGCTTCATTGATTATTTAGTTATGATGATTCTAAATCTCAAAACTAATAATCCCCTCTGTATGTGTGTAATTGTTTCTCAAACAACATGTTATGATTTCTAAAATAAACTATTAGGTTTCTCAAACCCGACTGCACACATATATAATAGGGTATAAACCTAATTCCTTTTGGGATCAGAATTCCTTATCAAACAAGAGATCTAAACAAACTGTTTGCCGTCTGGACAAACCATCCGTACGGATTGGTTGGGTGGCTCCCAAACCATCCGTACGGATCCTTCCAGCAGGATCCAGCTTTTCCCGTTTTCTGCGCCTTATTCAATCCGTTCTATTGTGTGTGACCCAATAGGATTATACTAAGTTGGCAACGAGTCCAAACGAGTCAGAACCCGTAATTCATAAGCGGACTCTAGCAAGCCATTATGACTACCCAATTAGTATAACTTTGAAAGCCCAAAGTAACCTTATAGAACATATCACCATCCCTTTGTCACACGATATCATATTGGACATAAGTCATGGTCTACCTCAACTTATGTTGTCCAAATCTTTCTCGATCTCGAGTAAATTGATATGAGCAAATAACATTGAACACTTCAATTCATTTGGGTACGGCCGTACACTATTATCAATCTCACTCATCGAGTGGACAAGTAGATATCTCTCTTGAGAGAGGGACAAATTCCATCTTGACTTATCATTCTTCCCTACAAGAATCCGATTATGCCAATCGTAGCCTTTATAACCACCCGGTTAGGGGTAGCGTTTGAGTACGTCAAACATAATGTTCATCATGTGGAAGACTATGATAATCTCAGGTCTAAGGATAAATGATATAACTATTATGAGATTTAATTATGACATTTGACCATGACATAAATCTCATAACGGGTCTATCCAGTACTTGTTCTCCACCGTGTACCCACAAGTTTAATCCGCATCCTATGCGCTATAACCATCATATGATTATCCATTAAACTCATGCTAGCCCTTCATAAGTGCTAGGGACTATGATCATTATAATAAAGATGCAAAAGATATAATAATCAGGTTTGTTATCTCTATAACAATAAAGTTATGATATAACGCATAGGCCTTTCTCAAGGGCCTAGGGCATAATGTCCAACAATCTCCCACTTGCACTAGGCCCAATCAACGCGTATCCAATACCCATTGAGCTTAGTTATGATCTCCATCATAATTGCAAACGAGCTTATATAGGATAATTATCCTTGTTATTATCATGAGGTATTTTGCATATTTTGACATATCCCATCTTTGACGATTTCTCGAGTAAGATAGAAATGTCTGAGTATATGTCTAGATAAGATATTAGTCCCTTGACTTGTGTAATAACGATTATTGACACAATGAAGGTACATTAAATTAGTGACACTAGAAACGATTTCTAGTTTACTAATTAAGATCTTAATCTTAACATTTTTCTGGTTGCATCTCATGCCACTAGATACTCAACCTTTTGTAGAATAGTAATGGTCCATTTAGAACTCTTCTAACACCATTATTAGACGTAAACATGTATTTATACTGCAATATTTATCTTTGTTGGTTTGTAAAAATGCATCTATATAACTATTACAAGTCATCTTTTATTCCATCAAAGATCAAGAACGCATCCTTTAGTTCCTTTTAGAGAACATAAGAGTGTTTCTTAACTAGTGACTCTCACTAGGATCCGATTGGTATCATCTCATCATACTCCAAGTATATGAGACATACGGTCTTAGTACATTTACATGGCTTACATGATAGATCCAATTGCCGAAGCATATGGAATCCTAAAGTCTTCCAGTAAGACTAAATCATGCAAATATTAATGCCATTAAACTTTCACAAGTAACCTCTCCAAGAGTCTTGCATAGTGAACTTTTCATTATCTTGTCTTTACTAGTACTTTGACTTTAACCAAACAACGTTTTAGATTTATCTCCATAAATCTAAATTCCAATGATATAGGTTGCTTTTATCCAAGTCTTTCATTTAGAAACTCTTTCAGAATGAATTATATGTCAACCACATATATATGACTAGGAATAATATTACGCTCCCACTAAATTTATTGTAATCACAAGTCTCATCTTTGATGAATTCAAACTCTTTGAATACTTCATCAAAATGAAATTTCACTCCAAGTAGTTTGCTTCAATCCATCTCATGAATTTCTGCAACTTGCATATTTTATTAGAATCTTATGGATCAATCAAAACTTTTAGGTTGTATCAAACACATCCTAATGTAAGTTCCTGTTAAGGAATATAGTTTTGACATCCATCTGTCATATTACATATTCTAAATATGAAGTCATGACAATAAGAATTCTAATAATATTAAGCATGACTATGGGTGATAAAGTTTCATCATAATCAATATTATGAATTAACTTTACTCAATTAGTCATGCTTTATCAATATGCACCTTGCGATCCATGTACGTTTTCTCCAAGAAAACGCATTTTCTATCCTATGGTTTTTAAGCCTTAGGGTAGAACAATCAAGTTCAAAACTTGATTATGATACATGGATTGCACTTTTAGACTTTATGACTCCAAGTCATTGATCTAAATCAGGAGAGGACTTTGCATCTTGATAGGTAAAGATGAGATTTAACATGCTTTTTGAAATTGGATTTCTTAAAGAATCTCATGAAAATAACTGAGAGTCATATGAGATATGATTGACAAGAGTTGTCTACCTAATTGATTTAATTCTGAGCGGTGCGCCAAAGCGTACTCAAAATTAGATTAAAGCGGGATCTCAACCCATTTAAATTATACTATACATTGGATGTATAAAGAAGGTTGTATAATTTGGTGGGAGTATTTTGTTTTAAAAATACATTATTTATCTCTTTAATGAAAACCGGTACTTATTAAATTTTGGAAATTTTTGCATATTTGTAGATAATGACTAATAACACTCAATCAATGTCGTTGCGATCGATCCTTGAGAAGGATAAGCTCGAAGAGAATGGTACAAACTTTATGGATTGGATCTGTAGCATAAGAATTGTTCTTAGGCAAGAAGATAAGTTGTACATTCTCGATGGGCCTCTCCCTGCTGAACCACCGCCTACTGCCCCTAGGGTAGAAAGAGACAATTACAAGAAACATCGTAATGATTCCAGAGATGTAAGTTGTCTCATGCTTGCTTCTATGTGTTCAAAACTCCAACAAAGTTTGGAACATTTGGAAGCCTATGAGATAGGCGTGGAGTTGAGAACCATGTTTCAAGAGCAAGCTAGGCAAGAGAGGTACAAGACCATTGTTGCATTCACTACTAGTAAAATGAATGAAGGGCAACAAGTGAGTCCTCACTTTCTTAAAATGAAAGGTTATGTAGAGCACCTTGAGAAACTTGGCTATCCAATCTTATTGGAGCTAGCCACGGATCTCATTCTTAATTCATTTCCTAAAAGTTATAATCAGTTTTAATGAATTATAACATGCATGGAATGGATAAGAATCTCTCTGAGTTGCATGGGATGCTCAAAACTGTAGAGATGAAAATTGTGGAGAAAGGTTCTCCCGTGCTCTTGGTTCATGATGGGAAGAAGGCTGGTGCCAAAGGAAAGGGTAAGGTAAAAGTTGTCAAACCCAAAATAAGCAAGGCAAAGGTTGCCAAGGCTTCTGAGGCAAAACCTGATTCACAAAAGGATGCAATCTGTTTCCATTGTCAAGAAATTGGTCATTGGAAACGTAATTGCAAGGCTTTCTTGGAAGAGCAAAAGAAGAAGAAGAGCAGCAAGGCTGCGTCGACTTCAGGTATCTATATGATAGATATTCTCCTTTCTACCACTGATTCTTGGGTATTGGATACCGGATGTGGTTCTCACATTTGTCTAAATGTGCAGGGACTAAAGAATAGGAGACTGCTTAAAGAAGGTGAAGTAGATCTACGCGTGGGGAATGGAGCAAGAGTTGCTGCATTAGCCGTAGGGACTTATGAAGTCACTTTACCTTCCGGATTAATTCTTGTTTTGAACAATTGTTATTATGTTCCGGATTTAAGCAGAAATATTATTTCAATTTCTTGTTTGGATAATGAAGGTTTTAAGTTTCTTATTGAGAATAAGAAATTTTCTATTTATTTAAATGATGTGCTTTATGGTATTGCTAATTCATTTAATGGCCTTTATATCTTGGATGTCAGGAATGAAAATAATGTCTATCATGTAAATAAGAAATCTAAACCTAATGATGTAAATCATACTTATTTGTGGCATTGCCGTCTTGGTCATATTAATGAGAAGCGTATCTCAAAACTCCATGGGGACGGACTTTTAGGTTCATGTGACCTCGAGTCATATGATACTTGTGAGTCGTGTCTTCTTGGAAAAATGACTAAGACACCTTTTACCAAGCTAGGTGAAAGGGCAAGCGACTTATTGGGGTTGATACATTCCGATGTATGCGGACCATTAAGTAGCAATGCTAGGGGAGGATTTCAATACTTCATAACCTTCACTGATGATTATAGTAGATTTGGGTATGTTTACCTAATGAAACATAAAAGTGAAGCATTTGAGATATTTAGAATATTTCAAAATGAAGTAGAAAAACAACTTGGCAAAAGTATTAAAGCACTTCGATCAGATCGTGGTGGTGAATACTTAAGTCAAGAATTTGATGATCATCTAAAGAATTGTGGAATAGTTTCACAATTGACTCCACCCGGAACACCACAATGGAATGGTGTGTCCGAGAGGAGGAATCGGACTTTGTTAGACATGGTTCGATCAATGATGAGTCAAGTTGATCTTCCAATATCTTTTTGGGGTTACGCTCTAGAAACCGCTGCTTTCACACTAAATCGTGTTCCAACTAAATCGGTTCAAAAGACTCCATATGAGATGTGGAGCGGAAAGAAGCCTTGTCTATCTTTCATGAAGATTTGGGGCTGTGAAGTTTTTGTCAAAAGACTTATCTCAGACAAACTTGCACACAAATCTGATAAATGTATTTTCGTGGGATATCCTAAGGAAACTAAAGGATATTACTTTTACAACCGAGAGGACAACAAAGTGTTTGTTGCCCGAACTGGTGTCTTTCTAGAGAAAGAGTTTCTCTCCAAAGAAATCAGTAGGAGTAAAATAAATCTTGAAGAAATTCGAGACCCAGAAAATAACATTGAACCAATGGTGGAGCAAGAACAAGAACCACAAGGAGTTGTGGAACCTGTTCAAAGTACACAAGCAACTCGCAGATCTAGTAGGTTACGATCCGAGCCAGAGAGATATGGATTTCTCGTAACGGATAGTAATGAGGTAGAAATCATTGAGAATGATGAACCGTCAACCTACCAAGAGGCGATGTCTTCTCCTGATTCGGACAAGTGGCTTGGAGCCATGGAATCCGAATTGTAATCCATGCAAGACAATCAAGTTTGGAATTTGATTGATGCGCCCGAAGGTGTAAAAACCATAGGATGCAAATGGGTCTTCAAGAAGAAGACTGACATGGATGGGAAGGTGCATACTTACAAAGCTAGGCTTGTAGCGAAAGGTTATAGGCAAGTTCATGGTATTGACTATGATGAGACCTTTTCACCCGTAGCAATGATCAAGTCTATAAGAATTTTGCTTGCCATTGCCGCATATCATGACTATGAAATATGGCAGATGGATGTCAAAACCGCTTTCCTAAATGGAAAACTCCAAGAGGATGTGTATATGACACAACCAGAAGGTTTTGAACAAGATTCTAAGGTATGCAAATTGCAAAGATCCATCTATGGATTGAAGCAAGCTTCAAGGAGTTGGAATCTCCGTTTTGATGAATCGGTCAAAGAGTTTGGCTTCATCAAGAACGAAGATGAGCCTTGTGTATACAAGAAGATTAGTGGGAGCATAGTGCTATTCCTTATTTTATACGTAGATGACATATTACTCATTGGAAACGACATTCCTACACTTCAGTCTGTGAAGACTTGGTTAGGAAAGTGCTTCGCAATGAAAGATATGGGTGAAGCCGCATATATTCTTGGCATTAAGATCTATAGAGATAGATCAAGGAGGCTACTTGGATTAAGACAAAGTACATACATTGACAAGGTCATTAGAAGATTCCGTATGGAAAATTCTAAGAGAGGAACCTTGCCCGTGTTACATGGAGTTTCTCTAAGCAAGACTCAATGTCCTAAGACAAAAGATGAGCGTGAGAAAATGAATGATGTTCCATATGCTTCGGCAATTGGGTCCATCATGTATGCCATGATTTGTACTAGGCCGGATGTATCTTATGCTTTGAGCATGACAAGTAGATACCAATCCGACCCTGGCGAAAATCACTGGATAGCTGTAAAAGCGATTCTTAAGTACTTGAGAAGGACTAAAGACTCGTTTTTGGTCTATGGAGGAATGGAAGATGATCTCGTTGTAAATGCTTACACGGATGCAAGCTTCCAAACTGACAAAGATGATAGCCGATCGCAATCAGGTTTTGTGTTTATGTTAAATGGTGGAGCTGTAAGCTGGAAGAGTTCCAAGCAAAGTACAACCGCTGATTCTACAACAGAAGCTGAGTATATTGCTGCATCGGATGCTGCAAAAGAAGCTGTTTGGATTAAGAAGTTCATAACTGAACTTGAAGTGGTTCCTAGTATTGCTAATCCAATAGACCTTTATTGCGACAATAATGGTGCTATTGCTCAAGCAAAGGAACCAAGAGCACATCAGAAATCCAAACACATACTTAGGCGTTTTCATATCATTCGAGAGATCGTTGATAGGGGAGACGTAAATATATGCAGAGTACCTACTGATGACAATGTTGCGGACCCACTAACAAAGGGACTTCCACAAGCTAAACATGATGGTCATGTTAGGTCCATGGGTATTAGATACATGGGAGATTGGGCTTAGGGCAAGTGGGAGATTGTTGGTAGTGGTGCCCTAGGCACGTTTAATAAACGTTGTAATTGTTATCATTTATTTCATATCAATAAAGAGATGTTTTGATTATTATTGTTGTTCATGTTTACTTATAATAATCTCCGTCCCTAGTACTTGTTAAGCACTAGTATAAAGGCTAAATGATCATAGGATGATCATGTTAGATTTATGGGTACTTGTTTGGAACAAGGTACTGGACATGACCCGCTCTATGAGATTTATGTCATGGTCTATGTCATACATATATCTCATATTAGTTATGTCATTTGAATCCTTAGACATGAAGTTATTATAGTCTTCCACTTGATGAACATTATGTTTGACATATTCAAACGCTACTTTTAACCGAGTAGTTATAAAGGGTATGATTGGCATAATCGGAATCCCGTTGGGAAGAATAATAAGCTAAATGGATTTGTCCCTCCTCGGAGAGATGTCAAGCTTGGGCCACTCGTAGGAATGATGTTGATGAAATGTTCGGCCGGACTCAGATGAATTGATTGGATCAATGTCATTTGGATTATCAACATATTCGGAATCGAGAAAGTATTGAACAAAACAAGTTGACTGTTTGACCATGACTTGTGTTCAATGACATCGTGGACAAAGGGATTGTGACATATTCTAAGAGGAATGCGAACTTGTATCTAGTTATACTATTTGGGTAGGTATGACGGTTTGCTAGAACCTAATCATATCTTATGGTTTCATGTTTGAATCCATTGCCAACTTAGTATAATCCTAGAGGGTCACACACAATAGAACGAATCTTTAAAAGGGACTATATTGGAATTTTGGAAATTCTGGACATTCTGAATAGTGGGCGACCGCACAGTATTGACTGGGCGGCCGCACACTTAGGACAGTTTTGTACCAGTTTTGCTTCAGATAGTTGTGCGACCGCACAGATGATTTTGGGCGGCCGCACAGTACTGTCGGGTGGGAGATTCCTAATTTGATTAGGAAACGAATTTTGGACGGATTTTGACACAAGTTTCCTATTTGGAATAGGTCATGCTTGTGTATAAAAGACCAAATTCGGTCAGCACTCAAGGCTAATGATTTTGTGAGTCTCAAAGAGTTTGAGAGAGGGTTTATTTTGTTCCAAGACATTCTTGGTTGAGGAACAAAATAATACACAAAATAAATTCCATATAGTTCTTTTGATTGTGAAAAAGTGTTTCACAATTTGGTCTAGCAACCAAGATCAAAGAAGCTCCTTTGATATTCGTTCGAAGTGTGGATACCGCTAGAGGGTGAAAATCATCATCTTCAAAGTTCGTGTTCAAGCTTTGTGATCGTGATCAAGTCTTCAAACCTCCACCAAAGACCAAGAGAATTTGATAGCCATCAAGGGTTAGTTTATTCCTTTATTCCTATGTTGTATTTGATTTAATCATATGAACGGATCCATGGCTTTGGGTTTCAAAATTTTAAATGCTAAATTCCGCTGCGCATGTTTGATCGAAATCCAACACCCTCATCTTGCTCGTACACTGATAGAATTAATGCACCTCGCTTTGGCAGAGCCCACATAAAAATACCTGGTGTACTCACAAGTGTTTTAATAATGGATTAGAGCATGACTTACGTTTTAAAGAAGGTTCATTTAACATAGAGACATGCATCATATATTTAATTATGTCAAACATAATATAATATAGTCTTTGCATGATGGATGTCAACTAATCAAATTAATTCACAGAAGCAAAATCTTGTGATTCAATTACGAAGCAACATTATGGGGGACGAAATCTAAATTATCTGTAAACAATTTACAGATTGGATATTTCATTCGCATTCCCAAAAACAAGCCGTAAGCCTGCCATTGGTCCATGCAATGAATTAATCCAAATTTAGTTTCCTTCTCTTGCAAACAATTTGCATCTTTTATAGGGTTAAATTCTGAAACTTTGAGATTACACCAATCTTAAACTCCTTAAGATTCTGATCTCATTAACTGTCTGGACTTATGAACTGAAATTTGTTTCATGAAACACGGTTTCTAAAACCTTCCATCTGAAAGAGATCGGAATCAGTAACGCCAAACTATACGTACGGTTGTCTCTGGCAGCTTCCAGATTCATCCGTACGGCTCTATCATACAGGTCACAGAAACTCTGAACTATTCATAATTCTGGAACTGTATCTGCAGAGCATCTTGAAATTGAGAGCACAAACCGTACGGCCTAAACTAAGCCAAAAGGCATCCACGTTTCTGTACTAAGATCAAGGAACCAAGTAACTTCTCTATACGGTAGAAACTAAGCCAAAAGGCATCCACATTCCCGTATAGATTGGTCACATGTCTCAAGACCCTTTCATTGTCTCTTAATCTCACAGATGACAACAATTCTAAACTCTTTAGAACTCTGATTTCTGTATCCTTTCTGAATTCTTCGGCCGAAAACTGTTTCAGGAAACACGGTTTCAAAAACCAGCCGTCTGAAAGCAGTTTCCAGTTTTAGATTCAAATCCTGCAAACAATTTACAGAATAATCTGAACACCAGAAAACAGAATCAAATCTGAGAATTTCCAAACTATCCAAACGGATCAGTTTGGCATCATCCAAACCATCCGTACGGATCCATTGGTAGGATCCCATATTTTCAGGTTTTTTCAGAATTTCAAAATTCGACCAAATCCAATATCATGTTTATACATAATCAGATTACAGAAACATGAATTTACAGATTACGAATTTAATTAGATCTAATCAATATCATGAATAAACAATTTATTACATATATAAATTAGATCTAAATTATCAATACACATAATCCAATTATTTATTGATAATCCCAACATGTAATTATTCATATAGATCAAATCAATTTAATAATCACATAAACCCCATATCAGCATGCTCATAAAATTTATATCTCATATAAAACTCAAATCACATATTCATCTTATTATCATGTAGATATCATATAATCGAATTAAACAATTTCAACATGATATACTAAAATAATCAACAACGAACGGGGCTCTGATACCACTGTTGGGTTTTGATGCATCATGCGCAGCGGAATAAACAGATAAAATCAAACACCCAAGAGCCCGGATCCGTGCATGTTGATTAAATTAAATACAAGATGAAAGAAACATACCCTTGAAGATCGAATCCATGAACACGGACTTTGAGGTGCTAAAGCAAACACCCTCTATCGGTATCCACACGTCGAACGGATATCAAGAACACCTTCTTGATCTGGATTGCTAGACCCAAGGCTTGATGAAGAAACGATTTCTTCATAAGAATTATTTTGCTTCATTGATTATTTAGTTATGATGATTCTAAATCTCAAAGCTAATAATCCCCTCTGTATGTGTGTAATTGTTTCTCAAACAACATGTTATGATTTCTAAAATCAACTATTAGGTTTCTCAAACCCGACTGCACACATATATAATAGGGTATAAACATAATTCCTTTTGGGATCAGAATTCCTTATCAAACAAGAGATCTGAACAAACTGTTTTCCGTCTGGACAAACCATCCGTTCGGATTGGTTGGGTGGCTCCCAAACCATCCGTACGGATCCTTCCAGCAGGATCCAGTTTTTCCCGTTTTCTGCGCCTTATTCAATCCGTTCTCTTGTGTGTGACCTAATAGGATTATACTAAGTTGGCAACGAGTCCGAACGAGTCAGAACCCGTAAGTCATAAGCGGACTCTAGCAAGCCATTATGACTACCCAATTAGTATAACTTTGAAAGCCCAAAGTAACCTTATAGAACATATCACCATCCCTTTGTCACACGGTATCATATTGGACATAAGTCATGGTCCACGTCAACTTATGTTGTCCAAAGCTTTCTCGATCTCGAGTATATTGATATGAGCAAATAACATTGAACACTTCAATTCATTTGGGTACGGCCGTACACTATTATCAATCTCACTCACCGAGTGGCCAAGCAGATATATCTCTTGAGAGAGGGACACATTTCATCTTGACTTATCATTCTTTCCTACAAGAATCCGATTATGCCAATCGTAGCCTTTATAACCACACGGTTAGGGGTAGCGTTTGAGTACGTCAAACATAATGTTCATCATGTGGAAGACTATGATAATCTCAGGTCTAAGGATAAATGATATAACTATTATGAGATTTAATTATGACATTTGACCATGACATAAATCTCATAACGGGTCTATCCAGTACTTGTTCTCCAACATGTACCCACAAGTTTAATCCGCATCCTATGCGCTATAACCATCATATGATTATGTATTAAACTCACGCTAGCCATTCATAAGTGCTAGGGACAATGATCATTATAATAAACATGCAAAAGATATAATAATCATGTTTGTTATCTCTATAACAATGAAGCTATGATATAACGCATAGGCCTTTCTCAAGGGCCTAGGGCATAATATCCAACAATCAATTATTATGATATGGGTAGAATGAATATTTGGTGATCATGGCGGCAGTGGCGGACCTCGGGTTTTTAAACACCGGGTGCACAATACTACATAACTTCAAACTAAAAATTTTCATAACGCAATTACATTATAATACATAACTTTAAATACATTTGTCTCATAAAAATTTCGTAACGCAGACTAACAACGAGAAATAGAGAATTTTATTGATAAAAAAAGATTGACACTTGTACTTAACCGGTTGTGTTTGCATTTAGATTGAGTTGATATAGTTACAAAAAAAATCAAAAGGTTATTGTTATAAATTTTAGTGACAATAGATTTAAAGAAATTTTCTTATATTTATAGTGATATTGCAATATTTTTAAAAATATTTTAAATTATTACTAATAATTCAAAAAATATAATGTAAAAAAAGCCAAAATCATTTTTTTTCTAAAAAAAAAAAGCCCAAATTAGTTATGATTGAACTAAAAAAGAATGGATAAAAGCCCATGAGAAAAAATAATCAACATGAATGAGTAAAAAAGAAAAAGCATCTCATTTGCTACCAATGGGATTTGAACCTTGACCTTTTATAACTCACATGAATAACCTAACCACTAGAGCAATCAGCCTGTTTTGTTTACTTTTGGAACTCTATTTATATATTACTTATTTATTCTGGGGATGCACACAATTAGAAAAAAATAAAAAAATTAGTGATTTATTTGGTTGATCCCGTGCACGTGCACCCCTCTTACTATGGGAGGTCCGCCCTTGGCGGATGAGTTTTTTGATAATATTGCAAATGAAAATATCATGAAGTATTTTTAAAAGATGAAGAAAATAAGAACATCTATGTTAATTAGCCTATGTCCTTCGCGTTGAATAATGCCGTTATTATATTTTGATATTGATTTTTTTGGTTATGTAAAATTTGACGAGTGCTACTATTCACACCCGCACAATTGCTTAACAAACCCGCAAGTAATAGTATTTCAAAAATGCCATAAGTTAAAATGTCTATACTATCCTTCTACTAAATAAACCCATAACATTAACTTACTCATCCATTCGCCCTAATTTTTAACCCATTGTTCTTACCCCAATTGTTTTTACATTCCCATTGTATTTACATTCTCAGTTAAAAATCAAAAATCAAAATCTCTCTATCTCTAGAATAATTATTCAAAAATTCAACTGTGTTGAAAGATTAAGAATCATGGATGGAACATCCCAGAATTTCGACGCACATGTAAGCTTTTCTTTCACAAAACTCATTTTTTCGTTCTCTGTGGGTTTTTATCGAAAACCCTAGTTCCTTTCTACGGTTCGGCCGACAGCGACCGAACAATTGCAAAATTTTCAGCCTACGCCAGCCGAACATCATGCATAAAAATGGCTCCACATGACCGAACATTTTGATATTGTTCGGTGACCATCAGCCGAACAATGGCAATTTGTTCATTCACCTTTGGCCGAACATTGTGATATTGTTCTATTGTCTACGGTTGAACAGTAAGTTATGTGAAGCTAAGTATATTTTTTTTAAACAATTTGCAGTACTCAAGCATAGAGCAAACCTGTGAAAGTGTTGTTCATCCACACAATCATGCGATAGTTGAATTTGAAGATGTGTTTGAAGACTTGACACACGTGTTCACCATGCATTTAAACTTTATATCTCGAGATAGATTGTGCGAATGGGTGCGTACTAAAGGAAGGGAGCATGGATTTGTTATTATAATTGGTTGATCAGACAAAGGGTGCCGTAATACGATACCTAGAATGACTTTAACTTGTGAACGTAGCGGCATTTTCCTTGAATCGAAGACAATCTCCCAATTGTCTGAAGAAACGGTTGAAAAAGAAGCAAAAAAATCTAAGAAAAATAGAGATGGCGCAACAAAGAAATGTGGATGTCCATTTATGTTGAAGGCTAAACAAGTCAACAATGAAGGTGAATGGCAATTGGAAGTGGTGTGTGGTGTTCACAATCATCCAATTGCAACATCTATGGTGGGTCATTCGTTTGCCGGTAGATTAATGAAATCAGAAGAGGAGTATGTTTCCGATATGTCACAAAGAAATTGCCGACCGTTAGAAATTCTACATGGCCTAAAGGAGAAATACCCTGAGAACAAGTCCGTGATAAAGACTATTTATAATGCACGCCTGAAGAATAAAGTAAATGAGCGTGCTGGTCGATCAGAAGTCCAACAACTCATGTTTAAATTGAAAGAACATGGTTATTTTCATCTTTTTCGACGATGTGAGAAGGCGAACACAATCAAGGATTTGTTCTTTGCTCATCCGGGTAGCATTAACTTGTTGTGTGCATTTCCATACGTCATATTGATGGATTGCACTTACAAGACTAATAGGTACAAGTTACCATTACTAGAGATTGTAGGCGTGACATCAACGCAAATGACCTTCTCAGTTGCTGGTGCGTACTTAGAGTTTAAGAAAGAAGAAAACTACACTTGGGCTTGTTCAGTCTTGAAATCTCTTATGGATCAATCATGCCTTCCAACTGTAATTATCACGGATAGAGAATTTGCTTTGATGAATGCAATTCGCACAACCTTCCCCACATCAAATCATTTCCTTTGTCGATGGCATATAGAAACATTGCAGCAAATTGCAAAAAAAAATTGAAAACAAAAGAGGCTTGGGATAGTTTTAATCTTCATTGGAATTTGCTGGTTGATTCAGATAAGGAAACAAGTTTTGGTGATCGTGTACATCTATTAACTGAAGGCTTCAAAAAATATCCTACTGCTGTTAAGTACGTCATGGAACAATGGATTGTACCATACAAAGAACGATTTGTCACTTATTGGACAAATAAGGTTATGCACTTTGACAACTTGACAACAAACAGGTATAAAGTTTACAGTTCATTTTCATGATTTGTTCTTTTTTAAAGACAAACTTAATAAATATTAATTTTATTTTTATGTTAGAGCGGAGAGTCAACATGCCAGGTTGAAAAAACAGCTTGGAACGAGTCAAGGGTCGTTTGAAACTTGTTGGGTTCAAATTCACAAACTTATCGAAACATCTCATGTTGCAATTACACACTCATTTGAGAAAAGCAAGAATGTAGTGCAGCATAAATTCAAAATGAGTCTATTTTCTGAGATAATTGGTATGGTGTCTATGCATGCACTGGGTTTGATACATAATGAAGTCAAGTATATTGGTGAAAATGGCATGGATGCTTTGTTATGCCGGTGTTATTTAGAACAAAATGCGGACTTCCTTTTCCACACGAACTTACCGTATATGTCAAATCAGGATCTCCCATCCCACTTAGTGATATTCATTCTTTTTGGCGGAAGTTGGATGCCTTACCGATTACATGTGTTAATGGTGATTTTCAGCACGAAGCACGTAATCGATATAATGAATGTGTGAGTAATCTTGATATCAGATTTGAGGGTGCTCCAGATATTGAGAAGACTTTAATTTTGAGGAGATTGACAGAGATTTGTAATCCGGAAACAACTTTAGTTAGCGAGCCTGAAGTGAAAGTCAACAATAAAGGTCGCCCTAAAGGGATAGTAGCTAAGCATGCCAAATCAACGAAACGTGATCCTAGCTACTTCGAGTATGTAGTGGCCATAAAAGATAGTTGCTCACAGGTCGAACCATTTGCGTTCGATGTTGATTCTAATCATTGCTCTCCAACGTTCACATCAAAGGCCAAGTTAAAGGTAATTATTTCACTTACGTAGTTATATTGTTTGGTTCAATCATCATATTATCTAAGTATATTCACTTATGTTGATTTTATGTTGCTTTGTTTAAATTTTATATCATGTGTGTCAAAGTACTCGACTTTCCATATCATCAAATATCATTGATCAATTCCCACCTTATATGTATATTCATATTGAGAGAACGACAGATGTGATCGGTAATGGTCATTGTGGTTTTCGATCTATCGCGGGGTTTCTTGGACAAGAATATGACTAGTCTAAGGTTCAAGGAGAATTATTCCAAGATTTATTCACTTATGAAAGCTTATATAAAGTATTGTTCGTCGACACTCATTTTCTGTAGAGAGAATGAAAACAAGTCTCCGTTGGTATAATACTCCCGCACCACAGGATTATTGGTTTACTGTCCCAGAAATGAGTTACTTGGTTGCATCTGCATTCAACGTTGTTCTTGTTTGTCTAAGCAAGCAAATGTCTTTGACATTTTTCCCTCTATGGACACCAATGCCTACAAACCCAAAGCTCATTTGTATTAGACTCATCAATGGTGATCATTATATTCAGGTACTGCTAAATGTCTTTGGTGTGTTAATATAATTTATGTTCAGTTGGATTCATGATTGTTGTGTTAATATATTGTAGGTTCACTTGAAGGAAGGATGTCCATTACCACCGCTTATCTACAAATGGCATTCTAGTCGTCATGAATGTGCAGCAGGATGGTTAGACTATTACGGTGAACGACTCACAAAAAATTGATGAACTAGTGAACGTGGATAAAAAAAAATGTTATTTTGATAGTTATTTTTGGATTATATTTTGGTATTATGATTTTTGGATTATATATTAGTATTATGTTATTTTGATGAACTAGTTTGATAATCATTTTTGTATTATATTTGGGCATTATGTCATAATTGAAGTATGGACAGTAGTCACTTAAGTGAGAAAGTATTTCTGGGACGGAGGGAGTAGTTTAAAAAGGACACTACATTCACGTATGCAACAGAAGGAAGAATATAAATACTTTAGCATATTGTTAGAGCCAAGTGCTAAACATTGAGGTATGCAACAGTGCAATATGTCAGAAACTATCGAAGGCTTTACGTTCGGCCACACCGGGTAGAACAAACAGGATATGTTCGGCCACTTCGCATAGAACAAAATGGATCCGTTCAGCCAATACTAGATGAACAACTTACATTTGTTCACTCAATGTCGGCCGAACATTACTTAAAAAAAATACTTTTTTGGCAGGTCATGCACTACAAAAACAAGGTCATGCAATACAAAAACATGTACTCCTTCGTTTTGGCAGGCCCTGCAATCCAACAGCAAATACTAACGCATTCGTTATTCCTTTCCTTGTGCCAAAAACAATACTCTTATAAGTTTGAAATGATGATTAAACGCGAACCTCCATTTAACCAGAGAATTGCTGGAAGTTGACTGGGTAATGTTCGGCCACACCGGGTAGAACAAAAAGGATATGTTCATCCACACCGCGTAGAACGAAATGGATCCGTTCGGTAAGTACCGGATGAACAACTTACATTTGGTCGAACAATACTTAAAAAAAATGGCAGGTCACGCACTACAAAAACAAACTTACTACCTCCGTCTCAAAAATGAATGTCCAATAAATATACAAATGTAATTTTGATCAAAGAGTAAATTTGAATATATTTTTTACGTTCATTTTGGAACGGAAGTAGTACTATATATATCAAGAGTAAATGTGACTACAATATCTTCACCACAATCAATTTTAACACCAGATATTGACTTATCCATCTCATCTTTCCTCAGCTGCCGATGAATATTGCTGCTGCTTCTTGCTCGAGTTGCAGAATGACCACACCTAATCTATTATTACTCTAGTGCAACTTACAATGTCTACAAATAGTAAAGAAGAAGAGTGCTAGAAACAGAACCTACCATTACTTATTTGATAAAGCTCCTTGCATATCATGTAAAGAAGTGGCACACTATTATTGCACTCCCATCATTAGCACCCCTTTAAAAAAAGTTGTAACCTTGAATACAGATCAAACTTGACGTGCAAAATTATTAGAAACTACTTTAAAACCATAAAAGAAGTCAAACCTGTTCAAATTACATGAGTTTAAATCCATACGAAAAAAAAAACGTCAAACAAGTTTAAACTGAAACAATGCATAATTCAACGCCTCCTATTACGACGTGGACGAGAATTCAATGGTCCGGACTGCTCAGATGGAGCTGATAAAGATGCATACGTTCGATATACGACGTCCATAGCCTCATCCACTGTAATAGTGCGATCTCCAGATGACCATCTTTCAAGAAGTGGTCCCATCACCGCTCGGCTAGATCTAACCATCTCCCATGGATCTGGTACAACAACTTCTGTCGTCCCTCTTACCGCCTGAGATCTTAAATGTTCTGGGTGAACAATAGGATGTGAGTGTCGGGCATACCACTCGAGATAGTCAGGAGTTATCTCGTGTGGTAGTTGGGCACGTCTGGTAAGTTGGTCATCATAAAGAAGATATCTACTCCAATTCTCAAAGTATTGTGCAAGTGCCATCCACATAGCCACATTCTTCGAGGCTACTCTCGAAGTGATGTTATGTGCAATAGGAAGCTCTGGTATATTTTGCACATAACCAAATTGCCTCAGTACCCTGTTAGGAAGATGTGGCTCAATAACTGATCCAATCGCTATACATCCAAGAAATAGAGAAACACGGGAAAAAGGATATGTTTCTCTCACAGATGATGTATATGGAGTCCACATAACCTACAAATATCAAAATATAAAGTATTAGTAATATATTGAAATGAGAAGAATATTAACATAAATAGAACAACATGAATTAATTACATTTGTTCCTCTAAGGCAGTCAATCTCCTCCTGCTTAGACTGCAGGGAGTACGATGATGATCCTTGACTAGGCCTGTCAATTATAGCTCGTTACCCGAATACCCGCTCGACCCAACTCCCTATTTACCCGACCCGACTCAGCTTGTTTACCTTCTCGGGTTAGAATGGGTAACTCGTCCTACCCGTCAAATTTCACGGGTTAAAGCAAGTTAAACTTGCCAACCCGTTAAACCCACTAGTGTTAAAAAGCAAACTGAAATTAAACGAGCCCGTCATTCCTTCTCTTTCTCTGTCTCAATTAAATTGAAAGACTCCAGCCGCAGTGATGACGACGGACCTGACGGTGGTGACCGGAGAGGGTGACGGCCTTGACGGCGGTGAACGGTGACTGACCTGACGGCGGTGAAGGGCGATGGTGACGGACCTACGGCGGTGACCGACGACGGCGATGGACCTGCTGGAGGTGATCGGAGATGACGACGGATTTCAGGTTGCATATGTATTAGAAACCCAAGTCGTTCTTCTCTTTCTGTCTCAAAATTCTCAAAATCATAGTAGCAAAAAAGGCTTTTGAAGTTGGGAAAAATAATTATCTCTGTCGATTCCGTGGTCGGCGATGTAGCTTCGTCGGCGTTCTTTTAGAAATCGAGGAGAGAGAAAGGTAGGGGAAGGGGAAGGGAAAGGGAAAGGGGAAGATAACAGGCTTGAAAGGTTGTATTTGGGAAAGTGGAGACTTTTTGGATTATTCAATGTACTGTATTTATTAACTTCTCATTTGACAGTTTGACTACCCTTTTGAAATAGAAAATGGTTTATTTCTTTTTTATTGTTTTAAATAGAATGGGTAGTAGTTGTACACTTTAAAAACTAAACTGCTACTTGCATTTCAAGAGTATTCTGATAGTATACAATAAGGGGACATACAGGCATAAACGACCGTCAAAATAAAAAAAATTAAAAATTAGAAATTAGAAAAAAACTTTTAAAAATATTTTTTTGCTTACCGGGTCAACCCGTACCCGACTCGCCTCGTTGATTACTCGACCCGTGTAACCCGCAAATGTAATCGGGTTGTGACGGGTTGAACCCGTTTAACTCGCTAACTCGCCTCGACCCGCTTAATTGACAGGTCTATCCTTGACCCTTAAGTGGAAGCCACTTCATTGCAAGCGGCTGACCAACAGCGTATGAAATGCTATGATCAGGCCTAAAAACGGGAAAATGCTCATATATCCATGCCTGCGTATCATATATTAACAATTATATATCAACATTAAATGACATTTATTTTTATTTTTTTTATAAGAAACACATATAAAGTATAAACATAATAATTTTAAACAATATTTACGCACCTCCAAGAGCGTTAAATACCCGGCTATTTGTTTGCATCCATGTCTGGATCCTTGGCCTAGTTGCGTGTATAGAAAAGCTAGGGTACCTGCTCCCCAAGCATAGTCACCAACATTTTCAACATCTTTCAAAAACTCCAGATAATAAAGGTTCACTCCAGTTCCGGTCTTGTCACTGAATAATGTGCAACCTAATAAGTATAGTAAATATGCCCTCACTGCAAACACAATAGTGCCTCGGTCATTGGATGTCATTTTTCCTTGGAATGTAGTGCGCAACCACTCAAGTTTAATTGCTGAACCCCTAGGACCTTTCATTCCTGCAAGAGCCTCGACTTCAGACACTCCCAACACTTCAGCAACCAAAGTAGTAGGTGTTGACACAAAATTTGCAACATTATAAATCAATGGATAGCCCGTAGATGGGAGCCCTGTAAAACACTTCACATCATCTAATGTGATGGTCATCTCCCCAAACGGCAAATGGAAACTATTAGTTTCCGAGTGCCAACACTCCACAAAGGCACTAACTAACACTTTATCTACATCGGAATAAGATAATGCTGATATCTGGGCTAAACGTGAATTCTCGAGAACACTATAAAATAAAGGAGACACTTCCGTACCTAATATCCATTGTTTTAGTTTCCCGGTGTGATTAAAACATTTCAAAACATCATGCTCATTACCGATAGTTATTTTTGCCACGACGTGATCTTTAGACGAGTGTAGCAAGTTGCCAACTATTGGTCCACCTGGAAATGGATATGTAGCATCCACTTGTTCCTCTTCTTCATTACCTTGTTCTACACCATCTTGACTAGTCACATTTTCTTCTTCATTCTGAACTTGATCCCCGTGTTGTGATTGAAGGCGTTCTTCATCCCTCGCTCTTCTAGTGGAAGCGGTTGTCCTTGATCCCCTCCTCATATATGTTAACACTAGATAGGCAAAAGAAATAATAAGTGTGAGATAACAAAGTCATGAACTGCAAAAAAAAAAAAAAAAAAAAAAAACTGTATGAATGAAACTGCACTGTTCGGCCACTGATGAATGAACAAAATCACAAAGTGTTAGAGTAATAAAACTACAAAGTGTTGATAAATACACACAAGGAAACTTTTGAAAGTCAATACAGAAAATGTGGTATGATTAGCAATAAAACTACAAAGTGTTCAATGCATGTGGTTGGATTGCTAACTTGAGGAGGTTCAGCATTTAATTAAATTTTATTTGAAACAGGCAGTCCAAGACATAAAGATGATAGGCAGAAATTGCAAGGGATACCTCAGGGAAGTGGAATTGTTTCAGTTAAATCATACAATAAGTCTAACATTACTTAATCAAATTTACCAATGGAAAGGAATATGTGAAAGACGGCCCCTACTAAGGTAGTACAGTTTGCATGGGCGTCAGCTTGAAGCCATAAAAATAAAGGAAACTTAACTTGTTCTAGGAAGAGACAAGATGTTTATCAAGTAGTGTAATATACAAGTTCTGGAATTTGTTGAAACTAGAGAATTGACCATTGCCTTTTCTATTCATTTGAAAAACACTATTTTCCTTTGGAGTGAGTTTTTGATGATCATAACACAGAATCTGAAGTTAAAGAAAACCATTCAGAGTTCGAGATAAAGTTTACATCAGCAAGGTTTTTGTACATCAAATTTGGTGCAACGGGTCTTGTTCAATGCAGCAGATTTAGTGCAAGAGCAGCCGGTTTTGCGAAGAGCAATCAGACTATATCAGATCGCAGGAAGTTTTTCAGTACAGACTACAACAAATTTGCAGATTATTTTTGGAGTTTCGAGACCAGGTTATAGCGTGAGTTCTAGTGCGGTATCAATACAAAGTTCGGTCGGTTCCTAGCGAACAAATTCAGAATGTTCGGTCGGCTTTGGTCGAACAATACACATATGTTCGATCGATACCAACCGAACTTCCTCATACTTTTCAGTACACCAGAGCCGAACATATCAGTCGGGACTCTCAAAATTTCGCCAAAAATTGAACCATAGATAACTGAAAAATACCCATTTTGATGCATTATTTTGTTAAATTACATGAAGAAACAAACATTCAACTAGATTATTGAGAGAAAAAGTAACTTTCTTTGTCAAATCAAACATTCACTTCACAATTGAGACTTAACCCTAAATCTTGTGTGATTTAGGGTGTTGATTTGCCTCTCAATAATGTAGAGCCTTGAATTGCACATAAAATGAAGTGAGTTAGAAATAATTGAGAAGAAATTGAAGAGGAGTGTGAGAGACTAGGATGAAGAACTCACCTGCACCTTCTTGTCGCCGTCTTTGCGTCTGAGTGCCGATGGGTGTGGGGTGTAACGCACATCCTTAATCTCGTTAAATATTTGACTTATTTGTTAAATTCTTGACTTGCTTGTTAAATTCTTGACTAGCATATTTATATGCTATTTTATTTGAGTTAATTATTTAGCTACTTTAGAAAATTAAGGTGGTTAAATGTCAAAGTTGAAAGTTTAGGGGCCTTTTTGTCAAAGTTAGAACTTGAGGGGCCTAGTTGCAATTCTTGGAAAGTTCCAAGTATATAAGTGTGTTTGCCTGAGAAAGGCAATTCAATTCTTCAAACTTCTCGTACTTTCTCTCTGTTTCATAATAGGGAGTTCAGTTTTACCCTATTCTCGACTCCTCGAGCTTAATTATCCCTCCGTTCGTGATTCTGGTCCCGGATAAATATTCGTGGCGTTGAATAGAGCGTTCCAGGCCGATCAGAAATTAATTTGGGTCAACTTGATTTTTGACTAGGTAAGTTATTGACTCCCCCTTACTTGTAATAACATGCATATATGTTATTCCCGATACTTGTTCTTGTTAAAATTGTGTTTTGGGCAAATTTTGTGATACTTGTAAATTTGGGACGAAGGGAGTATAACCCTCTGTGTAAAATGTTGAAAGAACTTGAAATAGGAAAATTGATAATGTTTGTGCATCATGGGAATGTTAAAAGTATTGAAAATTTATACTCCTATTCGTGAGACGGTAAAATAGTAACTGGATTTAAATATTATTAGAAAAATTGTACCATTAATTGTGGTACGGGGAAATGAATGGAAGTATCTCTAAATGGGTATATTAGTATAATATAAAATTGTACTTATACTTTTGGGGACGGTAAAATATTAAATTGGAATAAAAGAAAATTGTCCTATTATTTATGGGATGTTAAAAGAAATGAATTGAGCCTGAAATAATGTTTTGAGTATTGCCTAAGAGTTAATAAAAGTTACTCCTACGCTTGGGACGGGAAATTTCTTAACCTGGGAAAGAAAATAAAATTTCGCATTTTGGTACCTTTGTAACCGCACACAAAAACCCTTGGGCGACCGCCCATCTTTCTGAAAGGTTTTTCAAAGGAATTGACCTGCTTGTGTGCAACCGCACAGGCCATTTTAGGCGACCGCACACAGTTACCTGAAGAACAAAATGTTGTTTAAAGTTTGTATAAGTTGGAAGTAACTCTAGTTAAGGTATATAACCTTAGTATAAGATGTCCTAGCAAATGTTGTGACACCTTAGGGGCATCAGAACTTGGTTTTAAATGTGTATACTCATTGAATTAAAATGAGAACTTAGTCTTGAACATGAACACTTATAGAACTCAAATGAGAACTTGAGTATAAGAGTAGAAACTATTTTATGTGTCTTGAAGTTAATGGTTGTGTACCTTAGGGGCACCAACTAATGTCTTGAGCTTGAATGTCCTAAGAAAAGGATTGGAAAATAATATGTGAAAGATGTACAATTCATCTTCCTAGCTTGAACTTGAAATATAAAATAATTAACTCTTGTACATGTTTAACCATCCAAAGAAATGGATTGAGAACTTGGATATAAGATGATAAAATCTTGAATGTCCTGGATGTCTTGAATGTCTTGAATGTCTTAAGTTGAGACAGTAACTTGAGGTATAAGACAATAAAACCTTTGTACATGACTTGAACATCCAAATAATTGGATTAAGACTTGAATATAAGATTATAAAATCTTGTACGTGCCTTGACACCAATATATGTGTATGGTAATAAACTTGAAAGAGTCTTGATGTGTATATGCAAATCTTGCATATATTTACTTGATAGAATGTGGCTTCTTGATTTGATTGGTACATGGTATGAATAACCAAAGAATTGGGTTATGAAACTAGTTAGAGAATGATTAACTCTACTGTATACCTGAATTTGATGCGTGTGTATTGTAAGTGTTATGAACAAACACTAAAGTGATAGTGATTGGTTTTAATCGTGTATATACTAAATGAAGTATATAAAGAATAAAGAAGATATCTTGTCTTGAAATGGGTTCCTAAAGAAAATAGGGACTAGTGTAATATGAAGATAATTCATATAATCATGAATACTACGATTTAAGTTAATAAGAATAATTACATAACACAATATGTGTTAGAAAATGTATTCGATTACTAACGATACATATACGTGAAGTATGACTGTGTCTAGGTACAATGTGACCTATTCTACTACGTGTTTAGAGTATAATGTATTGAGCTCTACTTGATAGTAAGGGTATCGTGATAGACACTTTATGTGTGTTAAACGTGATATGAATATGTACGTGCAAACTTGGCATGTGACAAAGTGATATACCCTACTACTTGACTGAAGTCTGTTATAATGGACTCTTACTTGGATTGATCGTGTTACGTGGACACCTTATGTGCCATTGTTATCTTGGTTTGTATTCGTAATAATTGCGTACGGTGTACTTATATTCTCGTGAGCACATGATACATGATTACATGGTGCATATTCTCGTGAGCACATGATACATGACTACATGGTGCATATTCTCGTGAGCACATGATACATGATTACATGACTGGTCCACTAATATGGGACTTAGTTCTATTCTCATAGTTCAAGTAAACATCTACTTGTGCATTCTTGTGTGAGTCGAGCTGGTTCTCCTTGCTTGTTCGAAAATATATAGGTTCACGCTTGTCGCGAGAGCTGGGGTTTAAGTGACAATCGGGTCCCTATGTATTTCCGCCTGACCCCTTACTACCGGCCATAGTAAGGGCATAGCTTCCTTGGCTAGAGCAATAAGCTTGACCTAAGTGAATGCGATTGTCTTGAACACCACGTGGATCTTGTTCTTGTGGATGACACTGGTTACCAGGTCTTCTTATATACTGCACAGCAGTTCTTGTTCTTGTTCTTGGTTGTCCTCATCTAGAAAAGCATCGACAACAAATGGTATTCTTGGGAGGAATAAGGAAGGATTCAGGTACAAATGCGTGATAGGCCTATGTGCATCTTGGTGAGCTGGTCTAGCCTCTCACTCTACTTGACTACTTGTTACCTGAACCTTTCTTGAGCTTGATTACTTGTTGGGTTGGCTTAGCCTCTCCTATACTTGTTACGTGATGATACTTGATATATGATTACTTGAGTATCTACTTGTATTGCATGATAACATGACATATAGTTGCATGTTAATAGCTTACTGAGATTTATCTCACCCTTTATTTGTTTAATTGTTTCCCCCCCAGGAAAACAGGGGATAGTACGCAGTGAGGCTCGACTTAGCTGGGAATTTACTCAGCAGGATATTCTTGTTTGAAGTTAGTGTCCTTTTATATTTTGGTAAGGACGATCTTGTATGAGTTAATAAACTCTGGGCTTGTATTGGGGTAGTATTTTGTTGTCCCTAGACAGTTCTTGATGCCAGCTTATTTGCTAGGCATGTCTTCCGCTGTATGTAACCTTGTTTGTTTTTAATTTCTTGGTCTAGAACTCGTGTGAGCTATCTTAGCTCCCTACTCTTGAGTATAATATATCATGTCCTGTTTTGTTGTTAACAGGTATTGTTCCTGTTTCCCTTAATTTCTTGTTTCTTGTTAGTTACGCGCAACAGGTTCGAGGTTCTATTAGGGAATCCCGAGACTTGGGGCGTGTCATGGGGGGTTTTGTGGTGTGTTTTATTCATATTTAAGTGGGTACATGTTTATGGGTTTAAAAGGATATAATTGGAAAAAAGATGATATAGTGATGTGAACCTTGCCCGAAACGACAAGACCCAACGATCCAAATGGAACCCTAGATCGTTATAATTGAAGAATCGGTGAATGATGGATACCTTGACCACAACGCCCCAAGTGACGCAAACCAAGGACTTTTGTGGTGATGTGAGATGGAAGGATGTGACCAGACCTCCGCTACCTATTGTAACGGCAACCTTGGGCTAGTGAATGACGCCACAATCGGGGATGGAAAACCTATTGATAAGTCGGATAACGAGCGCCTCAAGTTTACACTTGATAGCTCAAATAAATAAGAGAAACACTCTCAAATATTATTCATCAAAATTGGATATATCATAACATGATTACAAATGAATAAAACTTGGCTATTTATAGCCTTTTTGGGAACATCCCTCCAAGTTTAGGATAATGTAATACATATGAACATTAACAACAAATAAATTCTAAAGGATAGATTACATGGAAATGCTAAAAGTCTCTCAAATGAAATGTATCTCCAAATTCGTCTCCTTTGACCAGCTTGTAGTAAATGAAACATATCTCTCTCTAGAATACTCCAAATTAAGAATCTGTAAATCGTTTATTAAACTAGACATCCATACCTTTCCGAAAATATATTATAAGCCTTATTTGGATAAATAGAATGTTCGGGATGGTCTGTTGGAAGTTGACCCAAAATTATGGACAATGCTGAAAATATCGAACATGCTCAAAATGCCAAAAGAACTATCTAAAGATCATGACCATGGAAATGAACCATGGGTAGACCATGGTTAGGGCTGAAAACTCCACTCAAATGATGAAAATCCCATGAAATTGATGGTGATTTCGGACCATCCAAACCACTTGTATGTTTTCCTAACCGTGTTCGTATCATTCCCTCTCTCTAAGAAAATTCGTCCTCGAATTTTAAACATTGTTTTGAGAACGTATCTTGCTATTAGCACCATTCGAAACATCACTTTCCAAGCTTGAGAAACCTTGAACTTGTTAGCACACGTAACAATATCCATCCAATCAGTGACTTGAGTAGCAATGAAATAATCAGTAATCATTTTTTTAATGAACAAAAATGGAGACACACTTTGACTCAAGATATCAAAAGGATCCTTATACAAAGGATTTGCGTTGATGCTCTCCAAATCAATCATCCTAACTTCCTCATCTTGTTTATCTCCTTCCTCCACAACTAGCACATATTCTTCACACTCTTCACCCTCAATTTTATTTTTATTTCACACACATTTTCCTCCATATTTTCTATTTTAATCTCATCGCCCTTTTCAATTTTCACTTGTAAGCCCTCAACAACCTCAATTTTGTCTACCTTTCTTCCTTTTCCACACACTTATTTTCACTCTTAATTTCCTCTTCTTTTCCCACTCTCTCTTCTTTTCTCTCACTCTCTCTTTCTTCTCCACTCTCTCTTTTTTCTCACTATCTCTTTCTTCCTCACTCTCCTCTTTTTTTCAATAGCGTTTTCTATTCCACACTCTCTCCTTTTTTCTTCACGCTCTATTTCTCCCTCAATCTTCTCTTTCTTCTCACTCTTTTGATTCTCTCTAATTTTTCTATCAAGATCAAAAATAATATTTTGAAGTTTTTGGAAAATTGCTCCTCCAAGATTTCAAGTCTCGTCTTAACTCGCAATGAGAGACTCTTTCTCTCAGTTCTTGGTTTTGGCAGTAGTTGGGTTGCTTGTAATATGATCTTTCAATCTTATCAAGCCTCTCATGAAATAGCCCCATTTGTAACTTGATTTCTCTTTCCATCTCACCCAAGAATTCCTCCTGTCAAAACTTTGAAACATTGAGACATATTTTTTTTGTGAGAAAAAATTATGAAAACAAGGATTGATGACAACAAGAAATTGATGAAAACGAGAATCGGATTGATGATTCCTGTCGCGACCCCGGACCCCGCGGGCCTGAGACCGCGATCTGGACGTCGACTTAAGACCAAAACTCAGAATAACTGAAGTTAAAATTTCCATTTAATACCAAAAAGTGATGATCCAAAGTTTTTACAAACCAAGTTTGATAAAAACCAATTACAACTATCATAAACTTCCACAAGTTTATGCCCAACAAAATAAATATACAATTCTTAGTGACGTCATTGTTTGGTACAACTATCCCAAAATGGTTACACATTTACATAATGTAAACCAACCTATAATAACCTTCCCCAAAAGAATGTATCCACACTCGACGTCCTCTTTCTCGTGATCAGCGAGACTAATCCTTAGCACCTGGGGGGGGGGTTAACAGAAAAACAAATATAAAAAAAAGGGGGTGAGATAATAATCAATAAGTTACTAATGCAACTACATGACATGCTATGATGCAATATACTAGCAATAATAATATCACATAGCACATACATTTATCACATAACAGATAGCCCGGAAATAAACACATAACAAAGATATAGCCAAGGTTTTCCAAACCGGACATCCAAATAAAGGATCGCTGCGCAGCTTCAATAATCAACAATCTCATCTTCATATATAGCATGAAAGCCGAGAGAAAACCCCGGTCAGAAGCGACCAATTCAACTATCGATCAAACAAACCATCTTCATAGTAGCATAAAAGCTGAAGAAGAACCCGGTTGACCGGAACGTGCAATAACCAAAATGAAGTGTCACAGGGACGGGAGACATGCCACAAAGTCATGCTCCAAGTAAAGCAAAGTGCACACAAAGGAGCTAGCTCTTCTCACATCCAAGGCAATCTGGAGGAGGGTAATAATGGGGCAAAACAATGGTCAACATCACAATGGACTGGCCGTGCCATCATAATGTTTTCGCATCGCCCAAACACACACAAATACCAGCTGGGTTTTCATGTAAAAGCTAAGTAATAAAATACTAGCACGATATAAACAACAAAGGATTCCAAAGTAGGGAATCATTCCAATTAAATCACCACAAAGGTAAACCAATACAAACTGCACCTCAAGGTGAACCACATTCCCAAAATGATAATTAATCAAACTCCATATCATATTTATTCACAAAGGAATCAAATCACACAATAAAGTGTTCCACGGTGTTATCTTAAGTTAATTAGAAGGGATTAAGCCTAAACTAGTTAAGCCATTTAGTTTAAACAAGCAAAAGGTCAAATTCCTGGAACAGGGGGCGGCGCGGGCGCCTGGCATAGGCAGGCGGGCGCCTGAATGACCAGAAGGTCTGGCCATTGGAAACGGGTATGTAGGCGGGCGCCTGGTCCAACCCAGGGGGCGCCTGGTCTACGGGTGGAGGGATTTCTGCAGCTGGGTTCTTCATTTTCCAAACCAAAAACAACCCAAACTTTTACCATACTAAAAATCCACTAGAATCAAGACTTCCCTCAAGCTTACTAAGGTACCCAAACAACATTTAACCAAAAGGGGACCTTAAACACACCATTTATCAACCCAAAACCAAGAATCAAAACCACATTCATCATTCACCATTTTAACCAAAAACTCAAATAAATTCCAAATAAATTCTAAACTCAACCAAACTTCAAATATAACACATTAAGCATTATCTAAACATGATATGAAACATTTTAGCATCAAAATGGGGGAAAAGTAACTTACTTGGATTTTCTCAAGTTGATGGATTTCGATTCTTTTTGCTTCCTACGATCCTATCGACGATCTAAACAATGTTCACGTTTAAAGAAATGAACAATAACAAGAAGAAGATGAAGAAAAAGAATAGAGAAGGAGGGGAAAGAAAACTTACCCAAATTGGAGGAGAGAGAAGAGAGTGGCTGGAGATGATGGAGGATGAGTGAGGAGGAGGTTAGGGAGGAGAGGGGAGTAGGGGAATTATTTTAAAAAGTTACAAACTAGACCCCCTCTCTCACACTACACACAAATACTACACTTCCTACTAACAATTAAGACTCAACATTTTTACACTAGCACAAATGACCCAAATAAATGCTAGGCAAAAATATTGTAACACATAAATTGCACACATAATTATTTAATAAATAATAATTTAAATAAATAAATAAGCAAACAAATAATTAAACAAAAAAATCATTTAATTACTAATAAAATAGAGCCTAGATTTTCGGGTCGTGACATTCACTCCCCCTTAAAGAAAATTCGACCCGAATTTTTACGAGAGACTCACCTTAAACAAAAAAAGCCACGGAAATTTCTCTCGATCTCATCTCGAAGCTCCCACGTCGACTCCTCGACATTATGATTCCTCCAAAGGACTCTAACCAACGCAATGCTCTTGCTCCTCAACTCTTGGACTTTGGAATCTAAGATTCGAACCGGTGTTCCTCATAAGTCATATCGGGCTCAATATCTTCTGGTATCCTCGGTA